>CM059582.1:85427500-86027500 GCA_030407085.1 Trichopria drosophilae | reverse complement strand
AGTCTATTCAAGTGCGGACATCGAGACTGGTCTTAAAATGTTTCAAATTGTCCATTTAAAATAATATCAAAAATGCACGCGATTTGATGTTGCCTAACGTCATCAAACTGACCGCTGAGTAATCGACGATTTTCGTGCAGGGCGATCTATTGAAGTGCGAGCGACGACACAGGTCTTAAAAATCGTTAAAAAATTCATTAAAAATAATATCAAAAATGCACGCGATTTGATGTTGCCTAACGTCATCAAAATGACCGCTGAGTAATCATCGATTTTCGTGCAGGGCGTCTATTTAAATGCGGAAATCGAGACAGTTCTTAAAATGTTTCAAATTGTCCATTTAAAATAATATCAAATATGCACGCGATTTGATGTTGCCTAACGTCATGAAAATCGCATAAGTAGTCTTCAGCGGGCCCTGGAGGTCAGTCTATTCAAGTGCGGACATCGAGACTGGTCATAAAATGTTTCAAATTGTCCATTTAAAATAATATCAAAAATGCACGCGATTTGATGTTGCCAAACGTCATCAAAATTACCGCTGAGTAATCATCGATTTTCTTGCAGGGCGATCGATTGAAGTGCGAGCGACGACACAGGTCTTAAAATCGTTAAAAATTCATGAAAAATAATATCAAAAATGCGCGCGTTTTGGAGTTGCCTAACGTCATCAAAATCGCATAAGTAATCTTCAGCGGGCCCTGGAGGTCAGTCTATTCAAGTGCGGACATCGAGACTGGACTTAAAATGTTTCAAATTGTCCATTTAAAATAATATAAAAAATGCACGCGATTTGATGTTGCCTAACGTCATCAAAATCGCATAAGTAGTCTTCAGCGGGCCCTGGAGGTTAGTTTATTCAAGTGCGGAGATCGAGACTGGTCTTAAAATGTTTCAAATTGTCCATTTAAAATAAAATCAAAAATCCACGCGATTTGATGTTGCCTAACGTCATCAAACTGACCGCTGAGTAATCATCGATTTTCGTGCAGGGCGATCTATTGAAGTGCGAGCGACGACACAGGTCTTAAAAATCGTTAAAAAATTCATTAAAAATAATATCAAAAATGCACGCGATTTGATGTTGCCTAACGTCATCAAAATCGCATAAGTAATCTTCAGCGGGCCCTGGAGATCAGTCTATTCAAGTGCGGACATCGAGACTGGTCTTAAAATGTTTCAAATTGTCCATTTAAAATAATATAAAAAATGCACGCGATTTGATGTTGCCTAACGTCATCAAAATCGCATAAGTAGTCTTCAGCGGGCCCTGGAGGTCAGTCTATTCAAGTGCGGACATCGAGACTGGTCTTAAAATGTTTCAAATTGTCCATTTAAAATAATATCAAAAATGCACGCGATTTGATGTTGCCTAACGTCATCAAAATGACCGCTGAGTAATCATCGATTTTCGTGCAGGGCGATCTATTGAAGTGCGAGCGACGACACAGGTCTTAAAAATCGTTAAAAAATTCATTAAAAATAATATCAAAAATGCACGCGATTTGATGTTGCCTAACGTCATCAAAATCGCATAAGTAATCTTCAGCGGGCCCTGGAGATCAGTCTATTCAAGTGCGGACATCGAGACTGGTCTTAAAATGTTTCAAATTGCCCATTTAAAATAATATCAAAAATGCACGCGTTTTGATGTTGCCTAACGTCATCAAAATCGCATAAGTAGTCTTCAGCTGGCCCTGGAGGTTAGTCTGTTCAAGTGCGGACATCGAGACTGGTCTCAAAATGTTTCAAATTGTCCATTAAAAATAATATCAAAAATGCACGCAATTTGATGTTGCCTAACGTCATCAAACTGACCGCTGAGTAATCGACGATTTTCATGCAGGGCGATCTATTGAAGTGCGAGCGACGACACAGGTCTTAAAAATTGTTAAAAAATTCATTAAAAATAATATCAAAAATGCACGCGATTTGATGTTGCCTAACATCATCAAAATCGCATCAGTAATCTTCAGCGGGCCCTGGAGATCAGTCTATTCAAGTGGGGACATCGAAACTGGTCTTAAAATGTTTCAAATTGTCCATTTAAAATAATATCAAAAATGCACGCGATTTGATGTTACCTAACGTCATCAAAATCGCATAAGTAGTCTTCAGCGGGCCCTGGAGATCAGTCTATTCAAGTGCGGACATCGAGACTGGTCTTAAAATGTTTCAAATTGTCCATTTAAAATAATATCAAAAATGCACGCGATTTGATGTTGCCTAACGTCATCAAAATCGCATAAGTAGTCTTCAGCGGGCCCTGGAGGTCAGTCTATTCAAGTGCGGACATCGAGACTGGTCTTAAAATGTTTCAAATTGTCCATTTAAAATAATATCAAAAATGCACGCGATTTGATGTTGCCTAACGTCATCAAAATCGCATAAGTAGTCTTCAGCGGGCCCTGGAGGTCAGTCTATTCAAGTGCGGACATCGAGACTGGTCTTAAAATGTTTCAAATTGTCCATTTAAAATAATATCAAAAATGCACGCGATTTGATGTTGCCTAACGTCATCAAAATCGCATAAGTAGTCTTCAGCGGGCCCTGGAGGTCAGTCTATTCAAGTGCGGACATCGAGACTGGTCTTAAAATGTTTCAAATTATTCATTTAAAATAATATCAAAAATGCACGCGATTTGATGTTGCCTAACATCATCAAACTGACCGCTGAGTAATCATCGATTTTCATGCAGGGCGATCTATTGAAGTGCGAGCGACGACACAGGTCTTAAAAATCGTTAAAAAATTGATTAAAAGTAATATAAAAAATACACGCGATTTGATGTTGCCTAACGTCATCAAAATCGCATAAGTAGTCTTCAGCGGGCCCTGGAGGTCAGTCTATTCAAGTGCGGACATCGAGACTGGTCTTAAAATGTTTCAAATTGTCCATTTAAAATAATATCAAAAATGCACGCGATTTGATGTTGCCCAACGTCATGAAAATGACCGCTGAGTAATCATCGATTTTCGTGCAGGGTGATCTATTGAAGTGCGAGCGACGACACAGGTCTTAAAAATCGTTAAAAAATTCATTAAAAATAATATCAAAAATACACGCGATTTGATGTTGCCTAACGTCATCAAAATCGCATAAGTAGTCTTCAGCGGGCCCTGGAGGTTAGTCTATTCAAGTGCGGAGATCGAGACTGGTCTTAAAATGTTTCAAATTGTCCATTTAAAATAATATCAAAAATGCACGCGATTTGATGTTGCCTAACGTCATCACACTGACCGCTGAGTAACCGACGATTTTCGTGCAGGGCGATCTATTTAAGTGCGAGCGACGACACAGGTCTTAAAAATCGTTAAAAAATTCATTAAAAATAATATCAAAAATGCACGCGATTTGATGTTGCCTAACATCATCAAACTGACCGCTGAGTAATCATCGATTTTCATGCAGGGCGATCTATTGAAGTGCGAGCGACGACACAGGTCTTAAAAATCGTTAAAAAATTGATTAAAAGTAATATAAAAAATACACGCGATTTGATGTTGCCTAACGTCATCAAAATCGCATAAGTAGTCTTCAGCGGGCCCTGGAGGTTAGTCTATTCAAGTGCGGAGATCGAGACTGGTCTTAAAATGTTTCAAATTGTCCATTTAAAATAATATAAAAAATGCACGCGATTTGATGTTGCCTAACGTCATCAAAATCGCATAAGTAGTCTTCAGCGGGCTCTGGAGGTCAGTCTATTCAAGTGCGGACATCGAGACTGGTCTTAAAATGTTTCAAATTGCCAATTTAAAATAATATCAAAAATGCACGCGATTTGATGTTGCCTAACGTCATCAAAATCGCATAAGTAATCTTCAGCGGGCCCTGGAGATCAGTCTATTCAAGTGGGGACATCGAGACTGGTCTTAAAATGTTTCAAATTGTCCATTTAAAATAATATCAAAAATGCACGCGATTTGATGTTACCTAACGTCATCAAAATCGCATAAGTAGTCTTCAGCGGGCCCTGGAGGTCAGTCTATTCAAGTGCGGAGATCGAGACTGGTCTTAAAATGTTTAAAATTGTCCATTTAAAATAATATAAAAAATGCACGCGATTTGATGTTGCCTAACGTCATCAAAATGACCGCTGAGTAATCGTCGATTTTCGTGCAGGGCGATCTATTGAAGTGCGAGCGAAGACACAGGTCTTAAAAATCGTTAAAAAATTCATTAAAAATAATATCAAAAATGCACGCGATTTGATGTTGCCTAACGTCATCAAAATCGCATAAGTAATCTTCAGCGGGCCCTGGAGATCAGTCTATTCAAGTGCGGACATCGAGACTGGTCTTAAAATGTTTCAAATTGTCCATTTAAAATAATATCAAAAATACACGCGATTTGATGTTGCCTAACGTCATCAAAATCGCATAAGTAATCTTCAGCGGGCCCTGGAGATCAGTCTATTCAAGTGCGGACATCGAGACTGGTCTTAAAATGTTTCAAATTGTCCATTTAAAATAATATCAAAAATGCACGCGATTTGATGTTGCCCAACGTCATGAAAATGACCGCTGAGTAATCATCGATTTTCGTGCAGGGTGATCTATTGAAGTGCGAGCGACGACACAGGTCTTAAAAATCGTTAAAAAATTCATTAAAAATAATATCAAAAATGCACGCGATTTGATGTTGCCTAACGTCATCAAAATCGCATAAGTAGTCTTCAGCGGGCCCTGGAGATCAGTCTATTCAAGTGCGGAGATCGAGACTGGTCTTAAAATGTTTCAAATTGTCCATTTAAAATAAAATCAAAAATCCACGCGATTTGATGTTGCCTAACGTCATCAAACTGACCGCTGAGTAACCAACGATTTTCGTGCAGGGCGATCTATTGAAGTGCGAGCGACGACACAGGTCTTAAATTTCGTTAAAAAAATTCATTACAAATAATATCAAAAATGCACGCGATTTGATGTTGCCTAACGTCATCAAAATCGCATAAGTAATCTTCAGCGGGCCCTGGAGATCAGTCTATTCAAGTGGGGACATCGAGACTGGTCTTAAAATGTTTCAAATTGTCCATTTAAAATAATATCAAAAATGCACGCGATTTGATGTTGCCTAACGTCATCAAAATCGCATAAGTAGTCTTCAGCGGGCCCTGGAGGTCAGTCTATTCAAGTGCGGATATCGAGACTGGTCTTAAAATGTTTCAAATTGTCCATTTAAAATAATATCAAAAATGCACGCGATTTGATGTTGCCTAACGTCATCAAAATCGCATAAGTAGTCTTCAGCGGGCCCTGGAGGTTAGTCTATTCAAGTGCGGAGATCGAGACTGGTCTTAAAATGTTTCAAATTGTCCATTTAAAATAAAATCAAAAATCCACGCGATTTGATGTTGCCTAACATCATCAAACTGACCGCTGAGTAATCATCGATTTTCATGCAGGGCGATCTATTGAAGTGCGAGCGACGACACAGGTCTTAAAAATCGTTAAAAAATTCATTAAAAATAATATAAAAAATGCACGCGATTTGATGTTGCCTAACGTCATCAAAATCGCATAAGTAGTCTTCAGCGGGCCCTGGAGGTCAGTCTATTCAAGTGCGGAGATCGAGACTGGTCTTAAAATGTTTCAAATTGTCCATTTAAAATAATATCAAAAATGCACGCGATTTGATGTTGCCTAACGTCATCAAACTGACCGCTGAGTAATCGACGATTTTCGTGCAGGGCGATCTATTGAAGTGCGAGCGACGACACAGGTCTTAAAAATCGTTAAAAAATTCATTAAAAATAATATCAAAAATGCACGCGATTTGATGTTGCCTAACGTCATCAAAATCGCATAAGTAATCTTCAGCGGGCCCTGGAGGTCAGTCTATTCAAGTGCGGACATCGAGACTGGTCTTAAAATGTTTCAAATTGTCCATTTAAAATAATATCAAAAATGCACGCGATTTGATGTTGCCTAACGTCATCAAAATCGCATAAGTAGTCTTCAGCGGGCCCTGGAGGTCAGTCTATTCAAGTGCGGACATCGAGACTGGTCTTAAAATGTTTCAAATTGTCCATTTAAAATAATATCAAAAATGCACGCGATTTGATGTTGCCTAACGTCATCAAAATCGCATAAGTAGTCTTCAGCGGGCCCTGGAGGTCAGTCTATTCAAGTGCGGACATCGAGACTGGTCTTAAAATGTTTCAAATTGTCCATTTAAAATAATATCAAAAATGCACGCGATTTGATGTTGCCTAACGTCATCAAAATGACCGCTGAGTAATCATCGATTTTCGTGCAGGGCGATCTATTGAAGTGCGAGCGACGACACAGGTCTTAAAAATCGTTAAAAAATTCATTAAAAATAATATCAAAAATGCACGCGATTTGATGTTGCCTAACGTCATCAAAATGACCGCTGAGTAATCATCGATTTTCGTGCAGGGCGATCTATTGAAGTGCGAGCGACGACACAGGTCTTAAAAATCGTTAAAAAATTCATTAAAAATAATATCAAAAATGCACGCGATTTGATGTTGCCTAACGTCATCAAAATCGCATAAGTAGTCTTCAGCGGGCCCTGGAGGTCAGTCTATTCAAGTGCGGACATCGAGACTGGTCTTAAAATGTTTCAAATTGTCCATTTAAAATAATATCAAAAATGCACGCGATTTGATGTTGCCTAACGTCATCAAAATCGCATAAGTAATCTTCAGCGGGCCCTGGAGGTCAGTCTATTCAAGTGCGGACATCGAGACTAGTCTTAAAATGTTTCAAATTGTCCATTTAAAATAATATAAAAAATGCACGCGATTTGATGTTGCCTAACGTCATCAAAATCGCATAAGTAGTCTTCAGCGGGCCCTGGAGGTCAGTCTATTCAAGTGCGGAGATCGAGACTGGTCTTAAAATGTTTCAAATTGTCCATTTAAAATAATATCAAAAATGCACGCGATTTGATGTTGCCTAACGTCATCAAACTGACCGCTGAGTAATCATCGATTTTCGTGCAGGGCGATCTATTGAAGTGCGAGCGACGACACAGGTCTTAAAAATCGTTAAAAAATTCATTAAAAATAATATAAAAAATGCACGCGATTTGATGTTGCCTAACGTCATCAAAATCGCATAAGTAGTCTTCAGCGGGCCCTGGAGGTCAGTCTATTCAAGTGCGGACATCGAGACTGGTCTTAAAATGTTTCAAATTGTCCATTTAAAATAATATCAAAAATGCACGCGATTTGATGTTGCCTAACGTCATCAAACTGACCGCTGAGTAATCATCGATTTTCATGCAGGGCGATCTATTGAAGTGCGAGCGACGACACAGGTCTTAAAAATCGTTAAAAAATTCATTAAAAATAATATCAAAAATGCACGCGATTTGATGTTGCCTAACGTCATCAAAATCGCATAAGTAGTCTTCAGCGGGCCCTGGAGGTCAGTCTATTCAAGTGCGGAGATCGAGACTGGTCTTAAAATGTTTCAAATTGTCCATTTAAAATAATATCAAAAATGCACGCGATTTGATGTTGCCTAAGGTCATCAAACTGACCGCTGAGTAATCATCGATTTTCGTGAAGGGCGATATATTGAAGTGCGAGCGACGACACAGGTCTTAAAAATCGTTAAAAAATTCATTAAAAATAATATAAAAAATACACGCGATTTGATGTTGCCTAACGTCATCAAAATCGCATAAGTAGACTTCAGCGGGCCCTGGAGGGCAGTCTATTGAAGTGCGAGCGACGACACAGGTCTTAAAAATCGTTAAAAAATTCATTAAAAATAATATCAAAAATGCACGCGATTTGATGTTGCCTAACGTCATCAAAATCGCATAAGTAGTCTTCAGCGGGCCCTGGAGGTCAGTCTATTCAAGTGCGGACATCGAGACTGGTCTTAAAATGTTTCAAATTGTCCATTTAAAATAATATAAAAAATGCACGCGATTTGATGTTGCCTAACGTCATCAAACTGACCGCTGAGTAATCGACGATTTTCGTGCAGGTCGATCTATTGAGGTGCGAGCGACGACACAGGTCTTAAAAATCGTTAAAAAATTCATTAAAAATAATATCAAAAATGCACGCGATTTGATGTTGCCTAACGTCATCAAAATCGCATAAGTAGTCTTCAGCGGGCCCAGGAGGTCAGTCTATTCAAATGCGTACATCGAGACTGGTCTTAAAATGTTTCAAATTGTCTATTTAAAATAATATCAAAAATTCACGCGATTTGATATTGCCTAACGTCATCAAAATCGCATAAGTAGTCTTCAGCGGGCCCTGGAGGTCAGTCTATTCAAGTGCGGAGATCGAGACTGGTCTTAAAATGTTTCAAATTGTCCATTTAAAATAATATCAAAAATGCACGCGATTTGATGTTGCCTAAGGTCATCAAACTGACCGCTGAGTAATCATCGATTTTCGTGCAGGGCGATCTATTGAAGTGCGAGCGACGACAGAGGTCTTAAAAATCGTTAAAAAATTCATTAAAAATAATATCAAAAATGCACGCGATTTGATGTTGCCTAACGTCATCAAAATCGCATAAGTAGTCTTCAGCGGGCCCTGGAGGTCAGTCTATTCAAGTGCGGACATCGAGACAGGTCTTAAAATGTTTCCAATTGTCCATTTAAAATAATATCAAAAATGCACGCGATTTGATGTTGCCTAACGTCATCAAAATCGCATAAGTAGTCTTCAGCGGGCCCTGGAGGTCAGTCTATTCAAGTGCGGACATCGAGACTGGTTTAAAATGTTTCAAATTGTCCATTTAAAATAAAATCAAAAATCCACGCGATTTGATGTTGCCTAACGTCATGAAAATAACCGCTGAGTAATCATCGATTTTCGTGAAGGGCGATCTATTGAAGTGCGAGCGACGACACAGGTCTTAAAAATCGTTAAAAAATTCATTAAAAATAATATAAAAAATACACGCGATTTGATGTTGCCTAACGTCATCAAAATCGCATAAGTAGACTTCAGCGGGCCCTGGAGGTTAGTCTATTCAAGTGCGGAGATCGAGACTGGTCTTAAAATGTTTCAAATTGTCCATTTAAAATAATATCAAAAATGCACGCGATTTGATGTTGCCTAACGTCATCACACTGACCGCTGAGTAACCGACGATTTTCGTGCAGGGCGATCTATTGAAGTGCGAGCGACGACACAGGTCTTAAATTTCGTTAAAAAATTCATTAAAAATAATATCAAAAATGCACGCGATTTGATGTTGCCTAACGTCATCAAACTGACCGCTGAGTAATCGACGATTTTCGTGCAGGGCGATCTATTGAAGTGCGAGCGACGACACAGGTCTTAAAAATCGTTAAAAAATTCATTAAAAATAATATCAAAAATGCACGCGATTTGATGTTGCATAACGTCATCAAAATGACCGCTGAGTAATCATCGATTTTCGTGCACGGCGATCTATTGAAGTGCGAGCGACGACACAGGTCTTAAAAATCGTTAAAAAATTGATTAAAAGTAATATAAAAAATACACGCGATTTGATGTTGTCTAACGTCATCAAAATCGCATAAGTAGTCTTCAGCGGGCCCTGGAGGTTAGTCTATTCAAGTGCGGAGATCGAGACTGGTCTTAAAATGTTTCAAATTGTCCATTTAAAATAAAATCAAAAATCCACGCGATTTGATGTTGCCTAACGTCATCAAACTGACCGCTGAGTAATCGACGATTTTCATGCAGGGCGATCTATTGAAGTGGGAGCGACGACACAGGTCTTAAAAATCGCTAAAAAATTCATTACAAATAATATCAAAAATGCACGCGATTTGATGTTGCCTAACGTCATCAAAATCGCATAAGTAATCTTCAGCGGGCCCTGGAGATCAGTCTATTCAAGTGGGGACATCGAGACTGGTCTTAAAATGTTTCAAATTGTCCATTTAAAATAATATCAAAAATGCACGCAATTTGATGTTACCTAACGTCATCAAAATGTAATAAGTAGTCTTCAGCGGGCCCTGGAGATCAGTCAATTCAAGTGGGGACATCGAGACTGGTCTTAGAATGTTTCAAATTCTCCATTTAAAATAATATCAAAAATGCACGCAATTTGATGTTACCTAACGTCATCAAAATCGCATAAGTAGTCTTCAGCGGGCCCTGGAGGTTAGTTTATTCAAGTGCGGAGATCGAGACTGGTCTTAAAATGTTTCAAATTGTCCATTTAAAATAAAATCAAAAATCCACGCGATTTGATGTTGCCTAACGTCATCAAACTGACCGCTGAGTAATCGACGATTTTCATGCAGGGCGATCTATTGAAGTGCGAGCGACGACACAGGTCTTAAAAATCGCTAAAAGATTCATTAAAAATAATATTAAAAATGCACGCGATTTGATGTTGCTTAACGTCATCAAAATCGCATAAGTAATCTTCAGCGGGCCCTGGAGGTCAGTCTATTCAAGTGCGGACATCGAGACTAGTCTTAAAATGTTTCAAATTGCCAATTTAAAATAATATAAAAAATGCACGCAATTTGATGTTACCTAACGTCATCAAACTGACCGCTGAGTAGTCTTCAGCGGGCTCTGGAGGTCAGTCTATTCAAGTGCGGACATCGAGACAGGTCTTAAATTTCTTCAAAATATTCATTAAAAATAATATCAAAAATGCACGCGATTTGATGTTGCCTAACGTCATCAAAATGCCCGCTGAGTAATCATCGATTTTCGTGCAGGGCGATCTATTGAAGTGCGAGCGACGACACAGGTCTTAAAAATCGTTAAAAAATTCATTAAAAATAATATCAAAAATGCACGCGATTTGATGTTGCCTAACGTCATCAAAATCGCATAAGTAATCTTCAGCGGGCCCTGGAGATCAGTCTATTCAAGTGGGGACATCGAGACTGGTCTTAAAATGTTTCAAATTGTCCATTTAAAATAATATCAAAAATGCACGCGATTTAATGTTGCCTAACGTCATCAAAATCGCATAAGTAGTCTTCAGCGGGCCCTGGAGGTCAGTCTATTCAAGTGCAGACATCGAGACTGGTCTTAAATTGTTTCAAATTGACCATTTAAAATAATATCAAAAATGCACGCGATTTGATGTTGACTAACGTCAACAAAATGACCGCTGAGTAATCATCGATTTTCGTGCAGGGCGATCTATTGAAGTGCGAGCGACGACACAGGTCTTAAAAATCGTTAAAAAATGCATTAAAAATAGTATCAAAAATGCACGCGATTTGATGTTGCCGAACGTGTTCAAAATCGCATAAATAATCTTCAGCGGGCCCTGGAGAGCAGTCTATTCAAGTGCGGACATCGAGACTGTTCTTGAAATGTTTCAAATTGTCTATTTAAAATAATATCAAAAATTCACGCGTTTTGATATTGCCTAACGTCATCAAAATCGCATAAGTAGTCTTCAGCGGGCCCTGGAGGTCAGTCTATTCAAGTCCCGAGATCGAGACTGATCTTCAAATGTTTCAAATTGTCCATTTAAAATAATATCAAAAATGCACGCGATTTGATGTTGCCTAACGTCATCAAACTGACCGCTGAGTAATCATCGATTTTCGTGCAGGGCGATCTATTGAAGTGCGAGCGACGACACAGGTCTTAAAAATCGTTAAAAAATTCATTAAAAATAATATCAAAAATGCACGCGATTTGATGTTGCCTAACGTCATCAAAATCGCATAAGTAATCTTCAGCGGGCCCTGGAGGTCAGTCCATTCAAGTGCGGACATCGAGACTGGCCTTAAAATGTTTCAAATTGTCCATTTAAAATAATATCAAAAATGCACGCGATTTGATGTTGCCTAACGTCATCAAACTGACCGCTGAGTAATCATCGATTTTCGTGCAGGGCGATCTATTGAAGTGCGAGCGACGACACAGGTCTTAAAAATCGTTAAAAAATTCATTAAAAATAATATAAAAAATACACGCGATTTGATGTTGCCTAACGTCATCAAAATCGCATAAGTAGTCTTCAGCGGGCCCTGGAGGTTAGTCTATTCAAGTGCGGAGATCGAGACTGGTCTTAAAATGTTTCAAATTGTCCATTTAAAATAATATCAAAAATGCACGAGATTTGATGTTGCCTAACGTCACCAAAATCGCATAAGTAGTCTTCAGCGGGCCCTGGAGATCAGTCTATTCAAGTGCGGGCATCGAGACTGGTCTTAAAATGTTTCAAATTGTCCATTTAAAATAATATCAAAAATGCACGCGATTTGATGTTGCCCAACGTCATGAAAATGACCGCTGAGTAATCATCGATTTTCGTGCAGGGTGATCTATTGAAGTGCGAGCGACGACACAGGTCTTAAAAATCGTTAAAAAATTCATTAAAAATAATATCAAAAATGCACGCGATTTGATGTTGCCTAACGTCATCAAAATCGCATAAGTAGTCTTCAGCGGGCCCTGGAGGTCAGTCTATTCAAGTGCGGACATCGAGACTGGTCTTAAAATGTTTCAAATTGTCGATTTAAAATAATATCAAAAATGCACGCGATTTGATGTTGCCTAACGTCATCACACTGACCGCTGAGTAACCGACGATTTTCGTGCAGGGCGATCTATTGAAGTGCGAGCGACGACACAGGTCTTAAAAATCGTTAAAAAATTCATTAAAAATAATATCAAAAATGCACGCGATTTGATGTTGCCTAACATCATCAAACTGACCGCTGAGTAATCATCGATTTTCATGCAGGGCGATCTATTGAAGTGCGAGCGACGACACAGGTCTTAAAAATCGTTAAAAAATTGATTAAAAGTAATATAAAAAATACACGCGATTTGATGTTGCCTAACGTCATCAAAATCGCATAAGTAGTCTTCAGCGGGCCCTGGAGGTTAGTCTATTCAAGTGCGGAGATCGAGACTGGTCTTAAAATGTTTCAAATTGTCCATTTAAAATAATATCAAAAATCCAAGCGATTTGATGTTACCCAACGTCATGAAAATGCCCGCTGAGTAATCATCGATTTTCGTGCAGGGCGATCTATTGAAGTGCGAGCGACGACACAGGTCTTAAAAATCGTTAAAAAATTCATTAAAAATAATATCAAAAATGCACGCGATTTGATGTTGCCTAACATCATCAAAATCGCATAAGTAGTCTTCAGCGGGCCCTGGAGGTCAGTCTATTCAAGTGCGGACATCGAGACAGGTCTTAAAAATCGTTAAAAAATTCATTAAAAATAATATCAAAAATGCACGCGATTTGATGTTGCCTAACGTCATCAAAATCGCATAAGTAGACTTCAGCGTGTCCTGGAGGTCAGGCTATTCAAGTGCGGACATCGAGACTCGTCTTAAAATGTTACAAATATTCCATTTAAAATAATAGCAAAAATGCACGCGATTTGATGTTGCCTAACGTCATCAAAATCGCATAAGTAGTCGTCAGCGGGCCCTGGAGATCAGTCTTTTCAATTGTAGACTTCGAGACTGGTCTTAAAATGTTTCAAATTGTCCATTTAAAATAATATCAAAAATGCACGCGATTTGATGTTGCCTAACGTCATCAAAATGACCGCTGATTAATCATCGATTTTCGTGCAGGGCGATCTGTTGAGTGCGAGCGACGACACAGGTCTTAAAAATCCTTAAAAAATTCATTAAAAATAATATCAAAAATGCACGCGATTTGATGTTGCCTAACGTCATCAAAATCGCATAAGTAGTCCTCAGCGGGCCCTGGAGTGCAGTCTATTCATGTGCGGATATCGTGACTAGTCTTAAAATGTTGCAAATATTCCATTTAAAATAATATCAAAAATGCACGCGATTTGATGTTGCCTAACGTCATCAAACTGACCGCTGAGTAATCATCGATTTTCTTGCAGGGCGATCTATTGAAGTGCGAGCGACGACACAGGTCTTAAAAATCGTTAAAAAATTCATTAAAAATAATATCAAAAATGCACGCGATTTGATGTTGCCTAACGTCATCAAAATCGCATAAGTAGTCTTCAGCGGGCCCTGGAGGTTAGTCTATTCAAGTGCGGAGATCGAGACTGGTCTTAAAATGTTTCAAATTGTCCATTTAAAATAAAATCAAAAATCCACGCGATTTGATGTTGCCTAACGTCATCAAACTGACCGCTGAGTAATCGACGATTTTCATGCAGGGCGATCTATTGAAGTGCGAGCGACGACACAGGTCTTAAAAATCGTTAAAAAATTCATTAAAAATAATATCAAAAATGCACGCGATTTGATGTTGCCTAACGTCATCAAAATCGCATAAGTAATCTTCAGCGGGCCCTGGAGATCAGTCTATTCAAGTGGGGACATCGAGACTGGTCTTAAAATGTTTCAAATTGTCCATTTAAAATAATATCAAAAATACACGAGATTTGATGTTGCCTAACGTCACCAAAATCGCATAAGTAGTCTTCAGCGGGCCCTGGAGAACAGTCTATTCAAGTGCGGACATCGAGACTGGTCTTAAAATGTTTCAAATTGTCCATTTAAAATAATATCAAAAATGCACGCGATTTGATGTTACCTAACGTCATCAAAATGGCATAAGTAGTCTTCAGCGGGCCCTGGAGGTCAGTCTATTCAAGTGCGGACATCGAGACTGGTCTTAAAATGTTTCCAATTGACCATTTAAAATAACATCAAAAATTCACGGGATTTGATGTTGCCTAACGTCATCAAAATCGCATAAGTAATCTTCAGCGGGCCCTGGAGGTCAGTCTATTCAAGTGCGGACATCGAGACTGGTCATAAAATGTTTCAAATTGTCCATTTAAAATAATATCAAAAATGCACGCGATTTGATGTTGCCTAACGTCATCAAACTGGCCGCTGAGTAATCATCGATTTTCGTGCAGGGCTATCTATTGAAGTGCGAGCGACGACACAGGACTTAAAAATCTTTAAAAAATTCATTTAAAATAATATCAAAAATGCACGCAATTTGATGTTACCTAACGTCATCAAAATGGCATAAGTAGACTTCAGCGGGCCCTGGAGGTCAGTCTATTCAAGTGCGGACATCAAGACTAGTTTAAAATGTTTCAAATTGTCCATTTAAAATAATATCAAAAATGCACGCGATTTGATGTTGCCTAACGTCATCAAACTGACCGCTGAGTAATCATCGATTTTCGTGCACGGCGATATATTGAAGTGCGAGCGACGACACAGGTATTAAAAATCGTTAAAAAATTCATTAAAAATAAAATCAAAAATGCACGCGATTTGATGTTGCCTAACGTCATCAAAATCCCATAAGTCGTCTTCAGCGGGTCCTGAGATCAGTCTATTCAAGTGCGGAGATCGATACTGGTTTTAAAATGTTTCAAATTGTCCATTTAAAATAATATCAAAAATGCACGCGATTTGATGTTGCCTAACGTCATCAGAATGACAGCTAAGTAATCGACGATTTTCATGCAGGGCGATCTATTGAAGTGCGAGCGACGTCACAGGTCTTAAAAATCGTTAAAAAATTCATTAAAAATAATATCAAAAATGCACGCGATTTGATGTTGCCTAACGTCATCAAAATCGCATAAGTAATCATCGAATTTCGTGCACGGCGATCTATTGAAGTGCGCGCGACGACACAGGTCTGAAATTGTGTTAAATAATTCATTAAAAATAATATCAAAAATGCACGCGATTTGATGTTACCTAACGTCATCAAAATCGCATAAGTAGTCTTCAGCGGGCCCTGGAGGTCAGTCTATTCAAGTGCGGACATCGAGACTGGTCTTAAAATGTTTCAAATTGTCCATTTAAAATAATATCAAAAATGCACGCGATTTGATGTTGCCTAACGTCATCAAAATCGCATAAGTAGTCTTCAGCGGGCCCTGGAGGTCAGTCTATTCAAGTGCGGACATCGAGACTGGTCTTAAAATGTTTCAAATTGTCCATTTAAAATAATATCAAAAATGCACGCGATTTGATGTTGCCTAACGTCATCAAAATGACCGCTGAGTAATCATCGATTTTCGTGCAGGGCGATCTATTGAAGTGCGAGCGACGACACAGGTCTTAAAAATCGTTAAAAAATTCATTAAAAATAATATCAAAAATGCACGCGATTTGATGTTGCCTAACGTCATCAAAATCGCATAAGTAATCTTCAGCGGACCCTGGAGGTCAGTCTATTCAAGTGCGGACATCGAGACTGATCTAAAAATGTTTCAAATTGTCCATTTAAAATAATATCAAAAATGCACGCGATTTGATGTTGCTTTACGTCATCAAAATGACCGCTGAGTAATCGACGATTTTCGTGCAGGGCGATCTATTGAAGTGCGAGCGACGACATAGGTCTTAAAAATTGTTAAAAAATTCATTAAAAATAATATCAAAAATGCACGCGATTTGATTTTGCCTATCATCATCAAAATCGCATAAGTAGTCTTCAGCGGGCCCTCGAGGTCAGTCTATTCAAGTGCGGACATCGAGACTCGTCTTAAAACGTTGCAAATAATCCATTTAAAATAATATCAAAAATGCACGCGATTTGATGTTGCCTAACGTCATCAAAATCGCATATGTAGTCTTCAGCGGACCCTGGAGGTCAGTCTATTCAAGTGCGGAATTCGAGACTCCTCTTAAAATGTTGCAAATTTTCCATTTAAAATAACATCAAAAATTCACGGGATTTGATGTTGCCTAACGTCATCAAAATCGCATAAGTAATCTTCAGCGGGCCCTGGAGGTCAGTCTATTCAAGTGCGGACATCGAGACTGGTCATAAAATGTTTCAAATTGTCCATTTAAAATAATATCAAAAATGCACGCGATTTGATGTTGCCAAACGTCATCAAAATTACCGCTGAGTAATCATCGATTTTCTTGCAGGGCGATCTGTTGAAGTGCGAGCGACGACACAGGTCTTAAAAATCGTTAAAAGATTCATTAAATATAATATCAAAAATGCACGCGATTTGATGTTGCCTAACGTTATCAAAATCGCATAAGTAGTCTTCAGCGGGCCCTGGAGGGCAGTCTATTCAAGTGCGGAAATCGAGACTGGTCTTAAAATGTTTCAAATTGTCCATTAAAAATAATATCAAAAATGCACGCGATTTGATGTTGCCTAACGTCATCAAAATCGCATAAGTAGTCTTCAGGGGACCCTGGAGGTCAGTCTATTCAAGTGCGGATATCGAGACTGGTCTTAAAATCGTTAAAAATTCATTAAAAATAATATCAAAAATCCACGCGATTTGATGTTGCCTAACGTCATCAAAATCGCATAAGTAATCTTCAGAGGGCCCTGGAGGTCAGTCTATTCAAGTGCGGACATCGAGACTAGTCTTAAAATGTTTCAAATTGTCCATTTAAAATAATATCAAAAATGCACGCGATTTGATGTTGCCTAACGTCATCAAAATCGCATAAGTAGTCTTCAGCGGGCCCTGGAGGTCAGTCTATTCAAGTGCGGACATCGAGACTGGTCTTAAAATGTTTCAAATTGTCCATTTAAAATAATATCAAAAATGCACGCGATTTGATGTTGCCTAACGTCATCAAACTGACCGCTGAGTAATCGACGATTTTCGTGCAGGGCGATCTATTGAAGTGCGAGCGACGACACAGGTCTTAAAAATCGTTAAAAAATTCATTAAAAATAATATCAAAAATGCACGCGATTTGATGTTGCCTAACGTCATCAAAATCGCATAAGTAATCTTCAGCGGGCCCTGGAGATCAGTCTATTCAAGTGCGGATATCGAGACAGATCTTAACATGTTTCAAAATGTCTATTTAAAATAATATCAAAAACGCACGCGATTTGATGTTGCCTAACGTCATCAAAATCGCATAAGTAGTCTTCAGCGGGCCCTGGAGGTCAGTCTATTCAAGTGCGGACATCGAGACTGGTCTTAAAATGTTTCAAATTGTCCATTTAAAATAATATCAAAAATGCACGCGATTTGATGTTGCCTAACGTCATCAAAATCGCATAAGTAGTCTTCAGCGGGCCCTGGAGGGCAGTCTATTCAAGTGCGGATATCGAGACTGGTCTTAAAATGTTTCAAATTGTCTATTTAAAATAATATCAAAAATGCACGCGATTTGATGTTGCCTAACGTCATCAAAATCGCATAAGTAATCTTCAGCGGGCCCTGGAGGTCAGTCTATTCAAATGCGGACATCGAGACTCGCCTTAAAATGTTGCAAATTTTCAATTTAAAATAATTTAAAAAATGCACGCGATTTGATGTTGCCTAACGTCATCAAAATCGCATAAGTAGTCTTCAGCGGGCCCTGGAGGTCAGTCTATTCAAGTGCGGATATCGTGACTAGTCTTAAAATGTTTCAAATTGTCCATTTAAAATAATATCAAAAATGCACGCGATTTGATGTTGCCTAACGTCATCAAAATCGCATAAGTAGTCTTCAGCGGGCCCTGGAGGTCAGTCTATTCAAGTGCGGACATCGAGACTGGTCTTAAAATGTTTCAAATTGTCCATTTAAAATAATATCAAAAATGCACGCGATTTGATGTTGCCTAACGTCATCAAACTGACCGCTGAGTAATCATCGATTTTCGTGCAGGGCGATCTATTGAAGTGCGAGCGACGACACAGGTCTTAAAAATCGTTAAAAAATTCATTAAAAATAATATCAAAAATGCACGCGATTTGATGTTGCCTAACGTCATCAAAATCGCATAAGTAGTCTTCAGCGGGCCCTGGAGGTCAGTCTATTCAAGTGCGGACATCGAGACTGGTCTTAAAATGTTTCAAATTGTCCATTTAAAATAATATCATAAATGCACGCGATTTGATGTTACCTAACGTCATCAAAATCGCATAAGTAGTCTTCAGCGGGCCTGGAGGTAAGTCTATTCAAGTGCAGACATCGAGACTGGTCTTAAATTGTTTCAATTGTTCATTAAAAATAATATCAAAAATGCACGCTATTTGATGTTGCCTAACGTCATCAAAATCGCAAAAGTAATCTTCAGAGGGCCCTGGAGGGCGATCTATTGAAGTGCGAGCGACGACACAGGTCTTAAAAATCGTTAAAAAATTCATTAAAAATAATATAAAAAATGCACGCGATTTGATGTTGCCTAACGTCATCAAAATCGCATAAGTAGTCTTCAGCGGGCTCTGGAGGTCAGTCTATTCAAGTGCGGACATCGAGACTGGTCTTAAAATGTTTCAAATTGCCAATTTAAAATAATATCAAAAATGTACGCGATTTGATGTTGCCTAATGTCATCAAACTGACCGCTGAGTAATCGACGATTTTCGTGCAGGGCGATCTATTGAAGTGCGAGCGACGACGCAGGTCTTAAAAATCGTTAAAAAATTCAATAAAAATAATATCAAAAATGCACGCGATTTGATGTTGCCTAACGTCATCAAACTGACCGCTGAGTAATCGACGATTTTCGTGCAGGGCGATCTATTGAAGTGCGAGCGACGACACAGGTCTTAAATTTCGTTAAAAAATTCATTAAAAATAATATCAAAAATGCACGCGATTTGATGTTGCCTAACGTCATCAAAATCGCATAAGTAGTCTTCAGTGGGCCCTGGAGGGCAGTCTATTCAAGTGCGGATATCGAGACTGGTCTGAAAATGTTTCAAATTGTCCATTTAAAATAATATCAAAAATACACGAGATTTGATGTTGCCTAACGTCACCAAAATCGCATAAGTAGTCTTCAGCGGGCCCTGGAGATCAGTCTATTCAAGTGCGGACATCGAGACTGGTCTTAAAATGTTTCAAATTGTCCATTTAAAATAATATCAAAAATGCACGCGATTTGATGTTGCCCAACGTCATGAAAATGACCGATGAGTAATCATCGATTTTCGTGCAGGGTGATCTATTGAAGTGCGAGCGACGACACAGGTCTTAAAAATCGTTAAAAAATTCATTAAAAATAATATCAAAAATGCACGCGATTTGATGTTGCCTAACGTCATCAAAATCGCATAAGTAATCTTCAGCGGGCCCTGGAGATCAGTCTATTCAAGTGCGGACATCGAGACTAGTCTTAAAATGTTTCAAATTGTCCATTTAAAATAATATCAAAAATGCACGCGATTTGATGTTGCCTAACGTCATCAAACTGACCGCTGAGTAATCGACGATTTTCGTGCAGGGCGATCTATTGAAGTGCGAGCGACGACACAGGTCTTAAAAATCGTTAAAAAATTCATTAAAAATAATATCAAAAATGCACGCGATTTGATGTTACCTAACGTCATCAAAATCGCATAAGTAGTCTTCAGCGGGCCCTGGAGGTTAGTCTATTCAAGTGCGGAGATCGAGACTGGTCTTAAAATGTTTCAAATTGTCTATTTAAAATAAAATCAAAAATCCACGCGATTTGATGTTGCCTAACGTCATGAAAATAACCGCTGAGTAATCATCGATTTTCGTGAAGGGCGATCTATTGAAGTACGAGCGACGACACAGGTCTTAAAAATCGTTAAAAAATTCATTAAAAATAATATAAAAAATACACGCGATTTGATGTTGCCTAACGTCATCAAAATCGCATAAGTAGACTTCAGCGGGCCCTGGAGGTTAGTCTATTCAAGTGCCGAGATCGAGACTGGTCTTAAAATGTTTCAAATTGTCCATTTAAAATAATATCAAAAATACACGCGATTTGATGTTGCCTAACGTCATCAAAATCGCATAAGTAGACTTCAGCGGGCCCTGGAGGTTAGTCTATTCAAGTGCCGAGATCGAGACTAGTCTTAAAATGTTTCAAATTGTCCATTTAAAATAATATCGAAAATGCACGCGATTTGATGTTGCCTAACGTCATCACACTGACCGCTGAGTAACCGACGATTTTCGTGCAGGGCGATCTATTGAAGTGCGAGCGACGACACAAGTATTAAAAATCGTTAAAAAATTCATTAAAAATAATATCACAAATGCACGCGATTTGATGTTGCATAACGTCATCAAAATGACCGCTGAGTAATCATCGATTTTCGTGCACGGCGATCTATTGAAGTGCGAGCGACGACACAGGTCTTAAAAATCGTTAAAAAATTGATTAAAAGTAATATAAAAAATACACGCGATTTGATGTTGTCTAACGTCATCAAAATCGCATAAGTAGTCTTCAGCGGGCCCTGGAGGTTAGTCTATTCAAGTGCGGAGATCGAGACTGGTCTTAAAATGTTTCAAATTGTCCATTTAAAATAAAATCAAAAATCCACGCGATTTGATGTTGCCTAACGTCATCAAACTGACCGCTGAGTAATCGACGATTTTCATGCAGGGCGATCTATTGAAGTGGGAGCGACGACACAGGTCTTAAAAATCGCTAAAAAATTCATTACAAATAATATCAAAAATGCACGCGATTTGATGTTGCCTAACGTCATCAAAATCGCATAAGTAATCTTCAGCGGGCCCTGGAGATCAGTCTATTCAAGTGCGGACATCGAGACTGGTCTTAAAATGTTTCCAATTGACCATTTAAAATAATATCAAAAATGCACGCCATTTGATGTTACCTAACGTCATCAAAATGGCATAAGTAGTCTTCAGCGGGCCCTGGAGGTCAGTCTATTCAAGTGCGGACATCGAGACTGGTCTTAAAATGTTTCCAATTGATCATTTAAAATAATATCAAAAATGCACGCAATTTGATGTTACCTAACGTCATCAAAATACCGCATAAGTAATCATCGATTTTCCTGCAGGGCGATCTATTCAAGTGCGAGCGACGACACAGGTCTTAAAAATTTTTAAAATATTCATTTAAAATAAGATACAAAATGCACGCGATTTGATGTTGCCTAACGTCATCAAAATGGCCGCTGAGTAATCATCGATTTTCGTGCAGGGCGATCTATTGAAGTGCGAGCGACGACACAGTACTTAAAAATCGTTAAAAAATTCATTAAAAATAATGTCAAAAATGCACGCGATTTGATGTTGCCTAACGTCATCAAACTGACCGCTGAGTAATCGACGATTTTCGTGCAGGTCGATCTATTGAAGTGCGAGCGACGACACAGGTCTTAAAAATCGTTAAAAAATTCATTAAAAATAATATCAAAAATGCACGCGATTTGATGTTGCCTAACGTCATCAAAATCGCATAAGTAGTCTTCAGCGGGCCCTGGAGGTCAGTCTATTCAAGTGCGGACATCGAGACTAGTCTTAAAATGTTTCAAATTGTCCATTTAAAATAATATCAAAAATGCACGCGATTTGATGTTGCCTAACGTCATCAAACTGACCGCTGAGTAATCGACGATTTTCGTGCAGGGCGATCTATTGAAGTGCGAGCGACGACACAGGTCTTAAAAATCGTTAAAAAATTCATTAAAAATAATATCAAAAATGCACGCGATTTGATGTTGCCTAACGTCATCAAAATCGCATAAGTAATCTTCAGCGGGCCCTGGAGATCAGTCTATTCAAGTGCGGACATCGAGGCTTGTCTTAAAATGTTTAGAATTGTCCATTTAAAATAATATAAAAAATGCACGCGATTTGATGTTGCCTAACGTCATCAAAATGACCGCTGAGTAATCGTCGATTTTCGTGCAGGGCGATCTATTGAAGTGCGAGCGAAGACAGAGGTCTTAAAAATCGTTAAAAAATTCATTAAAAATAATATAAAAAATACACGCGATTTGATGTTGCCTAACGTCATCAAAATCGCTAAAGTAGTCTTCAGCGTGCACTGGATTGTCAGTCTATTCAAGTGCGGACATCGAGACTGGTCTTAAAATGTTTCAAATTGTCCATTTGAAATAATATCAAAAATGCACGCGATTTGATGTTGCCTAACGTCATCAAACTGTCTGCTGAGTAATCGACGATTTTCGTGCAGGGCGATCTATTGAAGTGCGAGCGACGACACAGGTTTTAAAAATCGTTAAAAAATTCATTAAAAATAATATAAAAATGCACGGCGATTGATGTTGCCTAACGTCATCAAAATCGCATAAGTAATCTTCAGCTGGCCTTGGAGATCAGTCTATTCAAGTGCGGACATCGAGGCTGGTATTAAAATGTTTCAAATTGTCCATTTAAAATAATATCAAAAATGCACGCGATTTGATGTTGCCTAATGTCATCAAAATCGCATAAGTAGTCTTCAGCTGGCCTTGGAGGTCAGTCTATTCAAGTGCGCACATCGAGGCTAGTCTGGAAATGTTTCAAATTGTCCATTTAAAATAATATCAAAAATGCACGCGATTGCATGTTGCCTAACCTCATCCAAATCGCATAAGTAGTCTTCAGCGGGCCCTGGAGGTCAGTCTATTCAAGTAAGGACATCGAGACTGGTCTTAAAATGTTTCAAATTGTCCATTTAAAATAATATCAAAAATGCACGCGATTTGATGTTGCCTAACGTCATCAAAATCGCATAACTAGTCTTCAGCGGGCACCGGAGGGCAGTCTATTCAAGTGCGGAGATCGAGACTGGTCTTAAAATGTTTCAAATTGTCCATTTAAAATTATATCAAAATGCACGCGATTTGATGTTGCCTAACGTCATCAAAATGACCGCTGAGTATTCATCGATTTTCGTGCAGGGCGATCTATTGAATTGCGAGCGACGGCACAGGTCCTAAAAATCGTTAAAAAATTCATTAAAAATAATATCAAAAATGCACGCGATTTGATGTTGCCTAACGTCATCTAAATCGCATAAGTAATCTTCAGCGGGCCCTGGAGATCAGTCTATTCAAGTGGGGACATCGAGACTGGTCTTAAAATGTTTCAAATTGTCCATTTAAAATAATATCAAAAATACACGAGATTTGATGTTGCCTAACGTCACCAAAATCGCATAAGTAGTCTTCAGCGGGCCCTGGAGAACAGTCTATTCAAGTGCGGACATCGAGACTGGTCTTAAAATGTTTCAAATTGTCCATTTAAAATAATATCAAAAATGCACGCGATTTGATGTTACCTAACGTCATCAAACTGACCGCATGAGTAGTCTTCAGCGGGCCCTGGCGATCTATTGAAGTGCGAGCGACGACTGGTCTTAAATTTCGTTAAAAAATTCATTAAAAATAATATCAAAAATGCACGCGATTTGATGTTGCCTAACGTCATCAAAATCGCATAAGTAGTCTTCAGCGGGCCCTGGAGGGCAGTCTATTCAAGTGCGGATATCGAGACTGGTCTTAAAATGTTTCAAATTACCAATTTTAAATAATATCAAAAATTCACGGGATTTGATGTTGCCTAACGCCATCAAACTGACCGCTGAGTAATCGACGATTTTCGTGCAGGGCGATCTATTGAAGTGCGAGCGACGACACAAGTCTTAAAAATCGTTAAAAAATTCATTAAAAATAATATCACAAATGCACGCGATTTGATGTTGCCTAACGTCATCAAACTCGCATAAGTAGTCTTCAGCGGGCCCTGGAGATCAGTCTATTCAAGTGCGGGCATCGAGACTAGTCTTAAAATGTTTCAAATTGTCCATTTAAAATAATATCAAAAATGCACGCGATTTGATGTTGCCTAACGTCATCAAAATCGCATAAGTAGTCTTCAGCGGGCCCTGGAGGTCAGTCTATTCAAGTGCGGACATCGAGACTGGTCTTAAAATGTTTCAAATTGTCCATTTAAAATAATATAAAAAATACACGCGATTTGATGTTGCCTAACGTCATCAAAATCGCATAAGTAGACTTCAGCGGGCCCTGGAGGTTAGTCTATTCAAGTGCCGAGATCGAGACTGGTCTTAAAATGTTTCAAATTGTCCATTTAAAATAATATCAAAAATGCACGCGATTTGATGTTGCCTAACGTCATCAAAATCGCATGAGTAGTCGTCAGCGGGCCCTGGAGGGCAGTCTATTCAAGTGCGGACATCGAGACTAGTCTTAAAATGTTTCAAATTGTCCATTTAAAATAATATCGAAAATGCACGCGATTTGATGTTGCCTAACGTCATCACACTGACCGCTGAGTAACCGACGATTTTCGTGCAGGGCGATCTATTGAAGTGCGAGCGACGACACAGGTCTTAAAAATCGTTAAAAAATTCATTAAAAATAATATCAAAAATGCACGCGATTTGATGTTGCCTAACATCATCAAACTGACCGCTGAGTAATCATCGATTTTCATGCAGGGCGATCTATTGAAGTGCGAGCGACGACACAGGTCTTAAAAATCGTTAAAAAATTGATTAAAAGTAATATAAAAAATACACGCGATTTGATGTTGCCTAACGTCATCAAAATCGCATAAGTAGTCTTCAGCGGGCCCTGGAGGTTAGTCTATTCAAGTGCGGAGATCGAGACTGGTCTTAAAATGTTTCAAATTGTCCATTTAAAATAAAATCAAAAATCCACGCGATTTGATGTTGCCTAACGTCATCAAACTGACCGCTGAGTAATCGACGATTTTCATGCAGGGCGATCTATTGAAGTGCGAGCGACGACACAGGTCTTAAAAATCGTTAAAAAATTCATTAAAAATAATATCAAAAATGCACGCGATTTGATGTTGCATAACGTCATCAAAATGACCGCTGAGTAATCGACGATTTTCGTGCAGGGCGATCTATTGAAGTGCGAGCGACGACACAGGTCTTAAAAATCGTTAAAAATTCATTAAAAATAATATCAAAAATGCACGCGATTTGATGTTGCTTAACGTCATCAAAATCGCATAAGTAATCTTCAGCGGGCCCTGGGGGTCAGTCTATTCAAGTGCGGACATCGAGAATAGTCTTAAAATGTTTCAAATTGCCAATTAAAAATAATATCAAAAATGCACGCAATTTGATGTTACCTAACGTCATCAAACTGACCGCTGAGTAATCGACGATTTTCATGCAGGGCGATCTATTGAAGTGCGAGCGACGACACAGGTCTTAAAAATCGCTAAAAGATTCATTACAAATAATATCAAAAATGCACGCGATTTGATGTTACCCAACGTCATGAAAATGCCCGCTGAGTAATCATCGATTTTCGTGCAGGGCGATCTATTGAAGTGCGAGCGACGACACAGGTCTTAAAAATCGTTAAAAAATTCATTAAAAATAATATCAAAAATGCACGCGATTTGATGTTGCCTAACATCATCAAACTGACCGCTGAGTAATCATCGATTTTCATGCAGGGCGATCTATTGAAGTGCGAGCGACGACACAGGTCTTAAAAATCGTTAAAAAATTGATTAAAAGTAATATAAAAAATACACGCGATTTGATGTTGCCTAACGTCATCAAAATCGCATAAGTAGTCTTCAGCGGGCCCTGGAGGTTAGTCTATTCAAGTGCGGAGATCGAGACTGGTCTTAAAATGTTTCAAATTGTCCATTTAAAATAATATCAAAAATCCACGCGATTTGATGTTGCCTAACGTCATGAAAATAACCGCTGAGTAATCATCGATTTTCGTGAAGGGCGATCTATTGAAGTGCGAGCGACGACACAGGTCTTAAAAATCGTTAAAAAATTCATTAAAAATAATATAAAAAATGCACGCGATTTGATGTTGCCTAACGTCATCAAAATCGCATAAGTAGTCTTCAGCGGGCCCTGGAGGTCAGTCTATTCAAGTGCGGACATCGAGAATGGTCTTAAAATGTTTCAAATTGTCCATTTAAAATAATATCAAAAATGCATTTGATTTGATGTTGTCTAACGTCATCAAAATGACCGCTAAGTAGTCATCGATTTTCGTGCAGGGCGATCTATTGAAGTTCGAGCGACGACACAGGACTTAATAATCGTTAAAAAATTCATTAAAAATAATATCAAAAATGCACGCGATTTGATGTTGCCTAACGTCATCAAAATCGCATAAGTAGTCTTCAGCAGGCCCTGGAAGTCAGTCTGTTCAAGTGCGGACATCGAGAGTAGTCTTAAAATGTTTCAAATTGTCCATTTAAAATAATATCAAAAATGCACGCGATTTGATGTTGCCTAACGTCATCAAAATCGCATAAGTAGTCTTCAGCGGGCCCTGGAGGTCAGCCTATTCAAGTGCGTACAGCGAGACTGGTCTTAAAATGTCTCCAATTGACCATTTAAAATAATATCAAAAATGCACGCAATTTGATGTTGCCTAACGTCATCAAAATCGCATAAGTAATCTTCAGCGGGCCCTGGAGATCAGTCTATTCAAGTGGGGACATCGAGACTGGTCTTAAAATGTTTCAAATTGTCCATTTAAAATAATATAAAAAATCCAAGCGATTTGATGTTGCCCAACGTCATCAAAATCGCATAAGTAGTCTTCAGCGGGCCCTGGAGATCAGTCTATTCAAGTGCGGAGATCGAGACTGGTCTTAAAATGTTTCAAATTGTCCATTTAAAATAAAATCAAAAATCCACGCGACTTGATGTTGCCTAACGTCATCAAACTGACCGCTGAGTAATCGACGATTTTCATGCAGGGCGATCTATTGAAGTGCGAGCGACGACACAGGTCTTAAAAATCGTTAAAAAATTCATTAAAAATAATATCAAAAATGCACGCGATTTGATGTTGCCTAACGTCATCAAAATCGCATAAGTAATCTTCAGCGGGCCCTGGAGATCAGTCTATTCAAGTGGGGACATCGAGACTGGTCTTAAAATGTTTCAAATTGTCCATTTAAAATAATATCAAAAATGCACGCAATTTGATGTTACCTAACGTCATCAAAATGTAATAAGTAGTCTTCAGCGGGCCCTGGAGGTCAGTCTATTCAAGTGCGGACATCGAGACTGGTCTTAAAATGTTTCAAATTGTCCATTTAAAATAATATAAAAAATGCACGCGATTTGATGTTGCCTAACGTCATCAAAATCGCATAAGTAGTCTTCAGCGGGCTCTGGAGGTCAGTCTATTCAAGTGCGGACATCGAGACTGGTCTTAAAATGTTTCAAATTGTCCATTTAAAATAATATCAAAAATCCAAGCGATTTGATGTTACCCAACGTCATGAAAATGCCCGCTGAGTAATCATCGATTTTCGTGCAGGGCGATCTATTGAAGTGCGAGCGACGACACAGGTCTTAAAAATCGTTAAAAAATTCATTAAAAATAATATCAAAAATGCACGCGATTTGATGTTGCCTAACGTCATCAAAATGACCGCTGAGTAATCATGTATTTTCGTGCAGGGCGATCTATTAAAGTGCGAACGACGACTTAGGTCTTAAAAATTGTTAAAAAATTCATTAAAAATAATATCAAAAATACACGCGATTTGATTTTGCCTATCATCATCAAAATCGCACAAGTAGTCTTCAGCGAGCCCTCGAGGTCAGTCTATTCAAGTGCGGACAACGAGACTGGTCTTAAAATGTTTCAAATTGTCCATTTAAAATAATATCAAAAATGCACGCGATTTGATGTTACCTAACGTCATCAAAATGGCATAAGTAGTCTTCAGCGGGCCCTGGAGGTCAGTCTATTCAAGTGCGGACATCGAGACTGGTCTTAAAATGTTTCAAATTGTCCATTTAAAATAATATCAAAAATGCACGCGATTTGATGTTGCCTAACGTCATCAAAATCGAATAAGTAGTCTTCAGCGGGCCCTGGAGGGGCGAGTCTATTCAAGGGCAATGACGACACAGGTCGTAAAAAGTTTCAAATTGTCCATTTAAAATAATATAAAAAATGCACGCGATTTGATGTTGCCTAACGTCATCAAAATCGCATAAGTAGTCTTCAGCGGGCCCTGGAGGTCAGTCTATTCAAGTGCGGAGATCGAGACTGGTCTTAAAATGTTTCAAATTGTCCATTTAAAATAATATCAAAAATGCACGCGATTTGATGTTGCCTAACGTCATCAAACTGACCGCTGAGTAATCATCGATTTTCGTGCAGGGCGATCTATTGAAGTGCGAGCGACGACAGAGGTCTTAAAAATCGTTAAAAAATTCATTAAAAATAATATAAAAAATGCACGCGATTTGATGTTGCCTAACGTCATCAAAATCGCATAAGTAATCTTCAGCGGGCCCTGGAGGTCAGTCTATTCAAGTGCGGACATCGAGACTGGTCTTAAAATGTTTCAAATTGTCCATTTAAAATAATATCAAAAATGCACGCAATTTGATGTTACCTAACGTCATCAAAATGGCATAAGTAGTCTTCAGCGGGCCCTGGAGGTCAGTCTATTCAAGTGCGGACATCGAGACTGGTCTTAAAATGTTTCAAATTGTCCATTTAAAATAATATCAAAAATGCACGCGATTTGATGTTGCCTAACGTCATCAAATTAACCGCTGAGTAATCGACGATTTTCGTGCAGGGCGATCTACTGAAGTGTGAGCGACGACACAGGTCTTAAAAATCGTTAAAAAATTCATTAAAAATAATATCCAAAATGCACGCGATTTGATGTTGCATAACGTCATCAAAATACCGCATAAGTAATCTTCAGCGGGCCCTGGAGGGCAGTCTATTGAAGTGCGGACATCGAGACAGGTCTTAGAAAATCATTAAAAAATGCATTAAAAATAATATAAAAAATTCACGCGATTTTATGTTGCCTAACGTCATCAAAATCGCTTAAGTAGTCTTCAGCTGGCCCTGGAGGTCAGTCTATTAAAGTGCGGACATCGAGACTGGTCTTAAAATGTTTCAAATTGTCCATTTGAAATAATATCAAAAATGCACGCGATTTGATGTTGCCTAACGTCATCAAACTGTCTGCTGAGTAATCGACGATTTTCGTGCAGGGCGATCTATTGAAGTGCGAGCGACGACACAGGTTTTAAAAATCGTTAAAAAATGCATTAAAAATAATATCAAAAATGCACGCGATTTGATGTTGCCTAACGTCATCAAAATCGCATAAGTAATCTTCAGCGGGCCCTGGAGATCAGTCTATTCAAGTGGGGACATCGAGACTGGTCTTAAAATGTTTCAAATTGTCCATTTAAAATAATATCAAAAATGCACGCGATTTGATGTTGCCTAACGTCATCAAAATCGCATAAGTAGTCTTCAGCGGGCCCTGGAGATCAGTCTATTCAAGTGCGGACATCGAGACTGGTCTGAAATTGTTTCAAATTGTCCATTTAAAATAATAGCAAAAATGCACGCGATTTGATGTTGCCTAACATCATCAAAATCGCATAAGTAGTCTTCAGCGGGCCCTGGAGGTCAGTCTATTCAAGTGCGGACTTCGAGACTGGTCTTAAAATGATTCAAATTGTCCATTTAAAATAATATCAAAAATTCATGCGATATGATGTTGCCTAACGTCATCGAAATGACCGTTGAGTAATCATTGATTTTCGTGCAGGGCGATCTGTTGAAGTGCGAGCGACGACACCGGTCTTAAAAATCGTTAAAAAATTCATTTAAAATAATATCAAAAATGCACGCGATTTGATGTTGCCTAACGTCATCAAAATGACCGCTGAGAAATTATCGATTTTCGTGCATGGCGATCTATTGAAGTGCGAGCGACGACGCTGATCTTAAAAATCGATAAAAAATTCATTAAAAATAATATAAAAATGCACGCGATTTGATGTTGCCTAACGTCATCAAAATCGCATAAGTAATCTTCAGCGGGCCCTGGAGGTCAGTCTATTCAAGTGCGGACATCGAGACTGGTCTTAAAATGTTTCAAATTGTCCATTTAAAATTATATAAAAAATGCACGCGATTTGATGGTGCTTAACGTCATCAAAATGACCGCTGAGTAATCATCGATTTTCGTGCAGGGCGATCTATTGAAGTGCGAGCGACGACACAGGTCTTAAAAATCGTTAAAAAATTCATTAAAAATAATATCAAAAATGCACGCGATTTGATGTTGCCTAACGTCATCAAAATCGCATAAGTAGTCTTCAGCGGGCCCTGGAGATCAGTCTATTCAAGTGCGGATATCGAGACTGGTCTTAAAATGTTTCCAATTGTCCATTTAAAATAATATCAAAAATACACGCGATTTGATGTTGCCTAACGTCATCAAAATCGCATAAGTAGTCTTCAGCGGGCCCTGGAGGTCAGTCTATTCAAGTGCGGACATCGAGGCTGGTCTTAAAATGTTTCAAATTGTCCATTTAAAATAATATCAAAAATGCACGCGATTTGATGTTGCCCAACGTCATGAAAATGACCGCTGAGTAATCATCGATTTTCGTGCAGGGCGATCTATTGAAGTGCGAGCGACGACAAAGGTCTTAAATTTCGTTAAAAAATTCATTAAAAATAATATCAAAAATGCACGCGATTTGATGTTACCTAACGTCATCAAAATCGCATAAGTAGTCTTCAGCGGGTCCTGGAGGTCAGTCTATTCAAGTGCGGACATCGAGACTAGTCTTAAAATGTTTCAAATTGCCCTTTTAAAATAATATCAAAAATGCACGCGAATTGATGTTACCTAACGTCGTCAAACTGACCCCTGAGTAATCGACGATTTTCCTGCAGGGCGATCTATTGAAGTGCGAGCGACGACACAGGTCCTAAAAATCGTTAAAAAATTCATTAAAAATAATATCAAAAATGCACGCGATTTGATGTTGCCTAACGTCATGAAAATCGCATAACTAGTCTTCAGCGGGCCCCGGAGGGCAGTCTATTCAAGTGCGGAGATCGAGACTGGTCTTAAAATGTTTCAAATTGTCCATTTAAAATTATATCAAAATGCACGCGATTTGATGTTGCCTAACGTCATCAAAATGACCGCTGAGTATTCATCGATTTTCGTGCAGGGCGATCTATTGAAGTGCGAGCGACGACACAGGTCCTAAAAATCGTTAAAAAATTCATTAAAAATAATATCAAAAATGCACGCGATTTGATGTTGCCTAACGTCATCAAAATCGCATAAGTAGACTTCAGCGGGCCCTGGAGGTCAGTCTATTCAAATGGGGAGATCGAGATTTGTCTTAAAATGTTTCAAATTGTCCATTTAAAATTATATAAAAAATGCACGCGATTTGATGTTGCCTAACGTCATCAAACTGACCGCTGAATAATCGACGATTTCCGTCTAGGGCGATCTTTTGAAGTGCGAGCGACGACAAAGGGCTTAAAAAACGTTAAAGAATTCATTAAAAATAATATCAAAAATGCACGCGATTTGGTGTTGCCTAACGTCATCTAAATCGCATAAGTAGTCCTCAGCGGTCCCTGGTGGTCAGTCTATTCAAGTGCGGACATCGAGACTGATCTTAAAATGTTTCAAATTGTCCATTTAAAATAATATCTAAAATGCACGCGATTTGATGTTGCCTAACGTTACCAAAGTCGCATAAGTAGTCTTCAGCGGGCCCTGGAGGTCAGTCTATTCAAGTGCGGACATCGAGACTGGTCTTAAATTTTTCAAATTGTCCATTTAAAATAATATCAAAAATGCACGCGATTTGATGTTGCCCAACGTCATCAAAATCGCATAAGTAGTCTTCAGCGGGCCGTGGAGGTCAATCTATTCAAGTGCGGACATCGAGACTGGTCTTAAAATGTTTCAAATTGTCCATTTAAAATAAAATCAAAAATCCACGCGATTTGATGTTGCCTAACGTCATCAAACTGACCGCTGAGTAATCGACGATTTTCATGCAGGGCGATCTATTGAAGTGCGAGCGACGACACAGGTCTTAAAAATCGCTAAAAGATTCATTAAAAATAATATTAAAAATGCACGCGATTTGATGTTGCTTAACGTCATCAAAATCGCATAAGTAATCTTCAGCGGGCCCTGGAGGTCAGTCTATTCAAGTGCGGACATCGAGACTAGTCTTAAAATGTTTCAAATTGCCAATTTAAAATAATATAAAAAATGCACGCAATTTGATGTTACCTAACGTCATCAAACTGACCGCTGAGTAACCAACGATTTTCGTGCAGGGCGATCTATTGAAGTGCGAGCGACGACACAGGTCTTAAATTTCGTTAAAAAATTCATTACAAATAATATCAAAAATGCACGCGATTTGATGTTGCCTAACGTCATCAAAATGCCCGCTGAGTAATCATCAGCGGGCCCTGGAGATCAGTCTATTCAAGTGGGGACATCGAGACTGGTCTTAAAAATCGTTCAAATTGTCCATTAAAAATAATATCAAAAATGCACGCGATTTGATGTTGCCTAACGTCATCAAAATGACCCATGAGTAATCTTCGACGGGCCCTGGGCGATCTATTCAAGTGCGAGCATCGAGACTGGTCTTAAAATGTTTCAAATTGTCCATTTAAAATAATATAAAAAATGCACGCGATTTGATGTTGCCTAACGTCATCAAAATCGCATAAGTAGTCTTCAGCGGGCTCTGGAGGTCAGTCTATTCAAGTGCGGACATCGAGACTGGTCTTAAAATGTTTCAAATTGTCCATTTAAAATAATATCAAAAATCCAAGCGATTTGATGTTACCCAACGTCATGAAAATGCCCGCTGAGTAATCATCGATTTTCGTGCAGGGCGATCTATTGAAGTGCGAGCGACGACACAGGTCTTAAAAATCGTTAAAAAATTGATTAAAAGTAATATAAAAAATACACGCGATTTGATGTTGCCTAACGTCATCAAAATCGCATAAGTAATCTTCAGCGGGCCCTGGAGATCAGTCTATTCAAGTGGGGACATCGAGACTGGTCTTAAAATGTTTCAAATTGTCCATTTAAAATAATATCAAAAATGCACGCAATTTGATGTTACCTAACGTCATCAAAATGTAATAAGTAGTCTTCAGCGGGCCCTGGAGGTCAGTCTATTCAAGTGCGGACATCGAGACTGGTCTTAAAATGTTTCAAATTGTCCATTTAAAATAATATAAAAAATGCACGCGATTTGATGTTGCCTAACGTCATCAAAATCGCATAAGTAGTCTTCAGCGGGCTCTGGAGGTCAGTCTATTCAAGTGCGGACATCGAGACTGGTCTTAAAATGTTTCAAATTGTCCATTTAAAATAATATAAAAAATGCACGCGATTTGATGTTGCCTAACGTCATCAAATGCGCTGAGTAGTCTTCGATTTTCGTGCAGGGCGATATATTGAAGTGCGAGAATCGAAACTGGTCTTAAAATTTGTTAAAAAATTCATTAAAAATAATATCAAAAATGCACGCGATTTGATGTTGCCTAACATCATCAAACTGACCGCTGAGTAATCATCGATTTTCATGCAGGGCGATCTATTGAAGTGCGAGCGACGACACAGGTCTTAAAAATCGTTAAAAAATTGATTAAAAGTAATATAAAAAATACACGCGATTTGATGTTGCCTAACGTCATCAAAATCGCATAAGTAGTCTTCAGCGGGCCCTGGAGGTGGGTGGGGGGGGGGGGGGGTGGGGGGGGGGGGGGGTGGGGGGGGGGGGGGGTGGGGGGGGGGGGGGGTGGGGGGGGGGGGGGGTGGGGGGGGGGGGGGGTGGGGGGGGGGGGGGGTGGGGGGGGGGGGGGGTGGGGGGGGGGGGGGGTGGGGGGGGGGGGGGGTGGGGGGGGGGGGGGGTGGGGGGGGGGGGGGGTGGGGGGGGGGGGGGGTGGGGGGGGGGGGGGGTGGGGGGGGGGGGGGGTGGGGGGGGGGGGGGGTGGGGGGGGGGGGGGGTGGGGGGGGGGGGGGGTGGGGGGGGGGGGGGGTGGGGGGGGGGGGGGGTGGGGGGGGGGGGGGGTGGGGGGGGGGGGGGGTGGGGGGGGGGGGGGGTGGGGGGGGGGGGGGGTGGGGGGGGGGGGGGGTGGGGGGGGGGGGGGGTGGGGGGGGGGGGGGGTGGGGGGGGGGGGGGGTGGGGGGGGGGGGGGGTGGGGGGGGGGGGGGGTGGGGGGGGGGGGGGGCCCTTTGCGAGGAGTCGTGTCCCTAGAAATAAAATTAGATAATGATGTCCAATTGCTAGATGTGAGAGTAGCCCCCCTTAGTTATACATGCGTTTTAGGAATAGATTTTTTAGAATTATTTGGAATTAAGATTGATTATGAGAGAGGAATATGGAAAACTAAAAACGGCCCTTTTCGTAAATTCGGTAGAAATATTGGTATGATTCCCGTCCAACTTATTTATGATTGTGCCGGTTTAATAAAACCATCATTTTATGCAGAGAAAAGACTTAATGAACTATTAACCCGATTAATTCCCGTATCCCATTCCCCAGTCCTAACCCATACCCACCTAGCCCAGCATACTATCAATGTGCAAAATCATCCCCCTATTCGACAAAAACCCCGTGTGTTATCCCGTTATATGTTGAGAATTGCGCAAACGGAAGTTGATAAAATGTTAAGTGAGGATGTAATTGAAAAATCTATGAGCCCGTGGATGAGTAACCCAGTAATTGTCCCCAAAGCCGACGGTAAGCATAGATTTTGTATAGATTATAGAGATGTAAATAAAGTAACTTTGAAAAACGCGTATCCCATCCCTAATATGGAACGTATTTTATCAGCAATGCGTCGTGCCCGTTGTGTTTCCAAATTAGATTTAAGCCAAGCATACTTCCAGGTCCCCGTAGAACCCAGTAGTCGCCCAATCACCGCCTTCGCCGTCCCAGGAAGAGGCATGTTTCAATTTAAGAGAATGCCTTTTGGATTAACAAATGCCCCTGCCACCTTCCAAAGGCTAATGGATAGACTCATTGATCCTGCTTGGGAACCCCATGTCTTTGCCTACCTAGATGACGTAATAATAGCCACAGAATCGGAAGACGAACATTTTAAGTATTTAGAGATTGTTTTGAAAACATTAGTTGAAGCTGGTTTAGATATAAATCAACAAAAAAGTGAGTTCTTCTGTTCCGAGGTTAAATATCTGGGTTACGTCATAGGCAAGGACGGGTTAAAAGCGGATCAAGATAAAATAACCCCTATTTTGAAATACCCCCCTCCTACTACCCTGAAACAATTACGCCGATTCCTGGGAATGGTTGGTTGGTATGCCCGTTTCCTCCCTAACCTATCTAGAGATCGAGTCCCGTTGACACAGCTCCTAATGAAGAATGCATCCTGGCACTGGGGAGCTGAACAACAACAAGCCTTCGATACCCTCCGTTATTCCCTTACCTGTACTCCTGTTTTAGCCCGTCCTAATTTTGAATTACCCTTTTCAGTCCAGACAGACGCTATCGACGTTGCTGTAGGTGCCGTTCTGACCCAGGAAATAGACGGATTTGAACATCCCATTGTTTTTGCGAGTCGAGTATTGACTGCGGCGGAACGGAAATACACAGTAACGGAGCGAGAGTGTCTAGCTGTGTTATGGGCAGTAAAAAAGTTCAGGCCCTACATTGAGGGAACCACCTTTGACGTGATCACAGATCACAGTAGTTTACAGTGGTTAAGAAATTTACGTGATCCGACGGGACGATTGGCTCGTTGGGCACTGGCCTTACAGGCGTATGAAATGAAGATAATTCATAGGAAAGGATCCCTCCATGTAGTGCCGGACGCCCTTTCCCGAATGTATGATTCTTTTGATGCCGCCCTTTTTGCGATAGGAGATCCCGAAGATAATTGGTATAAAGATAAAATGAATAATATTAGAGAATTCCCATTTAAGTACCCTAATTGGAAGATAGTTGAAGATAAGATATATTACCATCGCCCTCACCCTGTTATAGAGCCCGCCGTGGAAGACTTTGATGCTTGGAAGTTAGTATTGCCCTCAGAATCCCGTCTTCGTGCCATAAGTGATGCCCATGATAACCCACAGTCTGGTCATTTAGGAGTCGACAAAACGTATCAACGTTTGATACAAGACTTCTTTTGGCCTGGCATCTTTCATGATGTGGCCAAATATGTCGCTCGATGTTCTGAATGCCAACGCCAGAAAGTATCCCAACGCCCTCCTGTAGGTTTGATGCGAGAAAGAACTACGGAATATCCCTGGAGTACCGTAGCTGCCGATTTAATGGGTCCCTTTCCCCCCAGTAAACATCAGAATCAGTACATAGTTGTTTTTCAGGACCTATTTACCAAGTATGTGGAGGCAAAAGCCCTTCGATCGGCCACAGGATTGGCAATATCGAATGCTTTGGACTCTTTAGTGGTCAATCGTTGGGGTTGCCCAAAATATTTTGTCCCCGATAATGGAAAAGAATTTGATAATAAGTACTTGGATCATCATTTACAGCAGCTAGGTATCTCCAAAGTCCCAACACCCCCCTACCATCCCCAAGCGAATCCTGTGGAACGTGCCAATAGAACCCTAAAAACGATGATTTCCTCTTTTGTTGGTATGGATCATCGTGATTGGGATTTGCACTTAAATGAATTCTGCTTTGCCATGAATACGTCAGTACAAGCCTCCACCCAAATGACCCTGCCTTCTTAAATTTTGGTCGCAATCCCCGTCCGGCCCGAAGTATCCGTAATAATGACCCAGTCACCCTTAATAGTAATGACCCCACGGCATGGAGAGATAGAATAAAACGATTACCGTTGATTCATGATTGGGTTCGAAAGAATTTAGAGCAAGCTGCAAAAAGACAAGCCCAATATTATAATAGAAATCGTGTAGACTCCCGTTTTAAAATAAATGATTTAGTAATGAGAAGAACTAGAGTTCTGTCGTCCGGAATTCAAAATTTTGCAGCTAAATTAGCACCCAAATTTACCGGCCCCTTTCGAATTATTAAAGTATTGTCCCCGGTTGTGTATGAGATTGAAGATAATAGTACTCGGAGAAATCCAAAAGTACATATCAAGGATTTGAAATTGTATGTGACCCCTGATACACCCGTTAATAATAATTTTTCCGGCCCAAGTAATGAAAATCCGATTATGAGTAGAAATGAAGAAACCCCTAATACCGTACAAATTACCCAAGAAATACCCCCTCTATTCAATCTTCCTCCAAAAAGAAGAGTGGGTAGACCAAAAAAATCACCCATTACCTATCCGACATATAACCCCATAGATCAACCCGTAAATGAACCCCGTAAATATAATCTTCGTTCAAGAACCAATCAATAGGATAAAAATAATATAGAGTAGAAGTTGGACGGAAATAGAGAACTATGAATAGATAATTTATGAATAAATTATATTGTTTTAGGAAGAATGCCAATGAGGCGAGCGCGTTTCGGGCCAAGGAGCCGAAATACGGAGCGGCCAGAATACGTGGCCCCGAAATGGAGTCCGGTTCCGCAGGCTCCGCAACTGGAACGGATTGCCAGCCGCTCCTACTTTGTTTCAAAAAACTACCCCGCTCCTACTCCTGACCCCACTTCCCCATTTAATTTTCCCCCAACATACCCTTCATCCAAATCCCTCCCACCTCCTTTAACCCTATTCCTCTTCCCCCTAGACCTTTCTCCTTCTTTGCCGGCCCTCCTAAACCTTCACCCCTTTCTAGACCTTCATCGCCTATAACTCCTTCACCCATCTCTAGATCTCCAACTCCTCCTAAACCTTCACCCCTTCATACTCCTACTAGACCATTATCTCCTCTTATTTCCTCACCCCTACAACAATCTTCACCTCCTCCTAAACACCCTTCCCTGCCATATACCCCCATTCAATCTCCCATTCCTTCTCCTAAATCCAAAAATTACCGCCGAATGGTGCCGGCTATGGCCAGTCTGGCCATAAGCGAGCGCAGGGTAACGGTCCCCAGGACGGACCAGAAGGTGGTCATCGACCATCCTGCACCGTCGGGATCTGCCCCCTTGCGACAACCGCGATGTCCACCACATGTGTGAATGGAACGGCAGGCTATACAAGCCGTCGCAGCTGCCATCGAAAAGGCGAATCACCCGGGATTCGACAATTCACGGCCGGCACATGCGGCCGTAATTTCATCAATCCCCGCCCTAATGTCCCTAAAAATTCCCCGTCCTTTATCCTTACCCTCTTCACCTTCACCTTCGATAAACCCGAATGCCTTCCCTCCGGGATTTAAATGCAAAAGGTGTCGTCAGGAAGGACACTCGGCAAAAACCTGCTTGAAACCCCGTTTCCCTACCACCCAATAATCCCTTCCTTATTTCGCCTGTTCCTATCGGCATCCCTTCCTTATTTCGCCTGTTCCTTTCGGCATCCCTTCCTTATTTCGCCTGTTCCTTTCGGCATTCCCTAGTTATTATTCGCCTGTTCCTTTCGGCATTCCCTTTATTATTTCGCCTGTTCCTTTCAGCATTCCCTTTATTATTTCGCCTGTTCCTTTCGGCAATACCCTTTATTATTAATTGCCTGCTCCTTTCGGCAATACCCTTTATTATTTCGCCTGTTCCTTTCGGCATCCCCTTGTTATTAAATTGCCTGTTCCTTTCGGCAATACCCTTTATTATTAATTGCCTGTTCCTTTTGGCAGTACCTTTTTAGTATTTTATTTTTTTTATGTTTTGTTAATAATATGCTTCTTAACTTTGGTAAACATTGTAATTATTTGTGTATTATTTTGTTTGTTCAGTATAAACTTTGAAAATATGCCCCCTTATTGGTTGTTTGTGATATTATTAATGGAATATTTAGAGATCCAGTGTTAACAGGAAAAATAATTATTGGAAATATTTTGTTATTGTTTGTTGTACATATATTTGCATCATATCACATTTATCTGATAATAAGAATAATTTTTGTTGGCAATCTGCGATTATTATGTTCCTTCTTTCCACTCGATCTTATCCTTTCCTTATATGATAGTCCTCTACCTTAGCCCGGAAGGCCGTATCGTGAAACCGTAAAGCGGAAAATGATGTAAGTTTAGATTTTAAGTTTGTTTATATTGTATGACGATTCGAGAATTTTATGTAGTATTCAAAATCTACTTTCGTCAGGCCCGGGGGAATTTGTAACACAAAGTAGGCAGTCCGTCTACTTGCGTTCCCAACTAAAATACTTACCTCAAGAAAGAAGACTGAAGATTGGTGCATCGTCCCGTCAGAATCCACTTAACCATCCCCAGGAACCGTTCCCCAATGTTGGTGCTCGTCCTGTCAACTCGTTGGTGTCATCGTCCCGTCTTCTCCAGCTGTCCAAGAACTCGATATACCTGTAAACATACAAATTATTAATCATAATTGTTTTAAATAAAGAATCTGTCAGTGTCGTGAAGTAAAGTTATCGTCCAAGGAAGAGGCATATATGGAAGAGGAATATATTTAAACAAATGTAAACACTATACTTACATGTGCACTCAGCTGTTCCGATGGTTTGCTTCCTCGTGCCGGAATCGCTGCTGGCTGACGTCCTGTTCCTGAAACATAAATTTACCCATCCTTATACAAAGAAATAGTCCTTATTAATTAAAGTTTAAACTTACCGTAATTGCTGCTCCTTTTTCGCCTTCCTCCAAAACTCCAAACTCCTTTTCCCGTTGCCGTCGAGAGGATGACTCCGATTGCATTCTCCTGTACCCGATCCTTTGGCACTCGAACCCGGAGTGAACCACACACGAAAACCCGCACAAACTTTAAATTATTCACTTCAAAACACTCGAAAATCTCGAAAACCGAGACGACCTGTCACTTCAGTCGTCGTTCACCGTCGACTGGCTATCGCGCAGTTTTACGCGCAACTCGTCGGCCATCTTGATCAAACTCAGTCCCTATTGGTCAATTCATTTGTACAGCGTCTCTGTCTACCTTCCATATTCGCGTAGTCGACGTTCGTCGCACTCATACATGGAATAGACTATTGCTGTCGCGCTCATCGAGTCGACGTTCGTCGCACTCATGCCCCAATGTACAATTACTAATTCGTCATCAATATTGTCTGCGCTTGTCGCACTCGTTACATATATCATTACCCCTTCCAGTGCCGAGCGAATGTTCGTCGCACTCGTGCAGAAACCTCATTCAGTCGCCCACCCCTTTTTGAAAACTTAGACTTGCCCTACTATTCCCAGCATTGCCAAAATTATGTTCCCCGTCTTTGTCCTTACGTTGTCTTAAATTCGTCCTTATTCGTAATTGTCTTTCTTTTTTGTTTGTCCCCTGAAAGTTAGTATCCAGGACTGACGCTGTGGCGTGATGGTAACGGGCCAGACCATCTTCATCTTCACTTCACTTCTGTGTGAACCGTTAAGGCGAACAACTGATTATCAAAATTATATTGCGTACAAAAATCAATTATTGTATTCGTGTGTGAATAGTAATATATTGTGCGAATCTCGAGATACCGAAACAAAAGTAAGTACAGTGCGCGGCGTATTATTTTTATTATCTTTGTTATATTATAATTAGTAAAGTCCTCCCCCACAATTTTGTAATTTCCCCTTTTAAAATATATATCAATACCAACATATCCCCTTTGATAATTGTTATTTTTTTTTAATTCCCCCTTTTTTTTAGAGTAAAAACCAGAGTCCCCGTGTCGTCGGGACTCAGTACGGTTGTACTATAATTAGCAGCTTTGAAAAGAAAATCGTTTTCAATTATAAACTTGATAATAATATTATTCACGGAATAATAATTTTGAAAAATCCAAATAACTAGACTACTTTTGAATTTAATAATATTTAATATTCCATTTTAACTTTCCCGAATACCCATAAATAGCAAATCCCAGAATACAGAAAACCCAAAACGAAATAAAAGTTACAAATAGTAGCACATTATTTCAACCCGAGTTCGTAAGGTAATAATTAACAAAAACCTTCGAAGTGACCTTGCCACCCTATGGTGACCTTCCTCTTTAGTATTCCCCGATACCTGTGATAATAATTTAATAATTATATACACAGGAAAACCGGTTTTCGAGTTAGTAGTTTTTTTGGAACTTGGATTTTTCGCGGTTGGAGTAATTGCTAAAGTTCTTTTTGTATTATTTTTTTTTATCTACATATGCTTTAGTACAAACGAATAGTGGTTTCGATAAAATTTTTTTGTACACGAAAACCGATATTGAGATCTCAAGGCGGTGAAACCCGTTCTTTTGTTTGTTTTTTTTTTGGTTTTGAATTTGTCACTCCCCCCCCCCTTTTCTTTTTTTTTGTTAATTTTTTTTGCTTTTCTCCTATTTTGGCGTTGGCATACTGCACGTCAAACCGTTATTTTTTTTTTGGCTCTGCGTTCTGGGTTTCCCCCTCCTTCGGTCTAGGGGACCGGGATTAATTAAATCAATTCTTTTTATATTTTTTTTTTGTTTTTGTCTCGTGTGTGACGGAGACAAACCCCCCCCCCCCCCACTTATCCCCTCGTATCCGGTGCATAGGCTCACTGGATAATCTCGCTTTCTTTTTTTTTTTTTTTTTTTTTTTTTGGTATTACTGCGGGAGTAATGGATACCACCGGTACTCCCCCACCCGGCAATTACCCCGGAATGGGGGCAGTTGCCCCCACAATCATGACCCCCACTACTACGTCGACCATGGTGACAGTCACAACGGCACCGTCACTCAATATGGCGACAACGACCAATGTCTCCCCCTCGCGAGCCCTGGCACTAAGGGTAGCCACCCCGGATCAGCAAATAGCCATCCGGGAGGAAGTGCGCGCTATCGTGGACCTGCGCGACCTTCTAAGAAGATGTGATCGAGCAGGGATCCTGATTTCGGGGTCCATGGACGCTATTTGCGATCGTCTCGCTCGCCATACCATCAAAGCACGGTTCCCCGACACGGAAGATGTATGGGAACCCGCGGTGGATGGCCGGGGTAACTTACCCCCTTTTACCCTTTACGAGGCGATAAGTTGCCCAATAATTGGGAATGTCCTCAATGGGTCGCTCAATGCCACCTATCTAAGGACGCCTACCCCCTCCCCTCCATGGACAGAATACTGGCTGGGCTGAGTCGCGCTCGGTGTATCACCACGCTAGACCTCAGTCAGGCCTATTTTCAGGTCCCCGTTGCGCCCCAGAGTCGACCCATCACGGCCTTTGCAGTTCCAGGCCGTGGACTCTTCCAATTCAAACGTATGCCCTTTGGCCTTACCAACGCCCCCGCCAGCTTCCAACGGTTAGTGGATCGCCTCATTGATCCTGCGTGGGAACCCCACGTCTTCGCATACCTAGACGATATCATCATCGCTACGGACAATGAGGAGGACCACTTCCGTTATCTAGAAGTCGTATTAACCTCCCTCAAACGCGCTGGTTTGGAGTTAAATCTAGAGAAAAGCGAGTTCTTCCGGGAAGAGGTCAAATACCTTGGCTTCGTGCTCAATAAAGACGGCTTGAAAACCGACCCGGAGACAACCGCCCCCATTTTGCAATTTCCCCCACCTACCAACGTCAAGCAGCTCCGCCGCTTTTTGGGAATGGAGGGGTGGTACTCCCGTTTCCTCCCAAATTTCTCCCATGATCGCGTTCCTCTGTCGCAGCTTTTGACCAAAGGCACCCCCTGGACCTGGGGAGAGGAGCAACAGAAAGCGTTTGAAGCGCTACGTGACTCTTTCACCCACACCCCCGTATTGCAACGCCCCGATTTTGGAATTGAGAAGCAAAATCAATTTGTAGTCGTATTTCAGGACATGTTCACGAAATACATCGAGATGAAACCCCTTCGCGCGGCTACTGGTCCCGCGATTATGGATGCTTTTGATAGCCTAGTAATAAACCGATGGGGTTGCCCGAAATATTTTCTGACGGACAACGCCAAACAATACGCTAACAAGCATATATCTTCTCACCTCGCGGATTTAGGTATCACCCCCACCCCTATCCCGCCGTACCATGCACAGGCCAACCCGGTCGAAAGAGTCAATCGAACTCTTAAAACGATGATGAGCGCATTCGTATCGCATGACCATCGTGACTGGGACGTGCATCTTCCCGAATTAGCGTTTGCCATGAACACTGCTGTTCAATCCTCCACACAAATGACCCCCGCGTTCCTGAACTATGGTCGTAACCCCATGAGAAACCTGCGCAAAGATATTCCCCCTCCCCCCTTGTCCCTTCCTACCAACCCTGAATTTTGGTGCGACCGCATGAAGCGATTGCCCCTCATTCATGACTGGGTACATCGCAACCTGGAGCGGGCTGCGGCACGCCAGGCTCAGTACTACATCCGCAACCGGCGCGAAGTAGAATACCGAGTCGGCGACCTGGTCATGCGCCGCGTGCGTTTCCTCTCCTCTAGTGCCCAGAAATTCGCCGCGAAGCTCGCGCCAAAGTTCAGCGGCCCCCACCGAATTCTTCGAATTATCTCCCCAGTAGTCTACGAACTGGATGACCTAGACAGCCGTAGACACCCAAGAGCCCATATCAAATACTTAAAAGCCTACCACGCTCCGGAGGATGAGCCCCCCCCCCCCCCCCAGGAAGCTTCAAAAAGGTAAAGGACCCCGTGGATCTCGAACCTGTACGACGAGACAGTGAACCCCCGTGCTTAACAGCTCGTACACCCCCCACAGAGCCCCCAGTACCCAAAGAGGGTGTCGCCGTGGTCGACCCCCAAAACACTTACGCAGTAACCCCCCACCACCTCCGACGGAGAACAGTTGGAGCCCCGAAACGGCTAGGGAATCTCAAAGGGAAAACCTACCCGAAGTACCAAGTCGTCGGGGACGCCCACGAAATCCTCCGGGACCGCGAGTAAAAGCCGCCCCGGGGCCCATGTTTGAGCGGCGACCGGGCCTAAGGCCACGCCGAAATTGAGAATCTATGGCCCCTGGAACAACAACGGCCGCTTTCATGTCGGCCCGTCACCAGACGCGGAGGGGCAAGCATAATTAAATAATACATGGTGATCGATGCATGACTACATCGATCCGATTTTGATATCACTGTAATTTCACCTTTTTAATAGAACCTAACGTTAATATAACAGAATTCATTCGTGTTGTCCTAGAAAAGAGAAAGAAGTTCAAATAACCGATAAGGGAGTAGGATACCTGACCGGGGTAAGGTCAACTTAACCGGTCAACAACACGCCCGTATAGTGGATTAGATCTAGGTTAGGCCTGATAGGCGGGGCACTGTTGTGATAGATGTCCCCGACGGTCGCAACTCCAACCACACCGTTCGGCTAGTGTCACCTTTTTGGAATCTTTACGTGCGCTACTACGTAAGTAGGGTACAAATTGTTGAGGCCCCTCATGGGGACTCCGGTCGCAAGACCGGAAACCCAAAACCTCCCTTGCACGTCCCCGCCGACACCGGCGACCCCGCTGCCTCCGGGCGGCTCGCTTGGAAATTAAAAGTTTTTTTTCTCTACTACTATACTATATTTCAGCCCGATACACAAGAAGTTTTGGGTCCGTAAATATCACATTAAAAGTGCAAGAGCAGTAATAGTAATCCATACAGACTTCACCCCAACCCCAAACACATGTTAAGTACTGTATCCCTTTCTGTTACAGATCAAGAAAGCATGGACAAGGAGAGAAAAACGAAGTGGGCATGCGTCCCCTTTCGAGTAGTATGCCCGCTACGGGCAGGCAGGACGGTAACCCCTCCTCCCTCACCTCCTGTCCCTCTCCCCGAACTGGAGTCCACCTCCCAGTTCCCTCCGCTCCCAGTGAGAGCACCCCGACCCTCCCCGGGAGTGGGAGCCCCTGTCCCCGTAGACGAGACACCTGTCTCTCCGGGAGCGGGGTCAACCACTCCGACGGTGGAGGACACCCACTCCCCGGGGGCGGATGCAACCAGCCCCGCGGACGAGACCGCTGTCTCTCCGGGAAAGGAGGTATTCTCTCCAACGGTGGAGGTCACCCTATCCTCTGAAGGGGCCGAAGCACCCTCGACGGTGGAGACCCCTGTCGTCACCTCGAGGAGGAAACCCCGAACCGTCCGCCGACGAAGTCCGGAGCTGCTTCCTGGTGCCCCGACGCCGCAGGAGGCGCTAGCGCTGATCCCGAAAGTCCGACAGTTTGCGTCTTTTGTGCCCCCCCTTCCCCCTTTCGCGGTTTGTACCTTTTCCTTTTTTTTTGTGTATCTCCGGTCTTTTTCGTAAGTAGCTCTATCGTCGCGTGATTTGCGAGCCCCGCGCCGTTCCGTATTAACGCGTTTTTTTTGTTTGTACTCTGTCGCGCCTCAAACTGCTGTATATTTTCTTTGTGAAGAAATATAACTTTTAGTGTATATAGAAAGGTTGGAAATTACTTGACCCCCCCTGCGTTCTTCAGTAATCATTTGTTTGGCACGTTGAGTTTCTATCCTTTTCCACTTAGGAAAAGGATGATAAATTATAATAGTAATAATTAATTAATTATAAAAATTAATAAATAAATATAATTAATTAATTAAATTTCAATTAATTAACGACCAGTCACTAGCCGCGTCCTGTCACGGTCGCCATTTTGTAACGTTGAATTTTTCTTTATTTATTTAAAAAATATACGTATACATGAAATTATTGTAATTGCACACAATTTTAATTCCTTGGACGCGACCCAATAATGCGATTTCCGCTGGACTGGTATGATCGTTATTTTTCCGAACTTCCTCGCTATCTTCCTCGCTACCCACGTCAGCCCCTCACACTCACTTCCGGTTTCTCCTTTCTCCCAATCCACTCACGAATTAAAAAAAACGATCTTTTAACTTTAACTCGCCACCCCTGATCCGATCATATTATTCGAAGATTTAATTACCGAAATCACTATACTTTTCGGCTATGCCGACTTACCTCAGTTTCCATCACTCTCTCTCTCTCTCTCTCTCTCTCTCGCAAATCCTCTCACCCACGGCTCCTGCTCTCTGTCTCTTTCTGGCTCTCTCTCTCTCTCTCTCCCTCTCTTTCTAGCCACTACGCCCACTCTCTTCCTCTCTCTCTCTCTCTCTCTCTCTATCCGTCGCACTTATCCTTTTACACTTCGTCTCCCTTGTCTCCCTACACCACACAAAAAAAAACTCTACTTCTCCCTATTCCTCGCCAACTATGTCGCGGTCACGAACGTACTCAATTTGAAAATCGTCATCGGTACTGACCGATGACGATTTTCCACCTCTCTCGCTACTTTCCTTTAAATTTTGAATATTAAATGGATGCGTAATATAACGCGCTAGTGTGTGTAGCGCCTGTATACGTACACACACGCGTGGTCAGCTCGCCGATCGTCGCCTCTCCGTCGCAAGATGGGAGACGCCGTCGCCGACACAACAAACCGGCGATCGACGGGAGAGATCGAGCGTCCTTCTCTTACTACTACCCGGCCGGCGCAACTCGCATGCCTCTCACTCCCACTGCCGAGACAGAACTTGCAGTTCTTACGACGCGTATTGTTTTCGCCCAAATATAATTAATATTCTAGCAATTTAATTTTATCAATTAATATCGTGACTTTGTCACAACATCAATCAAATCAAAAAAATATGGTACCTTTGATGAATTTAAAAATGAAAATAATCTGCATTGTTTATTAGGAAATACACGTGAATTTTTTCACTTTTTTAAAAATTCTTCTGGATAGGAGTCTTAGAAGTACTTTTATATGCATTTAAAAAAAAAATTATTTAAATCGGCTAAGAATTGCCGGAGCTCAGACTCTTTCAACCTACAATTCCCATATTTCCCTAATGTGGGCCGGTCAACAGTAAAGATCTTGTTTGCGTTCAATAAAGGTTTGCAGTACTTGAAAATGATATTTATTGTTTATTTATAAACTACTATTACCTAAATAAAATATTTATCAATGTTATTTATTAATTTCTGAGCGAAAACATAATTTCACACCAAGTGGATACCAGGGTACCCGGTTGTGCCCAACGTGTATGTGTCATAAAACCATGTAATTTAGATTACAAATTTTCGAAAAATAATTTTTTTCCAGTGGCTTCATATTCGAAAAGAGTTCAACGAGGCATTCCTGGAAGGAAAAGTCGATATTTCAATTTTTCATGAAGATATACGCAAAAGTATGGCGCGGTGGATACCCGGGTACCCGGTTGTGCACATAAGGGTTAAATTAAAAATATTCTTAAATTAAACAAAGTTTTATACTAATCTGACAGGATGCCGTTTCCGCCAGTTCCCGAGGCCTGCTCCATTTCTTTTCTCTAATTCCACCGCAGGAACCATCCACTGGGAGAAATCCTAACCTTGGATGTCACTACAACAGGCTCGACAGTACCGGCGGAGGGCTTGCATCTCATTTACAGAGAGAGTGAGAGAGGAAGCGATGAAAAGAGAGACAGACATATGTCCCAGTTGCCCGCCTTTCTGCGACACGGACGATGCACACACACACATTCACATAAATCGTAGTATGTAGTACATTTACTATGTTCGAAATCAACATACAGAAATCTCGAAACAGCTCGGGCAAAACGTACCGTATCCGAGAAAGCATTTCAGTGTCTAAAATCGAAATTATGCTCAGCTCCGATTCTGAAATTACCATACTTTTAGAACCCTTTATAGTAACCACCGACACCTCAGGGTATGGCCAGGGTGCGATACTATCCCAAGGGAAAATAGGGAGCGATTCACCAGCGGCGTACGCGTTGCGGAGTCTGAGAGACGCCGAAACCCGTTACCCGGTGATTGCTAAGGAAATGCTCGGCCGTATCTGTACGGCCGTATCTGTACGGTCTAAAATTCACTACAGTGACCGATCATCAACATCTCACGTTCTTAAAAACGATGAAGGATTTGAAGATTCGTACGCATCGTTTCAGAACGAAGCTTGAAGATTACGAGTACGATGTGGTCTACAAGCCAGGTCAATGCAACGTAAACGCCGATACGCTGTCGAGGAATCCAGCAGACGGTGTCGAACGGGAGGAACATGATGACTCGGACGAGCAAAATGAACCGTCGAATATGAAAAATGTGTTTCCGCTCCGGAAGAGCGAGAGAGTGAGACAGTACGCAACGAACGGAGAAGCGCACTCGATCGGCATCTACCCATACGGACAGAGCGCAGAGTGGGGGGAGGAACGAAGTACAAGAGAAGAGAGCAGGCAGCAAGCTTGCTGATGTCACTCTGTCCCATCCTCTACCGTGGCTAAGGAACAGAGTAACCGTCCCCACCGCGCGCTAGAGAGAAATAGAGAGCAGACGCACAGACAGAGAGGGTGATACTACGGGAGCCACGTACGGGTCAAGTAGTGGGAAGGATTTGCCTTCGGTATATGGAAGTGCATCTGACGGACAGTCGGCTAAGACTGAGGCCGGTCTGTTCCTCCTCTACACGACGACAGACGGATAGGCACGAGTGCCGCCGAAGCCGATTTAAGGGGTTACACCACCCTAAAATTTAAAAAAAATATTTTTTTTTTCTACATAATTTCGATGACTATGTTCTTACCGTCATTTTAAGACGTCGGGTTTAAAAATATCTCATCATTTGTGTATTTTACAGTCATTAGAAGTGAGCGCTGCAGGTAGTCCGAAAAACCGGCTTAAGCTGTCTGGCGCTTCCCAATAACCTTAGCTCTTTGAATCGTTCTGAGGGCTTTGTTGTGATTTCCGAAGTTTCATAGAATATCTCCTCCAGGTGTATATCCCTTTCCCAAAATATCCCCTCCCCTACCCTCTTCCTATTTTGCACCTGCTTGTCAGAAACGAAAACTGTCATTCTGAAACAACCGAGTAAAGATATTTTAAAATTTATTTTCGCTAGATTCGCTAAAATGTTTAAAGTAACGCATGTGAATAAAAAAGGAAGCAGAGAATCTCTCGGGCGTCCTTCTAGAAAAAGAAAAAGGTTCGGCCCTTCAAATCGATATGAAATGGAGAAAGAAGAAGAGAGTACAAGTACGTCGGCACAAAAACTTCTAACCTCAAATAACCCGGAGATTGCAATTGATGCGTCTTTCGGATATCGCAACTTTTTATCAGTTTTCTCTGTTATCAGTGATGTTGTCAAGTGTAAAAAATGTGACGGAAAAATCACATTTACCGAAGTGTCAAATCGAGGCCTCGGATTCAAATTAAAAATATCGTGTGTGTCCTGTGAACCAGTTTTTGATAATTCATCTCCTCTTATAGGTAATAAAGCATATGATGTGAACAGAAGAATTGTCTTAGCATTTAGAATGATTGGTGTAGGATTAACAGGAATTGAAAAATTTTGTGGGATAATGGACTTGCCGAAACCAATCTTTCAGTCTTTTTACGACAAGGTAGTGTCGAATATTCATGTTGCTGCGAAGACTGTGAATTATCAATGAGAAATGCAGTTTCATATGAAAAAAAGGAAGCTGATAAGGAAAAAAAAGATGGACTTACGGTATCCGGGAATGGAACTTGGAGGAAGCGAGGATTCTCCTCTCTTTTCGGAGTTTCATCGATTATTGGACACCACACGGGGAAAGTTTTGGATTTTGTTGTCAAATTTAGTTACTCCAAAATGTACGAATTTTGGAAACATTTGGAAGGAACTGAAGAATATGAACAATGGTACGAAAAGCATAAAAGTGAAAGTGTCTTGCGAATCACGATGGATCGGCGGGGAAGATGGAAACTGATTCTATGTGTGAAATATTTGCAAGATCAGAACTTTTGTATGGAATAAAGTATACAAATTATATAGGAGATGGAGACAGCAAAACCTACAAAGCCATTGCAGATTCAAAACCATACGGAGATAGTACTGTAAATAAAAAGGAATGCATTGGCCATGTGCAAAAAAGAATGGGCACACATTTGTGGAACGTAAAAAAGGAAAACAAAAGGAATCTTGTCCTGCCGGAAAAGATTCGTGGTGCACTTGGCAAAAGGCGAAAGCGTGTGGTACATTAAATAATTACAACCACAAACCTGATCTTCATGTTGAAGTTCAAAATGCAATAAAACCAGTGTACGAGAAATTAAGTGCCCACGATTTATTAGAACGTTGTTTAGGTGGTTTTACCCAAAATAACAAGAAAGTTTGAATTCCATGATTTGGGCCCTCGCGCCCAAAGTCACGTCTAGTGGTGCTAAGATTGTGGAAATCGCAGCAAATATTGCCAGCAGTATTTTTAATGACGGATATACAAGCGTCCTTTTAATAATGCAGTTATTAAATCTAAAAATAGGGCCGAATGCACAGCAAATGTGCGAAAAGTGTGACGCGACAAGGATCACTATCGCCAATCTGAGAGCGCAGGAGTCTACAAAAGAGGCGAGAAAACTTAAACGAGCCAAACAAAAAGAATCCGAGGACATTCTGGCGATTCTTGGCGATGAATATTTTGGGCCTGGTATCGCTGATTAATTGGTAAGTTAAAAATTTCCGAGTTTTAATACCTTAAAGTACTCTTTTATCTTCTTTTGCGTTTTTCTCAAAACTACATTTTTTGGAGCGGTGTACATGATTTCTCAAAACTACTTGACCGATTCTCTTCAAAATTTGTACACAGCTTCTCTATAACATTCTCTATGGCATGGCATAGGATTTTTTCGAGATAATTTTTTTGGAAAAAGTTATGCATTTTTAAAACAGAAATTTCGTACCCAAAAAAAATTTTTTTTTTCAAAGTGCTCCCATTTGCTCAAAAAATTTTTTTTTTAAACGGCTACGTCATGCTGTATGTAATTTAATATAGTTTAAAAACAATTTTTGTTCTTAGGTTTCAGTTAAAAATTGTGCTGTCGAGCATGTACACCGCACGGCCATGCGCTAAGAAAAGTGGCTTGCGAGACTCCCTATATCTTCACCATTTTTTAATATTTTTTCTTCTTTCAAGAATTTTTTTTGAGTGAAATATATGTACTATGATATTATAAATATTAAAAAGTTGTATTTTTAATAGTTTTGTCAAAATTAATTCTTGAAATACCCTCCAATTTTCGGGCGTTCAGAGTGGTGTAAACCCTTAACTCACTCGCATCGAAACGATGACAGCGAGAATCCTAGGTTTCCCCCCTCTGATCGGAACGATACGAATACGTCTCGAAGTGACAGAGACGATTGCAAAGAGACTAACAAATCTCCGCTTTATAACTATGAGGGGGGTGGGGGGAGGCGCCTTAGTATGCAGTATTCTGCAGTAGTATATATGCCACTTTTCATTCAATAAAGATAAATTATTTTTTCTGCAATTGATCGGAGAACATTAATGTAATTAAAATTCATATATATATATATAAGGACAGTTAATATATATATATATACAGGGTGATCCAAAAGTCCCGGAACAGCAAAATATCTCAGCGGGAGTGCATTTTCGAGGAAAATGTTTCAGACAAAAGTTTCAGAATTTTTTCCTGGCTATTTAATGGCGATATTGAATTTGACCTTGAACCTGACCTTGAAGGTTATTTCAAGGTCAAGTTAATTTTTTTAAATGGGAACCCCTATTTTTTTTCATGGATTCTGAAAGAGCGGGAAATTCTACGTCCGAGTATGATATGATCGATTTTTCCGGCAAGGTCATTTCAAGGTGAAACTTAAAACTCCCGTAACGGCGAAATATCTCAGAGGGTGTGCATTTCTCTGGAAATTGTTTCAGACAAAAGTTTAAGGATTTTTCCTGGGATATTTAATGGTAGCACAGAATTTGACCTTGAACATGACCTTGAAGGTTATTTCAAGGTCAAGTTTGTTTTTTTTAATGGAAACTGCTATTTTTTTTTACGGATTCGGAGAGAGCACAACATTTTACGTCCAAATATGCTATGGCCGTTTTTTTCGGCAATGTCATTTCAAGGCCAAACTTAAAACTCCCGGAACAGCGAATTAACTCAGCAAGAGGCACCATTGAATTTAACCTTGAAAATTACCTTGAGGCTTATTCTAAGCTCAAGACTATTTTTTTTAATTGGAACCCCGTTTTATTTTCGTAATGTTTCCAGAGTTTCCAGAGTGCAATGCATTATCATTGTTCCCGGATAAAAATATACATTTTTTTTACATCCGATACGTTTATAAATACCGTATGTATGGGTAACATTTTTACATTGTTTCCAATGCTACCGCCGGCTTTAGCATTACCCAAGATGTACCGCGTGGAGGTAGCACGGTCGGGTTTACACCTCTTCGGGGTGCTTTGTTCAGGTGGTTCCCCTCGCCGTCACCTGTGCGTGTGCGTGTGCGTGTGCGTGTGCGTGTGCGTGTGCGTGTGCGTGTGCGTGTGTGTGTGTGTGTGGGTGTCCCCAGACAGTTAAGGCAAGATGGGTATACTAAGATTTTGATGAAATTATGTATCTTACTAAAGCTTATGCTCAAAGTGATTGCCATGAACTTCTTGGCAATATCCCAAGCGATTATAAAAAGTCGATACGACTTTTTTAATCATATCTGGTTCTATAGCCGCGATCTTATCCCGTATTCGTTGTTTTACTTTCTCAATATTCACCGGTTTCGTTCGATACACTCTATCTTTGAGATAACCCCATAGAAAATAGTCAAGGGGCGTAAGATCCGGAGATCTTGGTGGCCATTCTATTACACCCCTTCGACCTATCCACCGTTCTGCGAATACATCACTCGAATAATTGCGAACATCTGTTGCATAATGGGGTGCTGCACCATCTTGCTGAAACCAAGTCTGATCGAAATCCTCGCCTACCGTTAAATAAGGTTCGCACATTCTCTAAAGATCGCTGGTTATCACCCCAGCCTCTCATCATGAGAATGGTTATTCTTTCTCGTTCACTTAGCGCAGCCATTGCTCTTTGTACGAAATATACGTATGTATTTTGTTACTGAAATGATGCTTAATACGTTTAGATAGGAAAGGCGTTTAGATAGGAAATCCATGTATCTCACAAAACGATAAAGTTAAGACCAAAATGTAACCTTATAAGACTGTACACGTATGTATAAATTCAATGTGAATGTATGTTGTTTATTTACTTCGCTGGTGACTCGTGCTCTCTGTCGCTGTTCGCGCGCCCAAGTTCACTTTGCACAAGTGTTGCGTAAGATGTATGTATACACTTTTTTTAAACAGTTTATTATTCTATTTACAAAATTAGAGGACAAGCAAGGGACAGGAACTGATTCCTAAATCGACTTTTGGCAGAACAATAAATTGTTTCGAAGTTTACGGCACTGTAAAGGATCTCCCTAGAGCAGATCGTCCAGTAATAGCATCGACTGAACAAATTGAATTTAACTACTCTCAATACCGGAAGATCCTCATAACTTCGTTAAGAAAATGAAACGGGGTTCCAATTAAAAAAAAAAAATAATCTTGACCTGAGAATAATCTTCAAGGTAATTTTCAAGGTCAAATTTTATGCTAGCATTAAATATCCCGGAAAAAATCCTGAAACTTTTGTCTGAAACATTTTACCCGAAAATGACCTCTTGCTGAGTTAATTCGCTGTTCCGGGAGTTTTATGTTTGGCCTTGAAATGACATTGCCGAAAAAAACGGCCATAGCATATTTGGTCGTAAAATTTTGTGCTCTCTCCGAATCCGTGAAAAAAAAAATAGCAGTTTCCATTAAAAAAAACAAACTTGACCTTGAAATAACCTTGAAGGTTATGTTCAAGGTCAAATTCTGTGCTACCATTAAATAGCCCGGGAAAAATCCTTAAACTTTTGTCTGAAACAATTTCCAAAGAAATGCACACCCTCTGAGATATTTCGCCGTCACGGGAATTTTCAGTTTCACCTTGAAATGACCTTGCCGAAAAAAACGGCCATAGCATATTCGGACGTAAAATTTTGTGCTCTTTCCGAATCCGTGAAAAAAAATAGGGGTTCCCATTTAAAAAAATTAACTTGACCTTGAAATAACCTTCAAGGTCATGTTCAAGGTCAAATTCAATATCGCCATTAAATATCCCAGGAAAAATCCTTAAACTTTTGTCTAAAACATTTTCCCCGAAAATGCACTCCCGCTGAGATATTTTGCTGTTCCGGGACTTTTGGATCACCCTGTATATAGTTATTAGTTATTAAAAGGATTAGAGGCGCGAGAATAAACTTTACAAACGACTAAACAAAACAAAACATAATGTATTAAAAAATTTTCCAGTTATACAGATTTAGTACGCGACATTTAATTCGAGAGTTCGCAAATCACTCGACGGTGGACCACTTTTTCATGGCCGGAAATTTTATCGTGAAACGCGAATGGCGGGAAAAGTCTCGGACGGAATGGAAACGCGCGGTACAGAAAAAGGTAGATATAACAAAAGAAAGGGGGGGTGGGTAGAACTCAAGCTACGTCGACAAACCGTACTCACGGGGGCCGCGGACGATTCCTCATGTAGATGCACCAGCGATCACCAAGGTCACCACTTTGTCCCCTTGTTCCTGATCTGCTGATTGGCAAGTCGGACGCCAACCTGGCTTTAATCAGTTGTATTGAAGGGCTCGGAGGGACCAGAAACCCCTTCAACACTCCTGCTCCCGACGGTTTCACTGATTTTTTGGGTGGACACCAAAAATCCTATCACGGTTTATCCTTTTTTCTTCTACGCACGGAATCCAAATCCACAAATCCACGATTCGCACGCGAAGAGCACAATAATTAGATGAGAAGAAGACGTAGAGTCACGGTTCGGGACGAGAAGATCGTAACAGATGGAAATTGCCTGTTCGATTCTCTCATCAAGGTGCACAAATTGAATACTACACCGAAAGAACTTCGAAAACCACTACTCACCCGTGGGTGACTGGACGAGTGTGCCGAGCCCGTCGAAACGCGCGCGATACTCCTCTCTTCAAGTGATTACGCAAATGACAACCACATACGCTTATTCGCCTTGCATTTTAAGGTCAACATATGCGTGCATTACAATGACGACCCGATTAGGACAAGATACTTTCATTTTGAAACCTCTGACACGGCTACGTGGTGTCATTTGCATTTAGAAACGTTGCATTACACGTCGTATATAAAACATTCAGGGGGTGGGAGTCATCTCAGGGCAAGTGGCTCACCCGATCCTGGAGGTGGTTCTTCGCGAAATGAATGTTCCTCGGAAACTACTGAGAGTTCGAGCGAGGATTCGGACGGCGGGCAAGGACCCGTGAACCAGCCATTGCCGACCTCGTCCACAGAGACAAGTGGGAGGTCAGGTCGGGGAAATGACTCGACCGATAGGCTCGATCGCCTTGAAGAAGGTGAACTGATCCTGAAAATAAGTGACAAACATCTGACTAGTGAAAAAGGGCACCTGGCATTTTTCACTACCGCTGATTGTCTGCTGTATAGACGCGGCAAAAATTAGCAGATGGCGTCTCCAAGGTTGGTGAAATAGTGGTAATTAAATCAGGAAAATATCTTATACTTGCCCTGATAGTCAAACAATCCATCAGTGAAAGGGCGACGAAGGCGGCCATAAATACTTGTCTTACTAAGTTAAACAAGGCCATTTCTGAAAACAGAATTCGAGCCCCATACGTAGGGTACGATTTAGACATACTCACAAAACAACAATGGCTGTGTATTCCGGAGATGTTCCGAGAAAAAATTAAATTTTGAATCACGGTCATAATTTACAAAGATTCCTTAGCAGTACCCCATGGTAATTCGAGAATATCATTGTTCGACTACCGGGGGTCATAAGGGAATAAATAAGACATATCGCCATTTATCTCGCACACACTACTGGCGAAACATGCGGTCGGACATACGGTCGATGATATCAGTGCCAGCATGGGAAAACAGCTCGGCAGAAAACCCGACTTCCCATGACAATCACGGACACCCCAGCAGAAGCATTGTCGCATTAGACCTTTGGGGTCCGACCACGATATCTAGTGCCGGCAACAAGTACGTCCTTACCATACAGGACTTGTTGACGAAATATTCGATGGCGGTACCACTGCCCGACGGTAGCGCCTTGTCCGTCGCGAAAGCATTCGCTACCCAATTTATATGCCAGGTCGGAGCCACGCGAGCAATTTTAACGGACCAAGGGCCTTGTTTTATGTCTGAAACCTTCAGAGAACTCGCGCGATTGTTTAAAATAGCGAAATTCGCGACATCTGCCTATCATCCACAATCAAATGGGAGTATAGAGCGGAGTCATCACGTACTGACAGAATATTTGCGGTGTTTTGTCAAGAATCGCGAGAACTGGGACGTATGGCTCCCGTATGCTATGCTTGCATACAACGCAAGCATACATGAAGGTACCCAATACACACCGCATGAGTTGGTGTTTGGGAAGCCGGCACGTATACCTTCAGGCAAACCGCCAAGAAAAGGCATACCCATGTACCCGGAATACTTACGAGAGCTTACCAAACATCTGGCCGAAATTCAGACGCTAGCCGGCCTGAACCTTAACCAGGCTAAGCACTGGTCAAAGGCCTATTATGACCGGAAATAAAACATCAAACATTTCCGAGTCGGCGAGCCGGTAAAGCTCGCGAAGGAGCCACGACACGGGAAGCTCGATGATACATTCGTGGGCCCTTACGAAATCGTGGAGATCGAAGGACCGCGAAATGTAAGGCTGCAGCTAGACGAGATGGGAACAAAAGTCGTACACGTCGATAAGCTGAGGAAAGGCTACGATCCGCTAATCTTCGACGATGATAAGGGATCGTCTCGCGGCACGTCCAGCAACGATGAAGAGTTGTAGAACACGAGAGACTAAGGGAAGCGGAGGAAGGAGAGCTATCGGTCTCCTCTTTATTCCATCCGTCCGCTTTTGGGCCGACGCACTGCGCTCAGAGTTAGCGAATATTGTGTTTTCGAATAAAATTCTAATATAATCTCCAGTACTACATTCATGCCCGAATTAAAATGCTCAGGATAGACGCGCGGATTTTGTTTCTATTCCCGTGCGTATCATTCTTTTCATTGATCTTCAACAGCGGGACCTCGACTAATGAACTACCATTATAATTTTGTATTTAACATAGTTCTTTTAACACGGGTTGGGAATATAGTTCCATATAAAATAGTTTGGTTCGGTGTCAAATACGTGCGAGTTAATACGGCCTCGTCTTCTTTTCTGCGGTACTTCCGTCTGGCTTAAATCCGTTTTTCCTGTTATCATTTGTCGATTACTGAATTATCGTTTGCAATAATTTAGCGTATATGGTAAGAGATATGTATGTGTTTATATTTGTGTATATATTGGCAAGTTATGACTTCAGCCAATTGATTGATGAGGAAGGGAGGGGCGCGACGGGCCCGTCGCACAGTGGTTCCAAACGCCCGAAAAACGCTATCAAATCCGCTTTAAGCGAATTTGGTATAAACAAAATTTTTAATAGGACTCTTTTGCTCCTTAAGTTGTGCACTTTAATAAGCGACTTCCCCCGGTGATGTCTACCTTTATTATTAATGTAATAAACGGACTTAAAACATGGTACTTTCTTAACCCTTTCAGTTACGCATTGTTATTTTCACTGAATTGGCTTCAAACTCGTTACTGGAAGGTTTTTGAGGTCGCTGTTTATGAATCTGATGTCTCTTATCAAAAATTCAAAATGGCGGATCCAATATGGCGGACGAATTTTTTTAAAAATGAAGGAATTCGCATAAAACTCGTTACTCGGGGCTTTTCGGGGTCGCGACACGAATCTCATGTCAGTTTTAAGAAATTCAAAAGACGGATCCAATATTGCGGACGACTGTTTAAAAAAATGAAAAAATTCGCATAAAATTCGTTACTAAAGGGTTTTCGAGGTCGCTGATTACGAATCTTATGTCAGTTTTAAGAAATTAAAAATAGCGGATCCAATATGGCCGATCGAAATGTTGAAGTTTGCTCGAGTCAGCTGAAATGCGAGTTCTTCAAGTTTTCGAGGTTGCTGATCACGCATCCGATTACAAAATCAAAATGGCGGCCTAAATATGGCCGACCGAAATATTGAAATTCCCACGATTCAAAGGTAAATTAATGGTATGAGTGATTCCATAAAAGCTAAAGTTTCAAAAATCGTGACTTGTTGGAGCAATTTCAAGGTTAGATGCGTTCTCAAGACAAAAAATCTACAAGAATTACCCCTACTCATTCATGAAACTATTTTCGGCAGATCCGCGTTAGCAGTGATTATAATAACCTGCAAATAATTTCAACAGGTAGTATGCTTCAAAACATTCATCAAATATTATCTAAAAGCATTAATATCAAGTATATATTACATTTTGCGATTTAAATTATTCATGTCCAAAGCTTTTAGTGTTCTCTCATATTAGAAATAATTATATTAAAAGACTGTGACGGAGTTTGCAGTGACGAGTTTACAAATTATCATATTACAAATCATAATTCTTTGAATATTAAACGAATTTTAAATTCCACATAGAAAATAATAGATAATTAGAAAATCTATCAAAATATCTAAGAAAAAGTTTTACTCTTTTATTTAATCTACAAATTATGCCCGGAGTTTGCAAAAATGTTTAACCTCACAATGTCATGTGCTTATAACGTTACATTAAATGTACAGCTGATTTGAAATAAATTAATGTAAATTTTTCGATCAAAATTGATTACATTTTATACAATACATTAATCTGATAAATATTTTGTAGAAAAATGTAGACATATCTGAAATACCATAGCTTCCGAAATGGCTGTCAAAACTCGGGGACAGATTTAAATTTAAATTTTATCAACGTTAACAACCATGAATTGTTTCCAAATTACGTTAGCATGAAGATTAAATGATGTACTTTTAATCATTATTTATACTTTTCTGAACAAATAAAGGAATCTTTGCTACTTATGTTAGTTAAAGTTCAAATGTAGCGCTGGGGACACGGGACAGAGTTTATATTTTACCTATTTCAGCATCAAAATTAAAATCAAGCATTCGTTCATGATTTGTAAATATGTCTTAACATATGAAATTATACTCTGTTTAAATATTTTTACCTCAATTTACTGAAATCTTTAAAAAAATTTACGATTCATGTATTGGCGACACGAAAGTATCACATTTTATATTCATGATTATAATTGTTAATGTAAAACATTTATATAAATTATGTATTTAAAGGCACAAAATGAAATAAATCATAACCCAATTAATAATTCCCATTTGTTTAACTCTAAACTTAAATAGGTAAGTAATTTCTCATTATTGATTATAATTTTCTTAGTTCAGGTCGTTCAACAGTTTTTGTATCGGTTGTCAAACTTTCATTGTTAACATAATATTTGTTTATTTTTAATGAAAACGTACTTGAAGTTAACTTCTGCAATTGGCGTGTATGTAAAGAAATAAGTGAGGAGTGAGAAATTACACAATTATTAGTAATCTTATTCAGTCTGACATAGTTTTCATACGTGCATTCATTATGTCAATGTATACAGTGAAATATACAGATATATTTTCAGTGTTAAAATCAAATAGTACCTTGCAGTTTGATACACAGAAGGAGGCTGTATTAAATTACATACAGAATGAGTGTAAATTTGAATTTACGGAAAAGATGAAAAGTGACATAAAAGAGAAATTAAGCAATAGATTTTATAACAATTTTCGTGCTAAGTTATTTAAATTGTCAAAAAATGTGCGAAATTATTCGAAATTTGAAGAGCGTTACTCGGATTGGCTGGAAGGGGACATTACGTTAACTATCAATCGGGCTGAACCAGATCCTAATTTTATACCCGGTAATGGCTTACTTTTGTACATTTCTAAAAAATATTGAATTAAAAACAAAGTCTTGGTTGAACACGATTTCGTGGAGGTTACATGCATGAACAGAATACAGGATAATTTTTTTACAATTGACCAATAGTAAAATCGCATTTGACTACTGATTTAAGATAACAAATTTGATATAGTACAGCCAAATTAACGAACCAAAATTGGCGCAATAAAAATTGTTTGTTTGTGGGAAAATTTCTCTAAAAAATCATAATGGTGAACACGATAAAAAGAAAATCTAAAACGTTTTTGAAATTTGTGTTACAATTTCTTGGTTACGAAGGACAAAAAATGAAAATCACGAGAGGTTTGAAATTTTACAAAAAATTATTCAAGTCCTTACACATCATCAAAATAAAATTTTCTTTAGGGGCACATTTTACATGCTCTCTCAAAATCTGAATTAGTGAAAAACTACTAATGAAAGAGTGAAAAATCTATCATTAATTTAATTAGTAATGGTTTTTATTATTAGAGTAAAAACTACTAATACATTAGTAAAATTCTACTAAACTTAAATTAGTAATTAAGTTTGTGTAACACAACTAGAGATCGTCTTTTCACTCCTCTATTAATAGCTTTTCACTAATTCAGATTTAGATAGCTTATTTAGCTACAACCTTTTTAATATGATATAGACATCATTACATGATGAGAACAAATCGTTAAATTTTTTCCATTAGCAAGTTCCCAAAGAGGTAGACGAAAAATTCGCTATGATTTGGCTGCAAAATCTACTAAAAGAAAGAGACAGCAATTATTAGGTCCGACTTTGACAACAGAAGAATTTTGTGATATGGCACAGAAAAAATTGAAAGAAGATGGAAATTATATAGGTGCAATGTTACTGAATTCAGCTTTTGATACAAGCACTACAGAAGTCATGTATAAAGCTACGCAGCAACATATTGGTTTAAAAATGCCAGTAGAAGAAGTTTTAGGCCTTGTTATAAAAGCTAATTTAACGAAATTCCCTTACAATGAACTGCGCTCTTCTGCGTTGAGGTTTAATCATAATCTGTACCCTTCCTACAAGGACGTAAGTACTCATGGTTATAGATACATCTTTTTGTAATAAAATTGTTCATGTAGAATACTATTTTAGTTTTTAAAATGTATTGAAATGAAGGTTAAAATATTTCGTGACAATAGTTGAATGGCCAGTGAACGAAGATATAGGTACTGTAAAGGTGTATAAACAGAAATCCACTATGAAAGACACGAATTACAATAGTATGTTCTGCTCCGCTCTTGTGCCACTGCAATTATATGAAAAATCTAATAACAAAGTGTACTGGAAAAATCCACGACCGTCTTCCACACTACTTTGCCGACCAATAAAAGTTAGTTATGAAAAGGAGACTAATGAGCTGTGTAGAATGGAGGAAAAAACCTAGAAAAGCAAATTACAGAATTACAAGATGTTTGTATTGGCAGATGTCATATTAGTTTTGACATGGTCTTAACGATGATTGACGGAAAGGTCTGCGAACAATATTTTAAAAATTTCAGTCACTCTAATTACGTTCTTAGTTGCAGTTATAATAAATTCAATGTTGCAGGTTTGCAATTCTCTGAACGAATGTTCTAGTCAGCGTTGTTTTGTGTGTGGGGCGTCAATATCGGAGTTCAATAATATTGAGTACCTGATGGGGTTATCAATTAAATCGTCCGCTTTGAAATATGGGTTTTCAATATTGCATGCCCATATTCGGTTCCTGGAGCTAGTACTGCACATTTCATATTATCTGGAGCTTCGAATTTGGCGGGTAACGTTTACAAATGTTCAAAAAAGAATAGAAAAGTAACAAGATAAATACAGTATTTGGCGGGAAATTTGTACAGATGCAAATGATTTGAAGTGGAATTCATATGAAGACATTTCATATGAAAGTAATTTCTTTGAATAGTACAGGAAACTGTAGAAACGGACACAGTTAATGAAATTGATAAAAATTAACGGTTTTAATTCGTACAAATATTTTTGTTTAGGCAACTTAAAATTTCTAACTTTTCATACCGTCATCAATTTCTAACCATATTTTGATTAATTTTATTAATGAGTTCTAATGTGAATCTTGCACAACTTTAATATATATGTACCTGTATATGTACATATGAGTAATTCCGCGATACTTTTTATGTTTTATCTATAAAAAAGAATTTGTTTAACTTGTACCAAGCTGTAAAGATTTTTTTTTAGTTTTAAGTGATGTAAATAGCAAAAATTCTCATTCAAAAAAGAACGCCCATTTTGCATGAACAACTTTTAGAATTTTGAATAAAAGAATTGTTTAATATTTTTGGTAAAAGAACTCGCATTTTCAGCTGACTCGAGCAAACTTCAACATTTCGATCGGCCATATTGGGTCCGCTATTTTTAATTTAGACATAAGATTCGTAATCAGCGACCTCGAAAACCCCTTAGTAACGAATTTTATTTATTCATTTTTTTTAATTTATTTATTTACGGGCGGAATCCGCCATGAGTCGATTTCCGCCAGATAAACAATACTTTCGAAACGTAAGCACAAACAACGTGGCTCGTCTTACCAACAGCGAGCTGCTACTTGAAAACGAAATCGAAAAATTGTTCACCAGACGGGGATCGAACTCACGACCTACGACTTCGTAGTCCAGTGCGTTAACCGTCTGAGCCACGAAGCCGATATATTTTATGCAAATTTTTTCATTTTTTAAGAAGTCGTCCGCCATATTGGATTCGCCATTTTGAATTTCTTAAAACTGACATGAGATTCGTGTCGCGACCCCGAAAAGCCCCGAGTAACGAGTTTTATGCGAATTCCTTCATTTTTTAAAAAATTCGTCTGCCATATTGGATCCGTCATTTTGAATTTTTGATAAGAGATATCAGATTCATAAACAGCGACTTCAAAAACCTTCCAGTAACGAGTTTGAAGCCAATTCAGTGAAAATAACAATGCGTAACTGAAAGGGTTAAGAAAGTACCATGTTTTAAGTCCGTTTATTACATTAATAATAAAGGTAGACATCACCGGGGGAAGTCGCTTATTAAAGTGCACAACTTAAGGAGCAAAAGAGTCCTATTAAAAATTTTTTTAATACCAAATTCGCTTAAAGCGGATTTGATAGCGTTTTTCGGGCGTTGGGAACCACTGTGCGTCGTGATCCCGGCAAGATGAAGACGCCACGTCATATTACGGTTCGATAAAATGTTGCAGGAATTCCAACCATAGGTACTCGTACTCTCTGGACCAGGATAACCCCGGAGTCTACTCCGAGAAAATTGGACCCATGAAATTGTCACATGCGGAATGGCAGTTAGTATCAAGAGTACCACTGTCAGCACACTTTACAAAAACGGACCGAATCTTAAAAAGCCTCCGGATTCTGGAAAATCGTTACAACGAAATGCATTCCTGCATGACAGGATACGCGAGTCCCGTTTGGCACTGCAGGACATCACGAAAAGAAACGGGAATACACTGAAAATACTGTCCGGGGTTGAAGGACGTAAGAAACGCGCCGTATTCGGAGCCATGGGAAAAATAAGCAAAATACTTTTCGGAACCGCAGAGGAGGACGAGATTACCCAGCTTCAACGTCACCTAGCTGCCGCTAACGACAGAATCACGGATTCAGCCACCCTGATCGAAAACCAAACGAAGGTCATCGCGGTCGAGTTCAGTGGGCTTCACCAAGAACTAACGATCATAAATAACAGATTGAATGAGTTGTGGGACACTCGAGGCATAATCGAGTCTGTAGCGGAGCAAGCATGGGTCACGAACAAACTGACCCACGTGATGGCCGTGTTAGAATCAGAAATACAACGGTACGCCCTGGAAGTTGATCAGCTTACGAACGCAATTCTGTTTGCAAAATCGGGGCAGATCCATACGGAGTTCATCACGATGGAAAACATTACAAGGCACATACAGGAAATAGTCAACCTTTCACCGGAATGCAATTTTCCCACATGGTACAGTAAATTATCGCTGGACGCCCTGCTCGCAGTTTCCGACATGAAGATTGCCTACCTGAACGAATCGCTAGTTTAAGTATTGCGCATTCCTGTGGTAACACATGAAGATTTCTCGCTTTACGAACATCGACCTATGCCGGTGCCGCAGATGATCGGAAATGAGTCCCGATCAGCCTTCATAATGCCGACAACCCGATACTCCGGTATAACCAACAACCGAGATCGCTATCTCGGCGATGAAACATATGTATGCCACGGGGAAATGCCAATACGCATGGCAGGCGCTCATACCGACTGCGAAATACGAACGATCACCGATATCCATTTCCGGGATTCTGTCAAATGCGATATCAGAATAACGGCCCAAGGCCCCACGTTTTGGCTAAATTCGCGAACTGCGAATGTTTGGATGCACTCGGCCACCGGGGAAAAACCGACGAGAGTCATCAGCGACAACGAATTGATCGTAACTCTAACACTGAAAGGGATAGGTACGCTGCGCCTCTCGCCGGGATGCAAGGCTCAGACCGGGAGAACAATGTTGACGGCCTCCGCGGTAATAACCTCCGAGCTGACCCGCGAGAGTTACGGAACAACAGGCCTGAACATCACGCAGCTACTTATCGCGGATGCCGTAGAGATCGCCGGGATTAACGAGAGGATCCTGCGAGAGGAAATCACATCGAAAGATTCTCGCGCCGCACCCGGAACCCTGTAGCATAACTTCAAATTCAGTGAACTAGTCAATCGGGCAAGAGAATTGCGTAGAAGCAAGGACATGGCGGAAAAGCTTAACGCCACCATATACACTTGAGTGTAGGTTATTTAAGGTGTCTTGCCTCCCTCGCGGGTTTAAGGCACCCCCCCCCCCATGGGGGAATGGGGCCAAATTTTAGTGATGCGCCAGCACCGCTGGTTGTGCACACTTAAAAAAGATATACAACAAGTCAGCTACCACATTTATTAGCAACAAGCTGCCTGCCTTGATGCTTCTGTTGGTTCAGAGAACCTTTCTAACGTTGCCACGGCCCGCTAGAGGCCAACCCTTTCTGCGGTTACTGCCTGCACGGACACGGCACGCCGCAGCGCTCCCCCGTGTGGAACCCGCCGGCAGGGGCTTGACACCGCACCCTAGCTCCCCAGTACGGTGGGTCTCTCGAGTCGTTTCACGATCAGGCATTCGTCGGCACAGACCAGCCGAACGATCGGGTCCGTGAGGTCGTCAATTCTCAAAACTTGCTAAGAGAAGCGGATCTTTCAAAAGCATTGCTCCTCTTCGAGCTCGGGCACTTCGACCCCTCACTCTTCCACAATTAAATTGTGGACGGAGATAACCCGCTCCGCTCTCTTCCACAAGTCCCCTGCGGGGGCCACCATATACAGCGGGTCATCCCTCATTATGACCCTTATCTGTGCCCTTATAATCTGGAGATGTTTTCGGGGAGAATCAAAGCAGCATTTGGAAAATCCAAGAAGATCACGGTCACAAGGATGCGAAGTCCGCGTCGCAAAACGAAGCCTGAAGTGCGGTTCGACGCTAGTGCAAGTGTCGTAGATATCGGTTGTGATAACGACGCAGAAGAATTCTCATCTGAATCGGGTGAATCGGGCGGCAAGCGTAGTGACGCGCCAAAAGTGCAAGCGAAAACTCTCCAGGGCACTAACTTACAATTATGCACTTAACAGAGACAATAGAAAATAAATGACTAGCGTACCCTACGTACATTAAGTTATAAAAGTTAAGTATAAAAATGTAAAAGTTGCTGGCGGAAACCAACACCCTCGGAAACACATTGCTATTCATGTAAACATATTATATATATAACGCGATCGCTCTTTGCACCCCGTGAGTTGCGCGGCGGTGGAACGCCGATTTTTTTTTGGGGTACGTGTTACGACAGGCGGGTCGTAACCGATCGCGTGATCGATTAAGATTAAACGACAATCGCAGAATACAGATATAACTATAAATAGTTAACATTGTAACATATATTATAGACTAGCTAGATGATAATTATTATAACAAATTAAGATGTAAGAAATAATATAGGCTGTCTGGCGTTACGGTGCAACGAAACACCGTGCATTCAGTCTCGCGTTTCAACTGTGAAACCAGGTGCGCAATCCGAGTTGAAGTTGCATTAAATTCGACACGAACGTTCCAGGAAAGTGTAAGCACTTTTCGGCTGGGAACCTGCAAGCTTCGACAATTTACATGGCATCAAAGGCCTGTGCTCGGAAGCAAAACTAAAAGCTCAGCAGGTTCCCAGGGACGAAAACTGTAAACGTATACGGGAACGTCGGAACGATCAGTCGACTTCGTCGAGGCGGATCTGAAAGAAGGACAGTCTTGACTCAACATACAAACTTAACGCACTATCTACCGAGATCGAGGAGTACCGGCTCGAAATCGGTCGCGAGTCAGGAATGACGGGAAATCTAAGTGCGCGCGCCGTTGCCTCTGTACGGGTGTTGGTCCGCACGGCAAAGGGATATTTCAGGTGGGGTTAATAAATGGCCCTTCATCACCTAAACTGGTGATCGTACATCACTATATCACCTTTCCCAAATATCCTCGACCTACATCCGACAAGACTGGTGTCAGAAACTGACCTGACCCATCAAGGATCCGTTGCGGACGTCTTTCGTTCATAACAATCATCATAAAAAAAATTATCGAGATAATTAATTTATATCCTACAAATATTTTATGTATTCTGAATAAATAATTTACGGAGGACGAGAAAAAAACGTTAAACTATCATATTATTTTCCATTTCTTTTCATTAACTCAGATTCCAATTTTCTGTTAATAATAATGAAACGGAATTTAAATTTTATTTCCAAAATTTGGGATAATCGGGATTACACGCATATAATAATATTAGTTTATTAACCTGTTATATTTTGAAGGTCGCTGATTACGAATCTGATGTCAGAATTTCAAAATTCAAAATGGCGGATCCAAGATGGCGGACCAAAATGCAAAAAGTTACTGGATGCAACAGAAATTTGTCACTCGGGAGTTTTTGGGGTATAAAATACTCTCCGTCCTCTTCTTGTCGTTGAGCAGAAAAAAGAGAGAATGGCAAAGCTGCGCAAAGATATGCGCATTTGTCCGCTCCTCTAGTAAAAAAAAACTACTATTGCGCACAAATGATGCACTAGTAGTGTTCGCTAATAGTAATTTCGTGTCCTATTAGATCACTAGTGCAATTGTGCAGACTGGCAAAACTATGGCAAAAGTATTTGATGAAATACATGAAATTGAGGTCGCTAATATAAGGTCAAAATTCATTTTCCGCATTTGAGCTGCCATCTTGGATCTACCATATTGAATTTAGCAAATATGACGTCGGATTGGGCAATATACAGTGCTTTAAATTATTAAAATTTTTCCACATTATATTAGGTCAGCCATTTTGAATTTTGAGCAACCGATGACAAATTCGTAATCAGCGACCCCAAAAACCTATGAGTAGTGAAGATTGCGGAAAATCAAAAAAACTTTTATGCTTTTCCGATCGCCATATTGGATCGGCCACTTTGGATTTTGAAATTTTGACCTCAAATTTGAATTCAGCGACCCTGTTACGAATTTGAATATACATAGTTGGCGCGGGCATTATTGTTCACTAGCTTTACCAATCGAAAGTTCTCGAACCGGATGCGCTAGTACTGCCCTCTATATTGGGCAATGTTCTCGCTTCGTTCCTAACGATTTCCGCACGCGCCAGCGTCAGTCTTTTCCTGCAAATCGCCTCGAGCACACGTATGCGTTGTACGCGTCTGTTTCTGCGTCTCGCAAACCACGTTTTCTTTCATTACATCTACGCACGGTGTCTTTCGCCCGATGTAGTGTTAGCATCTACAAAACAGTACATAGTATTCATACTCACGGATAATTGTATTACTGCCTTCGATTAAACGTGGGCTTTGTGGAAAGTGGAGTTTATTATTTCAGCACTCAAATTTCTACTTGCCCTAGGCTGGAATCCGCTGCCTATGAAAACCTCAAACCTGCAGTCCAAATCGATCCTAAACAAAGGTCCTTCGAACCGGATTCATTCATCCAAGGCAAATTAATTGAGTCTCTCTTTTTTGATTATACTAAACCTAGAAGAAAGGAATAAGTGATTGTGATAGCGCAAGGACAGTGTACATTGCGAAATCGTAAGGAAATTTCAGACGACAAATTTTATTGGCAAAGTTCTCGCAATTAAAAAAGCGCCATAAATTTTGCCCATTAATCGAAAAGTGACGCCATAACTTCTTTCCTCATTCCTGAAAGAAAACGGCATCCATTTTGTGCTACCCTTCCTTCCTCGCCCCACCACATAGGTGTTCGGCGAACTCCGGTAGCAGTCGTCATCTCTCTCTCGACGAGATTCCTCTTTGTACGGAATTTTGAACCGACCCACTACCACATTGCTGGCCATATCCCTCCTTCCAACCAACTCCCTCTCTAGCACGCAGTACACACAGCCTGGGTCCGCTACCTTTCCTATTTTGTGAAGGTAGGAGCGGAACAGGCCGTGTCCTGTCAGGAACTGCGTCAAGTAATAACTTACCTCGCCAAACTGGCGATCGGTCCAATCCTTTAGCTCGCCGATGAGGCGAGCAGTCCATCTCCCTCTTGTTTCCTGGGTCCAGAGATCCTGCCAGGCTTCCATGGTCCTTCTTCTGGCAGTTTCTCTGGCGCAGGACAACCCCATCTGTGATTTGTTCTGGTGGACGAACATTCGCTCCTGGGCGAGGAAGTGGATGGGAATGACACCAGCCACCACCATCGCTGCGGGTTCCGAGACCGTGCGATAGGAGCAGGCAATTCGGAGGGCCCCCCTTCGCTGAACAGCAGCCAGTCGTTTGCGGTACATTTCGTACCGCAGCGAGTCGGCCCAGACCTCCGCTCAATACAGCATAATGGATTCGGCGGTACGCAAGAGCACCCGCCGCTTGCATGGCAACGGACCACCCACGTTTGCCATAATTCTGGCAAGCGACGTGGCGACCTTTGCTGCCCTGTCCGCCATTCGCTGTATGTGCGGCCAGAAAGTGAGCCGGGTATCGAGACTCACCCCCAGGTATTTAATGGTTCGTTTAGTCTGGACCATCTCGCTCCCCACCCTAAGATCAATGATGGTGGGGATCCTCCTCTTAGTTAGGAAGACGGTCTCGGTCTTAGCTAGTGCCAATTCCAGCCCATGCTCGTCCATCCAGGAGCGAATACGCAGCATTACCTGGTTGAGCCGAGCTTGAACAGTCGCGGCGTCTCTAGCTACAATGACTGCCGCGACATCGTCGGCTTATCCAACCAGGAATGCGCCCTCGGGCATTTCCAATCTCAGGATCCCGTCGTAGAAGACATTCCACACGTCGGGACCCAGGATAGAGCCTTGGGCTGCCCCTGCCGTCATTTCTCTCCGGACCAAGCCATTCGATGTTTCATATTCGATGAAGCGGGACCTCAAGTAATCCTCCATGATGTTCTGGAGGTACTCGGGTATTTTAAAGTCCCGCCTCAAAGCGTCCAGTGCTTTCTCCCAGCTGACCGAGTTGAAAGCGTTTTTAACGTCTAGGGTTATCAGGAGGCAAACGGGGCGAGAAGGGTTACTTCCCCGTTCCGTGCCCCGTGCGGCCTGTACAACCTCCTGGATCGCTTGGATCGTCGACCTGCCTGGCCGGAAGCCATATGGGCAATCAGCCAGATCGCCTGCTGACTGTATAGCCTCGTGCAGGCGACGTCGGAGCATTTTCTCCAGGAGTTTGCCGGCGGTGTCTAGCATGCACAGGGGTCGGTGAGATGATGCTGCCTCTACTGGTCCCTTGCCCTTGCTTATGAGGACGAGCTTTCCCACTTTCCAGCGGGAGTAAAATGTGCCCGCCCTCAGACAGGAGTTGTACATGTCAAGCAAGGGCTGCGGCTGCCTTTCAACTGCGGCCTTTAACACCTCTGCTGGGAATCCGTCCGGACCCGGCGCCTTTTTGTTGCGCAGCGTTGCGGCTGCCTGCTGTAGCTCCTGAAGTGTGAAGGGGGGAGCTATAGGCGGGTCCGTGGTAGCCGGGCGTTACGGTCTCTTCGGATGAGTGGGGAATAGGGTATCTGCGATGTTTTGTAGAGTCGATGCGTCGGTAGGAGCTCCTGGCTTGAACGCCCCCACCTTCTGCATGACAATTTTGTACCCTAAACCCCACGGATCGTTGTTCAGATCATCACCCAGCTTCTTCCAGCATCGGCGTTGACTGGACGTGATGGCTTGGCGGAGTTCCTTTTTCTTCCGTATATAGACGGCAGATTTTTAGGCAGCGTTACGGGGATCGCGTTTGTGAGCCCTAGTGACTGCCCTTCGATGTTTAAGGCACTCACGTCTGAGCGACGCAATCTCCGTCGTCCACCAGTACACAGGACGGCGATCCCGCGGACGTGGTTTCTTCGGCACCGCTTCCTCACAGCCCTGTTGTAGAAGGCGCATGGTTGCTCGCGCTCGAGCCTCCGCTTGTGTGCGGGCATCTAGGCCGTGAGGGATATCATCGAGGGAGACTTTTCCTCTTGCTATGGCCAGAGACAGCTTCTCGACATCCATTTTGGCGATGTTCCACCGGGGGGGAACTCGCGCGGGTCGTTGTTGGTGATGATGGTGGTGATTGGCTGGCACATCTCCTTTAAATGTAAAGGAGATGTATTGGTGATCGCTTCCGGTGTAGTCAGCGATCACATGCCAGCCTTCAACCCGCGCTGCCAGGCTTTCGGAGGCAAAGGAGACATCGATGATGGTCTCCCTATACCCTGGTCTCCGAAACGTTGATATGGTACCGGTGTTAAGTACCATCAACCCTAGTCTGGAGACGATATCCATGACTCTTCCTCCTCGTGAGTCAGGGTTGGGCTCCCCCCATTCGAGGGCTTTGGCGTTGAGGTCTCCGGCCACTACGATCTCTCCCTTAATGCTCCGAACCTTGTCTTCCAGGTCATCCAGTTTGGCCTGGAAGTCGTCGATCCTCTCGTTTGGGGTGAAATAGCAGCTAATGAAGGTCATGTCGCTGCTCCTCACCCAGACGTAACCCCTGCTGGAGCCACAGTCTGTAACGAGGATCCGACGAAGGTCCAGAATCCATATGGCGGCGGTGCCGAGTTTGTCCGCAAACCAGCCTGGCCCGTCTCTGTCGCGGTGTTGTTCATTTATAAGGACAAGATCTACGTCCTTTTCGCGGCAGATCTGAGCCAGGAGATTTTGGGCCGTCCTGCTTCTATTTAGGTTGCCCTGCAGAACGCGGGGCATCTTGTTTCTTCTTGTTAGATCCGGACAGGGCCTCCTTGAACACATTGCAGCGGGCAGATCCTGCGATGTGAGCTCGTATAATGGATCTTGCCCCCTGCTCAGCGCAGAGAAAGCACTGTGGCTTAGCAGTGCAGGTCGATGCCTTATGACCCTCTGTGCCGCATCGGTAGCAGGTGTTCTTCCTGTCGGGTCCCCTGCATTCGGTGCCTTTATGCCCAAAGCCAAGGCACCGATAGCATCTCGTCGCCACTTGCCGTCGACGGATGCGGCAGTTGACCCACCCTATCCGGATATGGGCTGATTGGAGCAGCTTCTCGGCAGCGTCTTCGTCTGTCTCGACGAATACGAGTCGTTGCTCGGACCTATTTGGTCTCGTCAGCCCAATACGCAGATGCCCCGCGTACTCTCCCAGGCGGGCTCGAAGGGCCTCTTCCACCTCTTTTTCTGTGGTGAGGGAGTTTGCGTCCCTTATCTCGAGGCTAGCTCTCGGGACCAGCTCTCGGACGCTGCACTCCCCCTTGTTGCTGTTTGCAACTGTTGGGAGAGGCCCTTCCTCCCCTCTGCTGAAGTATTCTTCAGCTCGATGAGGACCTCGCCCGTTCTAGTACGGCGTACCGCCTTGATTTCTGCACCGCAGCAACTCGGGTCGATCTGTTGCCGGACGATGCTGAGCACGTCCGCGTAGGTCTTCCCTTCGTTCGGCTTCAGGGCGATAGCATCGGGTTTGGTCCTCACCTTCTTCTTCTTTTTCTTCTTCGACGTCTTCTTCCTCACAGTCTGCTTTCCTTCCCCTGTCGTGGGTGCGTCTTTAGGGGGATTTGGATCAGCCAATCGTGGTTCTTCACGTTTTTTCTTCTGCCCGGGCCTTCTTCTTGGGACTTCCGTCCAACCATCAGAGGCTGGCGGAGTCGTCCTGTTCTGCAGCCTCGATCTTTTGGCCGCGGTCAGGTCAGCAGCTGAAGGGCTGAAGGCCCCTCTCTTCCTCGCGTGGGTGTTTATGGCTGATCCAGGAGCCTGATAGTCGTCCGTACTTTTAAAGTTTAGGAGGCTCCAGAAAGTCTGCGAGCTTCCCTCCAATTGTTTCTCGAGGCCTTCTAAAGCCGCCTCGAGTTGGGGGAGGCCCCCCTTAACCTCTTTGCTGGTGTTAGTTTGCCTCCCCGCAACCGCAGACAGCTTTGTCACGATGCAGCGCATTTCTTGCAGGTAGCGCGGTACCTCTTTGTCGGCTTCCTTCCACTTCGTGTGGAAGGGCGTCAAACGCGCGTCTCTGAACTGGCCCGGAGACGCATCTTGCGCTTCGTTGAGGTCATATTTAGTGACAGCGGTCTGTAGCCTATGATGGGCCCCAGACAGCATAACCCGTTCTCGCTGGGCTTGTCGGAACGCCTCACGCGCCTTCTCCAGGCCAGTCCTGATTTCGAGAAACATAATCTTTTTCCCGCAACAATATTTTTCCATGCCTGATAATGCTATGCCGAGCTCTTCCATATGTTTCCCGTGTTCTTCTTCGTAGAGCGCGTATCTCTCTGCTAGGGCTTTCCTGTCCTCAGCACTCATGGGTGTAGTCGGGATGCTTCCGTTTTCCGTTTCCTTATTCTCTACGCTTGTAGCCATATATGCCGTGGAGGCCAAGTCGACCACCTCCACGTCATTGCGGTCGCCGGATATCGACGCCCGGGAGCCCGCTATCTCACTCCCCGTCGGCGCCGGTACTGGGGTGTCCCTCCCCTGCACCGTAAACGTATTTGTTGGATTTGAGTTTTCCATGGGTGGTTTATATTCGGGGTTCCTTCCCCTAGGTTATTTTATCGTGGTGGCCTTCCACTATCTGGTTTTGGTCCGCGCTGGGTATTTTATTTCCCCAGTACCTGTTACCGGCATTCCTGGAGATCCAGAAACTCCCCGAGCCCAGAAACTCCCCCGAAGAAAAAAACTGCCAAATATAACTTTGCCTGTGTTTTCCGGAAATTATGTTGAATGGTTGCAATTTCACGATTTGTTTGACGCGCTCGTGGTAAAAAATAGAAACTTATCCGATGTCGAACGTTTACATTACTTAAAAACAAGTCTCATCGCCGAGGCACTTGTTGTTGTTCGAAATGCGACGGGAGCTTCGAATACTTTTCCGCAGCTGTGGCAAGCACTTGTTTCGCGATATAACGTCAATAAAATTTTGATTAATGAATATTTGCATTCCTTACATGCGTTGCCGGAAATTTCGTCGGATATTTTAAAACATTTAAAATCATTGCGCGATATTGCTACTTCCGCTATTTCCGCGTTGCGATCGTTAAATAGACCGGTGGATACGTGGGACGACTGGTTGGTGTATTTACTCGCGAGTAAATTAGATAAATCGTCTAGAAATGATTGGGAAATGAAAACGGGTGCAGACAACAATCCTTCCACGTATCAGGATTTTTCCGATTTTTTAAATTCTCGAATTCGCGCTTTAGAAGCAACGAATGTCTACCAAAAACGCACAGCATCGACATCTGTTGCGGCGCATAGTAAACCATTGAGGTCTTCGGCAATTCACGTGCACCAATCCAGAAAAATTAGTTGCCCCGTTTGCAAAGGCAACCATAAAATTTACTCTTGTCTTAAATTTAAAACTTGGACTGTTGGCGAACGTGGCGCGTTTATTCGAAAAATTCTCGTTGCTTGAACTGTTTGGCGGAACATAAAACTACTGAATGCCACAGTAAATTTACTTGTGCTAATTGCGGTCAAAAACACCACAATTTATTGCACCGAACTGAAAATTCGAATGTTTGCCAAACACAAGTTTATTTAAAAAATGACGTTTCAGCAAATCAAAATGAAACGAAGGACGATTCGGAACAGTCGACGAGCTTCTCTCATTTGCATGCAGCTCGCTATTCCTCAAAAGCAGTACTTTTAATACTGCCCGGGTTAAGATTGTCGCACCTCAAGGTCACTGTGTGATCGTGCGAGCCTTGATCGATCAAGGTTCCGAATCTTCGTTCGTTTCCGAATCAATCGTCCAATTATTAAGTCTGCCACGCCTTCGAACATGCGCATCAATTTCCGGGATAGGTGGATCGAATTCGCGATCTTTTTCGTGCGCGACTTGCTTCTCGCTTACGCCTTGTAAGCCTTCAGAGACGACCTTGTCCGTCAAGGCCTTCGTATGACCAAAAATAACGGAATACATGTCCAAACAGTTCGCGTTCGACGAAATCGCGATCCAATGCTTCGGACTCGAATTAGCCGACCCCGATCCCACTTCAAAAGAGCGCATTGATCTATTACTCGGTACTGATGTTTATGGCGGATTCATACGTGAAGGAATACGCTGCGTAGACTCCGGATTGTTAACCGCTCAATTAACGATTTTTGGATGGATTCTTTTGGGTCCCGTGTCTGACCGCACGTCAACCTCACTATCCGTTCATGTTCACCACGCTGTTAGTGAGAATTCTCTTGACGATGCTCTTAAGCGTTTTTGGGAAATCGAAGAAGTCCCTTTAGCGTTACCGTATTCCAAAGACGAGATCGAATGCGAAACATTTTTTAACGAAACAACGACGCGAAACCCCGATGGTCGTTATACGATAAGGCTGCCCTTTCGTCGTCCAATGGACGACATTGGCTTTTCTCAACAAGCTGCCCTTGCTGCATTACACCGCCTCGAAAAACGATTCGATCGCGATCCCTCTCTTAAAACTCAATATGTAGACTTTCTGACAGACTACGAAGCCCGCGGCCACATGACACCTGTCGAGTTTTCAGCCGATAGTGATTCGTCTCGCGTCTTTATTCCGCATCAACCGGTCATTCGAACTGAGAGTTTAACGACCAAATTGCGCGTCGTATTTAACGAATCTAGTCCGACCACCTCAGGAGCTAGTCTAAATGAATGTCTGCATATCGGGCCAAAATTACAAGTCGACCTTCCCGCGATTCTTCTAAGGTGGCGCCAATATCGGTTTGTATTAACAGCTGACATTGAGAAAATGTTTCGCCAAATACTAGTTGCACCGCGGGATCGTCGATTTCAATGTATTCTTTGGAGAGAAAATCCTGATCAGCCGATTCGTGTTTATGAACTCAACACTGTCACTTACGGTCTGACCTGTTCTCCGTATTTGTCATTGCGCGTTTTACGACAATTGGCTTACGACGAAAGGTTGAATTTTCCACTAGCTCAATCGGTTGTTGAGAAGGATACATACGTTGATGACGTGTTTATCGGAGGCGATGATAAAATCCTGACGAGCACTATACGTGACCAGGTTAATAACTTAACAGCATCGGGTGGTTTTTCCCTTCGGAAATGGATAAGCAATTGTCCTGACCTGTTGCAGGATTTCGACGGAAACGAACACAGTCTCGCATTATCCCTTCCCTTCGAAGAAAACTCAGGCTTTAAAGTTCTTGGGATAACCTGGTCTCCGGCGTATGACGCCTTTCAATTTCGAGTAACAGCCTTATCGATTGAAATTTCCACGAAACGTAAAATCGCCTCAGCGGTATCGAGTCTATTCGATCCGCTCGGATGGTTGTCAGCTGTGATAATCACGGCGAAAATCTTACTCCAATCACTTTGGTTGGAGTTACTTAGAATTTCGTGGGATGCTCACTTGCCTAAAGCAATTGTAGATAAGTGGAAATCATTTTGTGAAGAATTTTCTAAGTTGTCTTTCGTTTCAATCCCCAGATGGATTGGCACTGGGGATGACACTTTGACCTTTGAACTTCATGGGTTTGCGGACGCATTGAATTCCGCTTATGCCGCGGTAATTTATTCGCGCATTACTTCAATTGTGGGAGAATTATGCGTACGCTTACTTGTGTCGCAAACAAGGGTCGCCCCATTAAAAACCTTGAGCACACCTCGTCTCGAGCTCTGTGCCACGACTTTACTTAGTCGACTCATGCAGTATGTAAAGACATCGTTGAATCGTTCGGAGATCTCGACCTGTTTTTGGTCCGACTCCAGCGTGGTGTTAGGGTGGCTCCAGCAGCAACCTTCGACTTGGCAAGTGTTTGTAGCGAATCGTGTTGCTGAAATACAAACGGCCATTCCAAAGTCTCTTGGCGTCATGTCCCTTCCAAAGAGAATCCCGCAGATTGTGCTTCGCGAGGGATTTCTTCCTTGAATCTCTTAGAATCTCAGTTATGGTGGAACGGCCCCACTGGCTCAGCCAACAACCCGATTTTTGGCTCAGTACCGAAAGCCTCTCTCACGAAATCGACCTTGATCGTCGTAAGCATACGCATGCGGTTCAGATAGTCGAAAAGGATTGGAGTATCGTAATTCTAGAAAATCACTCCTCGTGGGTACGTCTATTACGTGTGACGGCCTACATAAGGCGTTTTATCCAAAATGCGTTACATAGGGAAACCTTTCCTGATCGTTCGCTGACTGGATCAGACATTGACAGTGCTGCTCAATTCTGGATTCGAAAGGTCCAATCCGTTGAATTTCGTGAAGAGATAAAATTGCTTTCAGACCAAGGTGACTTACCAAAGTCATCACCGCTGAAACGGTTAAACACATTCATTGATCCCTCCGGCATTCTTCGGTTAGGTGGCCGGCTCCGCCATTCCAGATTAACTAGCGCTAGACAATTTCCTGCTATACTGCCCAAACATCGATTATCGCAACACATTGTTCTACAATTACACGTTATTTTAATACATTCCGGAACTCAACTCACGTTAGGAGTATTTCGAGAACGATATTGGGTCTTTGGCGCTCGAAATCTTGTGAAATCCGTAATCCATGATTGCGTAATTTGTAATAGGTATACTCCCAAGACAGCTCGACAAGTCATGGCCGATCTACCGGAGGCGCGTTGTTCACCTTCTCGCCCATTCTCTCGTGCGGGTATTGACTACGCGGGTCCTTTTCTGATACGAGCAAGAGCAGGCCGAGGAATCAAGGCGCATAAAGCTTATATCGCAATTTTCGTTTGCTTCGCGACACGTGCAGTTCACCTGGAACTCGCTTATAATTATTCCGCTGCTACACTTTTAGCCGCGTATAAGCGTTTTGTCTCAAGGCGTGGCATTCCTACGGACGTGTATAGTGACAACGGCACTAATTTTGTCGGAGCTGAACGAGAACTCAGAAAGGCGTTCAAAATTGTTATTCGTGATTCGGAGTTTGTAGCGTTTTTGGCTGCTGATGGCGTCCAGTGGCTTTTCATACCCCCATCGGCTCCACACTTTGGAGGCCTGTGTGAAGCGGGAGTCAAATGCGTGAAATCACACCTGCACAAGATTCTAGGGAATTCCACTCCAACCGCCGAAGAGTTCCAGACTGTACTATGCTTGTCTCAATTCGAGACCTCTTGCTCCTTTAAATGACGACCCAGACGGCTTCGATATGTTAACGCCAGGCCATTTTTTAATTGGCACGGCGCTGAAAACTGCCCCGTTACCATCTCTTTTGAATTTAAAAGAAAGTCAGTCGTCGCGGTGGCAGTTTTACCAGCGAATGTTAGAGCATTTTTGGCGTCATTGCTCGCGCGATTATCTGCGAAGTCTACAGGAACGTAACAAGTGGACCCGAACCTACGCGAATCTTGTGCAGGGTGACATTGTTTTAATTGAAAATGTAAATTTGCCGCCAGCCAAGTGGGAACTCGGGCGTATTGTAGAGTGCCATCCGGGCGCTGATTCAATTGTTAGAGTCGTGACAGTCAGGACCGCAAAGTCTTGTATGAAACGACCGATCTCTAAATTAATAAAGTTACCAAATAGTCATTAGGTTAAGTCTCGTTTAAGAATCCACCAATTTCGATGTTATTTCGAACCCCTGGTGTTCGAAAGGTGGCCGGTATGTTACGAATTTGAATATACATAGTTGACGCGGGCATTATTGTTCACTAGCTTTAACAATCGAAAGTTCTCGAACCGGATGCGCTAGTACTGCCCTCTATATTGGACAACGTTCTCGCTTCGTTCCTAATGATTTCCGCACGCGCCAGCGTCAGTCTTTTCCTGCAAATTGCCTCGAGCACACGTATGCGTTGTACGCGTCTGTTTCTGCGACTCGCAAACCACGTTTTCTTTCATTACATCTACGCGCGGTGTCTTTCGCCCGATGTAGTGTTAGTATCTACAAAACAGTACATAGTGTTTATACTCACGGATAATTGTATTACTGCCTTCGATTAAACGTGTGCTTTGTGGAAAGTGGAGTTTATTATTTCAGCACTCAAATTTCTACTTGCCTTAGGCTAGAATCCGCTGCCTATGAAAACCTAAAACCTACAGTCCAAATCGATCCTAAACAGACCCCAAAAACTTTTTAATTACAAATTTCAATACCATTGGTTGAGTCGTTTCAAAGATATTGATATCTATAGACGTCATCGCCAGGTATGTCACGATTTATTTTGACGAGTATATCTATGCTGACTCATTTCGATTGTTATTTAAAGGAAATTAGTTAATAAAAACGAACCAAATTAGTGAATAGAAAATTTAGTCAGGTATATTAATCGATAATTAAACATATTTGTAATATGTACTTGTATGCGTTAATAATAATAATGATCATAATAATTCAAAATGTTCAACAAGACAACTATAGAACTAGATACTAATGGTGTACATACCGTTACCATTAAGGATGAGAGTTAGTGAGGGGATATGTTAGTAAGAAGGATCATGCAAGGAAATATATTCCAAATGGTGAACTCGAAACGATTCTTAATGTACAATTAGTATAATTTGTATAATTAAATTCTGAAACTGTATGATTTTAGTAAGTAAAGAGAAGAATTGATAAAGATTTGAAGACAAAACTAGTATTGAGGACTCATTCGCGCCCAGAGTCGATTAACAATAATATAAATTTAACGTAGGTGCATTTAAAAATTAAAAAAAATATAATTAACGGCTTAACCCTACAAATTGTATTAGATGTTAAAATGCTATAGTTTAAAATCTCTAAACATTTCAAACACCTAGCGTCGTAATCGCTAGGATTCTCAAAGGCTAGACCTTGTCGAAACATCTATAATCTCAACTAGTAATGAAATTGATAATGAGAAAAAGTAAAAGAAAAAGAGAAAAAAGAGAAAAATTATATTCATAACTATAAAGTTAATACAATTTCAATTTGACAGTTACTTGGAATAGACTTACAAGGCCTTAAATCTGCAATATGTTGAATATACTCGAAAACAGTCATACCGCTCTCCGAGACACAAAGAATGATATATGAATTATATTGCTTTGTACTGTAGCGAGCTGTTATATCTATTATATGACATATTACAAGTGATTAGAGTGAACAATTTGAATAAACTGCTTGATCATGCAAACAAAGAAAATCAAAGGGTAATGTATAAAAATCGTGGAGTTTGTAAGAATCTAGAATATAATTATATTTTTAATTTTTTCACGTTAAATTTGTGTCTTAAGGGTATATAGTACCAGTTGTGTATTACTTTCATTTGGGCTGGCGAACCAGCCCGCTTAATATAAAAAAAAGATAGATATAATCTCTCTCCCTCTCTCTCTCTCTCTCTCTCTCTCTCTCTCTCTCTCTCTCTCTCTCTCTTTCCCTCTTGCCCTATCCGTCTCTCACTACTATCCACCTACAATGACTAAAAATGTCTTCTATCGTCTACTCTCCTTGTAGAAGATTAAGTCTTACTACAGTAGTTGTACCCAAGTCAGCCACTCATCATATCTCACTTTCAGAACTCAATTCGTATTATGCAGGTATTTTCTCATTTCACTTTTCATTCATCGTCACAGACGGGGAGAGATTCGTAAAGCCACTAATTGATCGAACATTCCTCAATTTACCACGTCCTCTGTGCACTGATATGAAATATTTAGGCTAGGCTACTGCTTGAATAAGTCCTGAGGTCATATGTCTCGGATATCATGTAATTATCCTATACACTATACATACGTCAGTCTCTTTCGGTTCATCTGGCCGACATTTTCAATCTACCCTTTCACTTTTGTTAGTCCCTGTGTCATCCGCTGATACTCGTCCAGTAGCATACCCAACAATAACTGATAGTATTGTACAACGATTAGAACAAACAATCTAATACTGCATAACATGATCTCCTAATATTGTGCAGAAAAATGACTAAAATATAAATCATTATTAGAAATTAAATATAATTTCATTTGGTAATAATAATACACTATGAATTCTTCGAATGGTCTATTCGTTAACTCGCATTCCTATAGTAATGTCGCATCTCGGGTTCTAATTCGCTCGGTGCCCCATGTTATTAAATGTATTTCTGAGCCTCGCAAAAATGTACAGTTTTTGCAATTTAAGGTAGGCAAAATTGTTCGCGTTGCTTATTGTATGAAATAGTAACGTTTAAAATTGTATTTTTTAATAATGATGATTTTTTTACAAATCTATTTCGTACTATATATATATATATATATATATATATATATATATATATATATATATATATATATATATGTTCTATCTTTACGGTGTAACACGTGACTCACTTAAATTCCTTAAAAGTATCCGGAATCGATATTGTTCATTTTGTTTCTTTCTGCAAGACTTAAAAAGACAATTGTGTAGCACTAGCTGCAATATTATGAGGAAGTGAATTGCACAGTAATAATAAAGGAATTCGCAAAAACTGATGTACGACGGGCAGGAAGTCGTAATGCAGCCCACGGATGCAATATCACGGCGCCAGAGGTAGGGTTGGTAAAGGTAATGTGGTTGTGTTTGGTGGATAAGCAGATAAGTCAGGCAACCGATAACAAGTATTCTGCGGTTTGCAGCAGTTAGCCAGCCGAGTTTACGCCGATAACAGGTGATGTGTTCGAACTTTCGGATCCGGTAAATAAAGTGTATACAAGCATTAAACATTCGTTCAATTTTAAGTTTTTGGATGGTATCAACAGCATTGTAGATCGCAGCACAGTAATCAAAGTAAGGAAGAAACAATTATGTTATCAGTTGGCGTTGCAGTTTTTCGGATAGGGCATTCTGACTGGAATATAGCTGCCGTAACGTACCATACACTTTACGAGACAATTGAACAATGTGTTCTCGCCAAGACAGTGTTGAGTCGAAATGAAGTCCGAGAATTTTGACGGTGACAGTCCAAGTCAATGATTGTCCAAGAATAGCAATTTGAGGGAGATCATTACGGTCCATTTGGTTAATGTTACGTGAGCCTCCAATTATCATGGCCTTAGTTTTATTAACATTAATCGTGAGGTTGTTCCTGGCAGCCCAGTCAGTGAACAGTTGCACATCAGATGTAATTCTCTTGACTCCTAAGTCAATTTGATCAGGGCGGCATTTTAGGAAAATCTGCGTATCATCTGCGAATATAGCGTACCTAGAGTGCTCAAAGATAGAGGGCAAGTCGTTGATGAACATCGAGAAGAGAAGAGGACCAAGAACCGAGCCTTGGGGTACTCCAGCTCTCACTGGTCACCATGACGATGTAATTCTGTTAGGCCCACTAACCGCCTGGAGACGTCCTCCGAGATACGATGCGAACCATCTGATCACAGAGTTGGAAAAACCAGCATCACTCATCTTTTTGAGCAGAAGAACATGGTCAACAATGTCAAACGCTTTCCTGAAGTCGAAAAACACCAAAATAACGATCATACCCGCCTCGATTGCAGAGCGAATTTCCTCTGTGACGAACAGTAGGGCAGTCTGAGTGCTATGATATTTACGGAATCCCGATTGGAATGGGTAAAACCAGTTACGACCGTTTAGAAATTTGATAACCGGCCCGTAGACAATTCGTTCTAAGATTTTTGAGGGCGTGCCCAGAATCGAGATCAGTCGGTAATCCGAGGGACCACTAGGCGATTTTACTTTTTTGATGGGTGTCAACAAGGCATGTTTAAATGCAGCAAGTAAGGGAAAATTGCTGGTAAGCATTTCAACAGAAACGAGCGTGAGAGATCATCGACGCCTTTAGCATCGGATGAAATGCGCATAAAATGTCGACGCAATACCTCTGGTGTAATGTAGTCAAAAAATAGTGTATTTTCCGAGAAGCCTGGGTGAAAAATAAGCGAGGTGAGATCGATGGTCTCTACATCTATTGAGTGTTGGGATACAGATGTAGAAAAAGTATTAATTTCATCTACAGTACAGCATAATGGTTCTACATCATTTTTGGTTTTAGTAAAGCCCATTCCGCGTAGCTCCCTCCATAGTCTTTTCGGGTCGGATATTCCCATAAGTCTAGAGGCATAGTAGTTGCCTTTCGTCGTCGATAATATTTGCTTGTACGTCTTCCGGTATGAAATTAACCGTGCTTTGATCTGAAGGTCACGTGTACGTCTGGCTGCTGATATCAGCAAATAATAGCAGACACGCATCCTACGTAGCTCTTCAGAAAACCAGGGGGCACGTAATACTTTAGGCCGAAAGGAATGTAGAGGAGCATGATCATCAAGTACATTTTTAAGTGTGCGACTAAAGAGATTGCATGACTCATTAATATCCGAGAGTGACAGAAAAGCTGACCAATCTGTGTTGTCAATATCAGCCAACAGATTATTTACGTTAATCCGATTATAATTTCTGCAGGTGATAGTGGCCGTAGCTTCAGTCTGTACTTTAATGCTATATTCAATAGATATTAAGTCATGGCCAGAAACAAAAGGAACAACCATTTGATGTTGACAGGTTACCTTAGCAGAATCTCAGAATACCAAGCAGTGGTCGAACCATGTACTAGAGGAAGAGCTATGATGCGTCGAAGCAAAAGGGAGAATGGAAAAACCACTATTTGTGGAAAACTCACGAAGAGCCGATGTGGCCGAGTTAGTTTTGTTTAAGTCTATATTCAGATCTCCAAATATTATGACGTATTCGTATGCGTAGATGTATCTTATTAGCGAATCTTCAAAATTAGTAAAATAAGATGTTGCAGGAGCTCTATAGATGACAGATAGCAATATTTTTGAGCAGTGGTCTACCTTTAAATCGATGAGCATAAATTCTGGTTCATTTAAGACATATTTAGATGTTGATAGGACAGCAGGTCTTAGAGAACTATGAATATATGCGGCGACACCACCTCAGCGTTTCCCGTGTCTATCATTTCTGTGTAACACATAATTTTTTAGGGTAAACTGTTTATCTAAATGAAATGTATTAAACCATGTTTCAGTCAGCAGTATAACATGAAAGAAATTACTTGTAAAAAATTCGGTGAATTCAGAAAACTTATTGGTGGAACCTAAAGATTGCACATTTATGTGGCAAAGTTTAATGTTATTATAATTATAGTTATTTGAAATGACAGATACAGGTAAATTTAAAAAATTAGCAACAGAATCACAATCACGCGCGTCACTTCACAACAAAATCTTAGCTATGTCTGCTTCAGACAGAATTTCAATAGCAGGTTCACCATGAACCACCGCCGGACGATAGTGGACGATTCCATTGTATATGTAGCATCTTTTAGCAGGAACCCCACGTACAGGAGCTTTGGCTTTTCTTAGTAAATCTCTTGTTTCAGGAAGCTGGTGTTCATTAATAAAAATCGGCTGTTTTTTTAAGGGTATCATCGATCATAGTGGAGTCGAGGTTGCGGCGGTTCCTGGCCTGTACAACAAAAGCAGATCTCAATCGGGTAGAAGTCAGTTTGGCTAGAATGGAAAATGGCCTTGATAATGCTTGACTTGTGGAAGCTGATGCACGGGGAGCATTATGCGTTACAGGTTTAAGTCTGTATACAGATAGTATATCCTTAGGATCCAGCGCAAGTTTTAAGACTTCTGAGATTTTGACAATACTGGTCCGCAGTTCTTCATTGTCCCGTTCCGGTAATCCCGATATCACCAACTCGCAGTTTCGAGCCTCATAGCCAGCTGTGGCACGATATTTATCTAAGTCTCTACGAACAGATGTTGTTTCGACGATGTTAGTGTCTAATTTGGCCTCTATTTCATCAACCCTAGTCGATAAATTCAAAACCTTATCTAATTTATCGTTTAGTATGGTGCAATTTCGTTTGAACTCCATGTAGAAGGTTTGGAGATCAACGGATGGGTCTACAGGAGTATCTAGAGTTGCGCATTGTAATTGAGACATCTCAGTTGCGCTTGAGTCGACTGACGATGCACTTCCTGACCCTAGTAAGCGCGGAGGGCGTAGTAAATTGTCTGCTCCCTTTCGTTTTCGTCCTCTGTTAGTGAGGCAACAAATATATAGCCCTTCATCGGGTTTGGTACCTGTGTCAGGCCAGCATTCGTTATGGCACGAACTTTTGCATACAATGCATTTTATAAAGGCGCTGACCATAATAGGTTTAGTACAAAAAAAAACAGATCTCAGACATATTAGACAATTAATAAAAAAACAAAAAATAACGAACGAAAACAGTATTGTCTATGAGACGTGCTAATTAACCGGGTAAAACTGCGGGGTTCACAAGTGTAGTACGCCAGTAGCTGTGGTACCAACACATATACTCATACATAGTAACCTACGCGCGTAACAATTATCACGAGCACATTGAATAGACACGTAGTAGTAATAACGATAGAGGGGCACGTGAACCGTACGCGACTCTAGCAGCGCGCAGCACACGAGTAGTGGGTATGCAAATGCCTCCCACTTTATAGAGTGCAATCGAAAAATACACTCGTTTGGCCAAAGCTGTGTGAGTGATGTCACGTGATACCGATATAGTATAGAGCTATATATGTGACGCAATAATTTATACTGCTACGATTAGGCGCACGTCGAATATGCCAAATTTCGAGACTTACTAATTATTCATGAATAGAGAAAATTAGTAAGTCCTGTTCTTTTTTCAGCGGCAACTTGTGTAGAGCGTTAGCAACTTACAATTTGCAGCTTACAATTAACTTGACGTGTTGACAGCTGAAGAACGAGATCTGCGAGGAGGTAGGTGCGCTGTTTCACACTATTAAGCGATGTGTAGGAACTTAACAGTCACGTGGTGGTTCATACTCTGGTGTTGACAGCTGATACTCCAACGGTTGAATACTATTCGATGAATATACAAAATTTCGTTTTGCTCCAAAATAAAGCCTCAGATTACAAAAAGCACAAAACAGGACCAACCCAAGCCGCTCCGGAGATATGCCACTAAAAATTGAACTACCACAAGCCGGATAAGTACAACAAATTTGCCAAGAATTAAGGAGCTAGAAAAATGCGACTGTATAACTCACCGCTCACACGTGGAATATTTGTGTTTGTGTTAAATGTGGGTGCAGATTTGTTGAAGCTTAGTGAATTTTTTGTGAATTGGCATTTGAAAGTGTCGCAATTTTATTAATTTTTTTCGTCTTGACTTGCTCATTTCGGTTAACCGTTGAATCGTCTGAAATTCATATCATTGTGTGCTATTATTGTCAAGTGCTGCAAGTTATATTCCACACACGGATGTCGGGCTAAATACGCTGCTTCTTCGGCGCACCGATTTTGGGCGAAATATTACGATTGCCCTTTTTACTTAATTTGCACCGGCTACGGATTCTACAGCTGTATACCGTAGATGACGTATTTTATAAGCGAGTGTGGCTTGTTGCAGTAATTAGAAAATCGAGTATTTTTGTAACAACCCGATCATGGTTAATGGTGTTCTTCCAAAAAGTCGGAAGTCAGATTTGACTGAAGCGACGCCTACAACTTTTAAGTGCACTGATTGGAATGACATCTGCCGACGATATTACGAAGTTCGACTTTCGTTCTCTCGTCAGTATCGTATCAAAAATTTTCTTGAGGGGTTCTTAGCGGTGCACCAAAATTTTGTTTACATGTGTATGTACAAACACGTCTAGGACAAACGATATTCATGCATGTTAGTCGGGGAAGGCCGAAGTTGGCCGAGTTAGCCAAAGAGTATCCCGAAAATCGACGCTATAGCATATATACATACATACGCATTGACAACGATCGTCCGAAAGTTTCGACGGCGAAGCTCAATCTCTGTCTTGCGACAGAATTTCTCCCGAGCAATCCGACGGATTCGGACGAGGTAACTCGTACGTCTTCTTCGGAAAATCGTTTCTATGAAGTCATCGCATAGAATAGATGGCAATAACTTTTTTTCCGAATATGTAACAATCCAAACTCGACAATCACGTTGAAAATGTTTCATATTTATATGCTTTTAAAATGTTAATTTTAATATTTTGTTGAATAAGAAAATGTTTTACGCCGATACAATTTATTTTTCTGTCGTTTTTCTCATTGAAGGGGTGTCACCACCTTTATTTTTACCTCTTTATATTTTAATTTTCAGCAAAGGTTTTATTTCTTTTCTTCATCATTTTCGATCTAAAAACGTACAGAGTGGTACAAATGTCCAAATTGTAATTTTTTATCAGTTTATAATTTTCCATTCGTTACCATTTTTTTCAAATCCATGTGAGAAGTTTAAAATTACAAAATATGCATAGAATAAAAAATCACCGCTGAAAAATAATAAAGATTGTAAGACAAAATACATGAATAATAGTCAAATTTTACATTTTTTACACTAAATAGAGTTTTAGTCTTTTTATTAATAAATACTAAATTTTGATATGTAATATTAGACTTCTGCATATAAAATTAAAAAACATTTACCAACAGTACACTTCTGAGACATGCCTACAAAAGTGTATGGGTGCATATATGCATATATGTGAATAATATACATCATATATACATATACAGGGTGTCCGAAGAGTATGGAAACGGTCCTGTAACGTTTGAAAGAAAAGATATTTCGAAAATCGCTGAAATATGTGAAACGATTTTTCAAAAAATCTATTTTTTGCGGGGTTGCCCCCCCCCCCCCCCCCCCCCGATGAATATCATAAATGGCAACATGGGTCGAGTGGACAATAGACGATACCATTTTTGAAATTTGTAGTGGCGTCCTTTGCCTTTGACTATTTCAAAGTTTCCGAATTAGAACATTGAATTATTCTTTCCTTTAACTCATCAATGTTTATAGGCTTTGTTTCGTACAGCTTGTTCTTCAAAAATCCCCATTAAAAATAATCCAGAGGAGTTAGATCCGGTGACCTTGCTGGCCACTCAATCGAACCTCTCCTGCTGATCCAACGCCCGGGGAAAATGTTGTTCAATCGATTGCGTACAATCAAACTAAAATGGCACGGAGCACCATCCTGTTGAATCCAGATATTGTCAAATGCTGCACCAGTAATATTTTGGATTGCTAGTATAACACAGGTATTCAACAAATTTAAGTAAACCACAGCTGCGAAATTCTCTTCAACGAAGAAAGGTCCAACAATTTGATTGCACAAAATTTCAGCCCAAACATTGATTTTCTGTGGATGTTGTGTGTGGGTATCTCTCATCCAATGAGGATTTTCGCCTGACCAATATCGCATATTGTGTCTATTAACTTATCCACTCAATTGAAACGTAGCTTCATCGGAGAAGCATATCCAGAACTTGAAAAACTCATTTTCGTCACACCGTCTCATAATTTTCTCACAAAATTATAATCTGCGATCGAATTCGTCTTCCGAAAGCTCTTGCACAAATTTGATTTTATATGGATGAAACTTATTTTGTCTTGGTATTTCATGGACAGACGATTTGCCGATACCAGTTTGTCGCGCAATCTTCCTAACTGAAGTATGGACCTCCTCAACAATATAAGCACAGACTACTAAACTATTATCTTCGTTTGTAGCCGTTTTTGGTCTCCCCGATTTTGGACGATCTCTGACAGAGCCAGTAACGTGAAATCGAGAAACAGTTTTACAAACAGTTGATTTGGATATAGCTAGACGATCAGGATGGGTATCATTAAACTGTTGGGAGACTTGTTCGTAAGATCTTTTTTTATCACCACATCTTCGTAGAAGAAGGATTTCAAATCTTTCTTTTTCTGTCAAAGACATTTTATATCAAAAGCAAGGAGACAGAATAGAGAATTTCAAAGATGGAAGAAATTTTTAGTAAATAGTGATAAAACAAAAAAAAATGAAAAAATAAGAAGAAATTATAATGGTTAAAAGTTAAAAGTAAAATTATCGTACGAATATCGTATCGTATCACTCGAGTCACACCCAATATAAATTTTGCTCGATCTTCCAGTTAGAATATTGTGAACAAACCGCACTTACTTTACGAGAAAGCCGTAATCAAGAAGTACACGAATGTTGCCATCTGTCAACGAGATATAGTACGAAATAATAGTGAAAAACTTCGAAGTTCTATCACACGGAAAGAGAAATTTCGAATGTTTATTCTGTGAGTCACTTTCAACGAAAACGACGTTCTTGCGTAAGTGAACCTTTTTCAGCAGGATGGCATACTTTATTTATTAAGACTCACAACATTTCGTGATTCGACTGCACTTATTGTAAGAAATTCGTACTACATTTTTAATATTTGAACCAGTTTAACACTTTAGCATAATTTTAATTTCGATGATTACAGCGCCATGTATCCACTAAAACGATCATAATAATAATGCACACGCACACACACACACACACACACACACACACACACACACACACACACACACACACACACAATATAATAAATACATTAACGCTAATATGTTTCGAATTTATACGTATACGCACGCAGGACTGCCGCTTATATATATCGCAGTGTCGTACATAAATCCTTTATGTACAGTTAGGCTAATGTACGTATCTCGGCACCGTGTGTCTACTTGCGCGAAAAAAGTCAAACATGAGAGATCTCTTCCATAGCTTGTCGGAATGAACCTATCGGTGCGCCCTCGGTAAAGTCGCTAACGGCGTGACCGATAATATTGACAAGAGTGAAATTCGCCTTGTTAAATTCCTGTTGGTGACAGGTAGAAGTTATTATAAGAAAATTATTCTTTCTTTGCTAAGAAAATATGCTTAATATAAGAATATTTGTATCCCTTCTTACAAAATTTGCTTCAGTAGCTGGTATTCTTAAAATTAGAATGTTTTTTTGATTAGTATTCGTATTTTAAGAAAATATTTTCGTAAGAATACTCTCACTTTAAGAAAAGTTCTTAAACTGTTTGGAAGATTTCTTACATTAAGAGTACTGCACACTTAATTATTAATATAGAATAGGGTATACTTAAAAGTTAGAATATGGGTTTTTCGGTGCACTTTTTTCGCAACTCGTTATTGCGAGGAAAATACGAAGAAGACAGAAACCAAGTGCGAAGAAATAAAACAATTTTCTCTGCAAAATAGCAGCAGTTTTCGTCGCATTTATTCCGCATTTTTACGGCATAAAAAATTCAGGATCCTTGGCAGAAATTTCCTCCGCTAACGTATTTTCTTACAATAAAACGGCGTCGATCGGTAAAATTTTCTTTTCCGCATTTTGTTTGTAATTCAGGGTTGGAGAAAATTCTCACCAGAAACCAAGGAGCAAATAATTCCACATTTGAATACAAATTTATTCATAGTTTTATAACAACACCGAATTTCAGGGAACCTATGGCTCATTCCACGTCAATTGATACCACCCGAAAATTCCATCCGCGCAGACCGACGTTTTTAAAGGCGTGTAACTTTTGTTTGTCTTAATATAAAAAAAATGATAACCACTGATCTTGAAAAGTTTTTCTATAGACTTTTCAATAACCGCATTAGTTTTTCAAAATTGCTTAAATTTGACCATAATTTTTCTAAAATAATTCTAAACAGGGTGCCTGCAATCCGAGTCAGGAATTAAGGGGGGGAGTTCTTAAATGTATAAAATAAGGTTTGAAAATATGAAAAAAATAATATTAATAAAATTAGAGAAACCCTCCCCATCTCTCCCCCTCTTTCTCAGATCCCCCCCTCTCTTATTAGCGAGCCCCACTTTTTTTATAGAGACCCCCTCCGACCTTCGGTCAGGGTCGCAGTAAAATAAAATTTCGTTTCTTGTAAGAGTCGTATTTTTAATATTTTTTAAATCAGGCTTAAAAGGAAGCTATATTCATGGGCTTTAAGATTGTGAAAGAAAAAGTTTGGGACTGGCTATTCGACGAGATTTTGATGCTGCTGAACAGCGCGCACATGTTTCTGAGCAACGAAACTATCGGGAAATACTCGATAATTTCCAAGCACTCGGGGTATTATAACTGACGACTATTTCCTGACTTTATCTGTTATTTCTCAAAATATTTATCTTTTATTTCTCCTCGTGCCTCTTACATTTCTCCGTCATTTCTCTAACAGTGGCTCCTCAGTTCCTCCGTACTTTCGCCACAACTTGGTTTAACTGTGAAAATGTGACTAAAGGGCGAATGTGGCAATTTTAAGAACATCTTCTCAATTTCGCTGATTTTCTTCTTCAAAGCATCTCCGTGATTTCACCATACTTTTTCCGTAATTCGTGGTTACGGATAAAGTGCGGAGAAATTGTAAACAAAAAAATTTGTAGAATATCTCCTGAATATTTCGATTTTTCTCCACAAATCTCTCCACAATTTTTTCGTACTTTTTCGGCAATTGCAAGTATGCAGAGAAAGTGAAAAGAAATTGCGAAAAAAATTCCGGACAAAATTTAGCCTTAATTTCACCAATTTTTCGCCATATAGTATACCGCGATTTCCTTGTAATTTGTCCATCATTTGGAACATAAACAGAATGCGGTGAAAATTGTTTCTTTTCTCCGCATATTTCCCGCCATTTTTCTGCAAACTGAGTTTACAGAGAAAATGCGGAGAAAATGCGGAAAAAAGCACGGAGAAAATTTTCGCCAGGGTAGGCATGGGCCTTTATTAACACTTTCTAATGTAATTAATTTGGATTTTAAATAGAAATTGATATGGAGAATGTATTCCATAACCCCATAAATATATAAAGATTTAGAAAACGAATATTGTAGGTGAATAAAAATAAATGAAAATAAATTTAAAATTCAAAATCATGTTTTATACGATTTTTATTGTTCTTTTGGGTAAATAAAAAGTGTTCGGGAAAATTATTCGTTATAGTTCATTGCATATTGTAGCCTTCTCGACAACAATACTGTGTTGAAAGCACCGCGTTTTTCTTGCCTCCCTCTGCGTGACATGGAGACTGGTTGCATAGGTGTTCGCATGGAGGGGACTGCTTTTAACGTTTTGGCTACGGAAAGTATCGTTTTCCTTTTCTGTGCACAAGGAGAACCGTGGCGCTTGGAGCGCGTCAAGGCCTTCGTTCGCGTTCGGTAATCAGTTGGCAGCAGACCGTCGCGATGTATTGCAGTGCTAGGACGCGCCTCGGGGGAGGATCTCCTATCCATTGTGATAAGCAGGCTGCGCGTATCAACCACGGACGCAAGTCGGCGGGCGGTGGGAGTATTTAGAGTCACTATAATCAGAGTTAAGACATATGGCCGGAAGAACGCCATTTATCAGCCTAGCCGGAAGTAGGTACTAAAAGCCTTGCCAAACATCTATGGCCAAACCGACCCAAAATAATGCAAACATTTGTTGCTCAATTGTTGCTCAAAAGTTGCCCTAATCCCGTATTTGTTGCTCCCATATTTAAAAAAAAGCAGGTTTGGCCAGCTTGTATAAAAGCTAGCCAAACATAGCTCAAAACATAAAAAAACCTATCCTATAGAAAAAAACAAGTACAAAGCTAATTGTTGCTCATTTGTTTCTAAAAGATTACTCAAAGAATATAGGGTTTAGTCAAATGGATTCCCATATTTAAAAAAAAAATAAGTAGGTTTAGATAGGGGGGACTAATGAATGACTCGTTCAGAAGCTGGCAACTGATATCCAGCAATTGTTGCTCGATTCCTACTGTTTTTAGGGATATAAATAAATAATTCTGGCAAGGTCCCGTCCGGTTTGGCTGGTTATATAAAAAGTTATGCGATTTTGAATAATATAGAAATCGTAAAATCGGCTCTCCAGGCAGGTTGGAATAATGGCTCCTATAGAAGCTGGCAACTATTATCCAGCAATTGTTGCTCGATTCCTACTCTTTTTAGGGATATAAATAATTAATTATGTCAAGGTCCCGTCCAGTTTGGCCGGTTAACTAAAAAGTTATGCGATTTTGAATAATATAAAATTCGTAAAATCAGCTCTCTATACTAAGTGGATTAATGGATCCATTAAAAGGTGGCAACTATTATCCAGCAATTGTTGCTCGATTCCAACTGTTTTTAGTGACATAAATAAATAATTCTGTCAAGATCCCGTCCGGCTTGGCTAAGAATCGAACAACAATTGCTGGATAATAGTTTCCAGCTTCTATAGGAGCCATTATTCCACCCTGCCTGGAGAGCCGATTTTACGAATATTGTGTTGTTCAAAATCGCATAACTCTTTATTTAACCAGCCAAACCGGACGGGACCTTGACAGAGTTATTTATTTATGTCCCTAAAAACAGTCGGAATCGAGCAACAATTGCGGGATAATAGGTGCCACCTTCTAATGGACCCATTAATCCACATAGTGTAGAGAGCTGAATTTACGAATTTTATATTATTCAAAATCGCATAACATTTTATTTAACGAGCCAAACCGGACGGGACCTTGACAGAATTATTTATTTATGTCCCCGAAAACAGTCGGAATCGAGCAACAATTGCTGGATCATAGTTCCCATCTTCTAATGGAGCCATTCATCCACTTAATATAGAGAGCTGATTTTACAAATTTTATGTTATTTGGAATTCGCATAACTTTTTATTTAACCAGCGAAACCGGACGGAAGCTTGACAGAATTATTTATTTATGTCCTTAAAAACTGCCGGCATCCAGCAACAATTGCTGGATAATAGTTCCCAACTTCTAATGGAGCCATTAATCCACTTAGTATAGAGAGCTGATTTTACAAATTGTATGTTATTTGAAATTCGCATAACTTTTTATTTAACCAACCAAACTGGACGGGACCTTGACAGCATTATTTATTTATGTCCCTAAAAACAGTCGGACTCGAACAACAATTGCTGGATAATAGTTCCCAACTTCTCATAGAGCCATTAATCCACTTAGTATAGAGATCTGAATTTACGAATTTTATATTATTAAAAATCGCATAACTTTTTATTTAACCAGCCAAAGCGGAAGGGACTGTGTCAGAATTATTTATTTATGTCCCTAAAAACAATCGGAATCGAGCAACAATTGCTGGATAATAGTTGCCACCTTCTAATGGACCCATTAATCCTCTTAGTATAGAGAGCTGATTGTACGATTTCTATGTTATTCAAAATCGCATAACTTTTTATTTAACCTGCGAAACCGGACGGGACCTTGACAGAATTATTTATTTATGTCCCTAAAAACAATCGGAATCGAGCAACAATTGCTGGATAATAGTGACCACCTTCTAATGGACCCATTACTCCACTTAGTATAGAGAGCTGATTTTACGAATTTTATATTATTTAAAATCGCATAACATTTTATTTAACCAACCAAACTGGACGGGACCTTAACAGCATTATTTATTTATGTCCCTAAAAACAGTCGGACTCGAACAACAATTGCTGGATAATAGTTCCCAACTTCTCATAGAGCCATTAATCCACTTAGTATAGAGATCTGAATTTACGAATTTTATATTATTAAAAATCGCATAACTTTTTATTTAACCAGCCAAAGCGGAAGGGACTGCGTCAGAATTATTTATTTATGTCCCTAAAAACAGTCAAAATCAAGCAACAATTGCTGGATAATAGTTCCCATCTTCTAATGGAGCTATTAATCCACTTAGTATAGAGAGCTGATTTTACGATTTCTATATTATTCAAAATCGCATAACTTTTTATATAACCAGCCAAACCGGACGGGACCTTGCCAGAATTATTTATTTATATCCCTAAAAACAGTAGGAATCGAGCAACAATTGCTGGATATCAGTTGCCAGCTTCTGAACGAGTCAATCATTAGTCCCCCCTACCTAAACCTACTTATTTTGTTTTAAATATGGGAATCCATTTGACGAAACCCTATATTCTTTGAGTAATCTTTTAGCAACAAATGAGCAACAATTAGCTGTGTACTTGTTTTTTTCTATAGGATAGGTTTTTTATTTTTTGAGCTATGTTTGGCTAGCTTTTATACAAGCTGGCCAAACCTGCTTTTTTTTTAAATATGGGAGCAACAAATACGGGATTAGGGCAACTTTTGAGCAACAATTGAGCAACAAATGTTTGCATTAGTTTGGGTCGGTTTGGCCATAGATGCTCGACCTGCTTTTAGTACCTGTGCAATGTGTAATGATTCAATGATCATTTCTCCTAACATGACTCCAAAATAAATTATATAATCCTACCTTCTGAGAGTGTATGTTTTTACTATGTTTTTTTCAGGTTAATAACTCACCATTAACCTGTCAAAAATATGTCAAAATGAAAACATTTCCAACATCCTATTTACTCCTTGTATAAAATCTACAATGTTTGGCATTTAATAGGTAAATTATGATAAGAAATATGTATCAGGTTTGTTATATATACTTAAGCATGACAAATACATCTCGTTACATCTTTAAGAACATGATTGGTTCTTGCCATACGCCTTTCCCTTGCTACATAAAAACTTCATGAATATCATACATGTTTCTTAAAATAAATATACCACGAATAAACTGCAAAAAATTGTTCATATAAGTAATATGTTTAATAATGATTGTGAGTTTAAAAAGTGGTTCAAAGTACTTTATACCATGTCGTCGACTCATAATCATTCTTTGTGCACCGTGTTCTCCAATCGACTTACATTACATTTTTTAATAATTAATTCATAGTATATTTGTTTTAAAAAACATGTAAAAATATTTATATAAGGAGAGAAACGCAAGCTGTACACGTCAATCATTTTTTTTGTAGGCGGAAGTTGGTGTACTTGTCTTGTTTAAGTATATAATTTTACAAATATTTTGCATATTTCATAAAACGTTATTGTAGTACAGATATAGTGCAAAAGATTATACTTGTAATTAGAATATTTCACAGTGATTACGAGTAGCAGATGTGTTGCAATAAGTTCTTCATTCTGGGATCTGAGTCGTAGGCTTTCAGATTTCCTTATGTTAGTATACTCGCATCTATTTCAGTGATGCTTTATGTATGTTATGAAGTGTTTACAATTAAAAAATGAATTAAATACAACAATATACTGAGATATGATTCGTTAAGTTTATATGTATGACGGCCACTACCATTTAAACCCACTGAAAACAGTGTACGGGAAAAAATTCAAGTTATATTAGTATGAAATACCTATTTCTGGTCAGATCATGAATTTCCTCTTTTATCACTTCTTTAATTAGAGTCATTACGTAACATAAGTAAAACATCACTGAAAGATTGAAACGAGTGTAGTCACATACAGAAATATCAGAGTCGACAGTTCAGTTTCTTGACATTAGTGAGTTTTTGTATTTCTCCCTCTAAAATTACTCAAATATTATTTAATTGTACACATTTATATGTGAGAAATATATTTGGTACTTGTACTAATAAAATTCTGGTAGACAACAACTCCAGTAACATTTTTGGTTACGTCGGTGGAAGCAGGGTGTTGTCGTAGTCCAATTTGATTCACTTTTTTATTCAGCTGTTTGAAAACTTTAGAAGTTAGCTGACCTGAACCAAATAATTTTTTTAACATTGTTAAGTGTTAGGCATCAAGGCCTGGTTATGTAATCTCTTTCATGAAAATTTGGAAGAGACAATTGGTATGAGAAATTGTGCAAATTTGCTAAAATTGGCCAAACCCTACTCGAAAAGGAGGATAGAAAAGCATAGAAAAGTATAGAAACTCTGCGTGATTCGATTTTTGGCACATAATGTAAATCTGTCAATTCTTATCCTATCTGAATACTTCAAGTAAAGCCAATGTTAATATTTTTCTATCATCCATTAGGTAAAATCAATAAATTTCTATCCCAATCGTGTATAGAGAATCAATCCAAATGTATCTCATTACACTTTTATCATTATGTATCCTAAAAATTTATAGAAATTCTATCAAAACGAATCAAAATGTGATTTTTATATTTTTACGGTCCAGGTCGACCGCTCCGCAGTTTTCGGTGTCTAGGTATTCCGCACCTTAGTTTTTGACGTCCAGGTCGACCGCTCCGTAGTTTTCGATGTCTAGGTATTCCGCACCGTAGTTTTTTGCCGTCCAGGTCGACCGCTCCGTAGTTTTTGGTGTCTAGGTATTCCGCTCCATAGTTTTTGACGTCTAGGTCGACCGCTCCGTAGTTTTCGGTGTCTAGATATTCCGCACCGTAGTTTTTCGCCGTCCAGGTCGACCGCTCCGTAGTTTTCGGTGTCTAGGTATTCCTCCCCGTAGTTTTTTGCCGTTCAGGTCGACAACTCCATAGTTTTCGATGTTTAGGTATTCCGCACCGTCGTTTTACGCCGTCCAGGTCGACCGCTCCGTAGTTTTCGGTGTCTAAGTATTCCGCACCGGAGTTTTTCACCGTCCATGCGAGAAACTATGGGGCGGAACATCTGGACAACGAAAACTATAAAGCGGACCACCTAGATATCGAAAACTATGGAGCGGTCGACCTAGACGGCGAAAAACTATGGTGCGGAACACCTGGACAACGAAAACTATGGAGTAAACTGCCTAGATATCGAAAACTATAGAGTGGTAGATCTAGACTGCGAAAAACTACGGTGTGGAACACCTGGACAACGAAAACTATGGAGCGGACCACCTAGATACCGAAAACTATGGAGCGGTCGACCTAGACGGCGAAAAACTATGGTGCGGACCACCTAGATACCGTAAACTATGGAGCGGACCACCTAGATACCGAAAACTATGGAGCGGTCGACCTAGACGGCGAAAAACTATGGTGCGGACCACCTAGATACCGTAAACTATGGAGCAGTTGACCTAGAGACGGCGAAAAACTATGGTGCGGAACACCTGGACAATGAAAACTATGGTACAGATCACTTGAAGAACAAAACACTACGCGCGTGTGTCCGCGCGCGCGCATGTGTGTGTATCCCAGCAAACCGAAAAGGATAGCAATGTTCACAAAAAGATTCAATTTTCATTTTTTGAATCCCATTTCTTGATTTTTTCAATCTTTTTCTATTTTGAATAATTTTTTGTGCCGCCTGAGCCTATACTCGTGAATACATTCAATAACAGTACATAATGCTTTTGTATACTTTCTATCTTTCCAGTACTTTTTAATTCAGCGAATGTGTTGTCCCGTGACCAATCGCAGTCTTTATGAATACATTTAATCTTACTGTAAAAATAGCCATCGAGATTTTGAATCTATTTCTATATTCGAATTCTTTACAATACACTTGTATGCTTATTTTGAATACATTTTAGTACTCTTAAAAAATGAATTGTATCCTTATGAATCATAGATCTATTCTGAATCATTTCCTATGAAAATCGATATTTGATGATTAGAATTCAAACCTTGTCTAATTGCATCGTCATCGAATCGTTTGCGAATGCTTCGTAATTCTTTAGGAAGCATATATGCGAATATTTTCAATGCTCACGGATACTTCTTTTTGAATACTTCTAGAGGCATTTGTGGGACTAATTTTAAAATCTTCTCAATGCTTCATCGAGTCGCTTGATGCGAGTGCTTTTATCCTTCCAGAGTATTCCTGAAGTATGAACATTTTTAAATTGTTTTACTATCAAGATTTCGCTTATGTCTTGCCATTTTCGAGATATTTGAGAATTTTAAAAATTTTTCAGGTTTGCAAATTTTTAAAATCTGTTCACGTGTATGAATTAACCGACTCGAGGTCATCCCCCCTATCAATACACCCTCCAAAATCTTGTCAGATTTTACGTATCTCTTGCCGTTTTCGAGATATTTGAGAATTTTGAAAATTTTCAGTTTTGCTAATTTTCAAAATTCGTTCGTATGTACGCATTAACCGACTCAATGGGATCCCCCCTTTTGATAGCCTCCAAAATTTTGTCATATTTTGCTTATCTCTGGCCGTTTTGGAGATAATTAAGAATTTTTTTAAATTTTAATGTGTAACAGAAATATCATATTACGTTACTGATAGTGATCGACAGTGGTAGACCAGTGGTCTGTGTCGCGCGCGATCGTTGTTTCTAGTCAAGTATTCTTGGTGGGGAACACTACTTGGATAGGTGACCGCTTGAGAACAACTTTCTTAAGATAATTAATCAACTAAAAAAAGTTTAAAAATATTTGAATTAAATAAAAAATAATAATAAAATTAAAAATAAAAAAAAATTTTTTTGTATACAAAGAGGAAAAAATTTAAAAACAAAAAATTAAAATTTGCTATGCTTCTTAATTCTTACTGAAGGAATGAAATTCGTGACGAACGTAGTATAGAAAAATATCGAAACAAATCCTATCAATTTCTATCCACTTTAGTTAGGATAAAAAAATATAGAATTATTTCGTGCCAAAAATAGGATAGGAAAATATTGGAAAAAATCCTATACTTTTCTATCCTCTTTTTCGAGTAGGGAAAAAATGCACAAACTTTCACACCTTTATCTCTTTCAATTTTTCATGAAACAGATTGCATAATCAGGTCTTGAGTTATGTTTAACACTCAATAATTTGAAAAAAAAAAACATTTGGTTCAGGTCAGTTAACTTCTTTTCTTTTTTAGAAGCATATTACTGTAATTGTAATTCATATTTCTATTCATGATATGTTACTAAACAGTCACATTTGAATAATATTAGAATACATTTACATTTGAAAAGAAAGCTTCCAATGAAATTCTAATAAAATATAATAGATAATAAGTTTTATATTTTAAAAATGACTGCATAACCTTATAAAAATTAACAAAAGAGATGAATGAATAAATAAAAACAAAACGTGATGCTCCGAATGAATACTAAATGGAATTAATACAAAGACTTCTAAATAAATATATATTTATTAGAGTGTATCGAAAATCTAGTTTTTCATATTATGGATAATGGGGGGTGCGGAAAAGTTGTGAATACACGCCAAATGAAAGTACAAAAAGTTTCAGTCCGATCGGATAAAATTTACTATCCCCGCAGCGCCCTCGAAATTTTGAAATTTTCATGAAAACATGCAAATTTGCTCGTAGCTTTGAACGGCGACCTGAAAGTCGGTACAGTAATATTTCAGCTGGAGGGGTCATAAAATGTGTCTTAACATACCATTATAGCGTTTGGTCAGACCAGGATTCTCATTTAAGTTCCAAAAACCGGGTAGAAAATAGTGGAAAATGTGCAATTTCAGTGAGTTGTAGCAAATACGACATATACCTAGGTAAGCGCAGCAACGAGTTAAGGACTAAGGAATAGTGCGCTTGAGGTGGGGTGATGGTCTAGGGACTCCTCCAACCTGGATATGCACTATGCAGTTCTTCGCCCGTTTTCTGGAGGGTTAAAACGACTCAGAACCCACCACGAGAAGGTGACTGCACGTCGGGTTCCGCCCTCTCCCATCCCAACCAACCAACCATAAATGAGAGAATTTTTTTCACTCCGAAGAATCAGATTCCGAGTCCGCGACAACGCCAAAATCTTTTTTTGTATCGAACTTACGCATAATTTTTCTAGACCGGAGTGTGGATTTAATGTATCCGTCACGTGCTTTTGCACCACACACTATTTTTGCGGCTTGGGTTACAAGTTTAACAGTTCTTTCCACCGCCTGTGTGTGACAAGGAAAATCTCCGACCAATGTCCTGATCTTAGAACAGTCTTCAACACATGACTGAATTGCTTCGTCTGTTGTTCCGCTTAAAATTGGTGGTTCAAGTAGTTCATCTTTGGACCAATTTACTATTTCTGTGTATTGTTTTGCTTGAAAATTTAGTATTGGAACACGGAAAATGCGTGGGTCTGTGTCTCCGCCCACGCTTTCTGCAGTCGCAGCCTGCTGCCTCTTTGACAGAATGGTTTGAATTGCCATTTTTCTAACTTCCTGTCTTTCGTCGGCTAACATGGACAGAAGAAGATTTTATTGGTGCGCAAAGTACGCATTATTGCTGATGACCACGTCGACAATATGTCGGTGTTTCTTAGGTAAATACCTTGATCTTTCCAATATTTTAAAAAGCAACTTGCTGCCATCGACAACGGAGTGCTTGATCTTGATATCAAACCATGACGGGGCGTATACTTTCAAGATATAAGTAACTAATGCTTTCAGATTAGCGGATGGCCTAGCTGTTGATACGTAAAGGCGAAGTATTCTGTTGGCTGCAGTTAGCCACCTTGAGTGTGCAAGAGGACCGGGGTCTTGCCTCGCTAGGTCCTCAGAACACACTCCTGATTGAATGGCCATGAAAATAGCATACAGATACTTTTGATCCTTGCTCAGCTCTGCAACATCTACATCCGGCATTTCCACGTCCAATTTTTTGAAACTGCGTACAGGGAGGCTTTCACATTTCTCTAGCTGCTTGCCTATTGTGCCACAAAACGTGTTAGGACCACTGGTAGTACCATCAAGAGACTGCATAAGGTGCCTAAGAGGCAACTCATTAAAATGGAGGAGACAAATAATCCATTGTAATGGATGTTTTAGTTCCTCCTGCAACAAACGAATTACACCGCCCTTGTGTCCAGTGTTTACGTTAGTTCCATCGCAACCAACAGCAACAAGAAATTGAATGGCATTATTTTCGTTTAAAAACTTCAGAATGCATTTTGAAATGTCAATTGCAGTGCCCGATGCTGGAGTAACGTGGCTAATGTAACACGAGCCTGGCTCTTGCACAAGTGAAATGTGTTCCTCGGTGTGAATGCGCCGGTAGTATTTTGCCCCTTCTTTTACCTGTACACTAGTTTTATCCTTACGGCCGTCAAAGTAAAGACCGCGAAGTGGGTTTTTGGTAAAGACATCAGCAGGGGCCATATGATTAACACGAACTGATGTTTTGGCTCTTTGTATTTTAGATTTATCTATCACAAGTGAGTTATCTGTGCTACTGATAAGACCAACATCTGTAAGAACCGCTGAAGCTATGGCAGCTGTTTGTCTGAAACTCAAGCCATACCTATCACTTACTATGGCAGTAATAACCAGTGACGATCTATTTTGTGAAGTCCTTAGGTTATTTTCTTTAATTTTGATTTTGAACTCCTCGTCCGAACCAGAGTCTGTTTCACTTTCTATCTGTATAACGGGGGCGGTGGATGGACTAGCAGCACCAAAATATGCCGATTTTGGTTGCAGCACCGCGGACTTTCTAGATTCGCTTTTTCTCAGGACTGCAGTTACTTTCGTATCGACTTGGCCTGTAGCCATCTGTCGCGAGGTCCTTTGGTCTAAGAGAAAGAATTTCTCAATTGCTGGAACTTTCTTTGACTTGTCAGGACAATGGCAGATACTTCTCTCCGAATTAGCTGGGTCGATAGGGCATTTACAAAAAGCCACGTCGAAAAGTACATTAGACTTTTCAACAAATATTTCAACGGACGCTTTTATGCTGCCACTGTTTTTCCTAGACTTATTCTGGTATGACTTAGGGAGTTCTGGTGTTCTTTATGAAAAGAAACAATTCTATCAGTGACTGCTTTTTGCCCCGCAGCAGGTATTGATGCCTTTTCATACAGGGTCAAAATCTGAGTCGCAACAACCTTAGCTACGTCCAGGAAAGGTGTTTTAGGGGAAAGTCCTTTCGCATGCGTGTTATTGAACTTTTCGTCATAACAGGCCAGAAGAACATCTTTTAACGTCGGCAGTTGACTCTCTGGCAAACCCCGCGGAATGCCAAGTATAGGGCAGATAAAAGAAGACCGTGTGGGTGGCATTATGCTGGCCAGGAGCCACAGACTCAAGAAAACTTTCAATCAAGTTTAGAAGAACTAGACTATTGTATTGAGAATCAACGATAAAGCGTGTCAAGTATTAACAAGTCAAAACGAGTCGAGATGAGACGCACGCGCTAGTCAAAACTTCTTCTTTTGTCCTCTCAATAGTGAGAAACAGAATACTACAGGTCTGGAAAAGTATTCCCAAGCAATAAATGCGGCACCTACTATTACTATAATCGTATGCGAATTAAGAGCCGGAGAATGTATACATACATATACATAGATACGAAATATTTTCAAACTATGTATCAAAATATCTCGGAAACTGTAGGAGATTACAATTTAGGAATTATGTTAAAATTTCATCAGATTTTGCATATCTCGCATCGTTTTCGAAATATTTCAAAATTTTGGAATTTTAATTCTCACTCGTTTAAAGTGAGCTGCACTACAATTGAAATCATTTTCACCTTAAAAAGATTTAGAGTATATGAGGTGGGTCCAAATAAGTAGGCATGTTGTAAATTATGTAAATCGTGTACGAAACAGCAAGGTGAGAAGCTCATATAGTTTTATATCGACTTTCGGGTCGCCGTTCAAAGCTACGAGCAAATTTGCATGTTTTCATGAAAATTTTAAAATTTCAAGGTCGCTGCGGGATAGTAAATATTATCCGGTCGGACTGAAACTTTTTGTACTTTCATTTGGCATATATTCACAACTTTTCCGCACCCCCCATTATCCATAACATGAAAAACTAGATTTTCGATACACTCTAATATTTATATTGATACAAATTCTTTTCAAATAGTTCTAGACGTAATTCTGCCAGCTTTAAGCAGATTGATTTTAGCGCCAAATCAATGGACTGAACAACTTCGACACAAACACAAGATGACAACCGACAATCAACAACCGAACCGCATATGTCTTAACTCTGATTATAGTGACTCTAGGAGCATCCGACGCCAACAAAGGTCATCCACTGGCTGTTCTTTATGAGGTATTTCCATTCTAGTTTCACCATGTATTATTAATATATTATTAATATTTTTTTTTTATTATGAGTTAACGGTTGGAATCGCCCTTTTTTACTATGTTTTTGCCATATTAATTGTAAGATTTTTGCGAGAGCTTTAGATCGACTTTAGAAGATGGCGCCATACTTCACACCCAGATAGCAAAAGAGAAGCAGATTTGCATCAGCTGTTGCAAAATCTTGCTGCAAGAATGCATGAAAATTTACGCTTTCTGCGTCATCAGAATGCAGCGATTGTGCAGCAAACTTTGCGCCTTGTAAAATCTTTGCAAAGTCTGCTGCAGATCTGCAGCAGGCCGTGCAGGCCTGAGTCGAGTTTATTACCTAGGGATTATAGGGGAGTAAATGTACGCAAATACGAAGAGGTCTGTGGTGTGACGCATACAAACACCGGAGACACAGCGTACATGTGAAGAATGGGGAATCTCTCCGGCTGCTGACAGGGATGAAAGCTCCGTGTTCAAGAAGGGTAACAAAAAAAGCGCTGCAAGCGCCATCTATCGGCGAGATGCATAATTATACATTTTCACTATCAAAAGTGCCGCTTAGTGGGGGGCGAAAATTCTGGCAAAATCGATTGGTCGAAGCAACATAACCTCAACAAAATTAACAAAAGAGAAAAATAATAGTTAATCTCGACATTAATTTCTTTTACAATCCTTTCTGTAGTTTTGCAATTTCAAATATTGTTAAAAATTGAAACTGCATCGAGCGAGGTAAATGTATCCAACCGGGGAAGAAAAACATTAACATTTTTGAAAATACAATATTCGCCATGAAAATTTACAATATGTATGTATTGGGAAAGCAAACGTGGGTAATGTTTGCTTTCTAATGATTAGTTTTTATATATATACATCGAAAGGAAGGAAAGGTTTCGCATGAACATGTATTATTTTTATTTATATTTATTCTATTAAAAATATGGATAAGGAAATCGCACCAAACAACAAAAAACAACCGAACAGGTTACGATCGCATCAAAGACTGACGCCGCCACGCCACCGGCTTTAGTTCAGCTTGTGGGTGTGAGGGGGATGCGTAAGAGGGCGCTTGCAGCGCCTTTTTTGTTGCCTTTCTTGAAAACGCCGCTTTCATCTCTGTTAGCTGGCGGAGAGAGGTTCCCCTTCTCCACATGCACGCTGCCTCTCCGTAGTTTGTATGCGTCTCACCAACAGACCTCTTTGTATTTGTATGCATTTAGACTCCTATAATCCCTAGATAGTAAACTCAACTGAGACCTGCACGGTCTGCTGCAAATTTGCTGCAGACTTTGCAAAGGTTTTGCATAATCTGCTGCAAAATCGCTGCATTCTGATGACGCAGAAAGCGTAAATTTTGCTGCGCTCCTGCTGCAAGATTTTGCATCAGGTGATCTATCGGCATTTCTGCAGACTGCAGATTTTGCTATCTGGGCATTTGTGTATGAAATATAGGAACTGCAGAAACCTACACCAAGTACAGCGGCGGTCATGAGTCGATTTCCGCCAGATAAACAATATTTTCGAAACGTAAACAAACAACGTGGCTCGTCTTACCAACAGCGAGGTGCTGCTTGAAAAGAAATCGTAAAATTCGTAGTCCAGGGCGTTAACTGCCTAAGCCACGAAGCCGACACAATTAACCCATTTTATATATATGTTGGGTGTTTCTCTAATGACAGTGTGCGACCAAGCTCTTTGTAGACTACCGGCTACCCACCCCGTGGGTCCCGCGTTTCCATGACATATTTTACATATTTATTTACATGTAAACTGATCAGTCGGCTCCTCTTGCGTGGAGAGCTTTCTCTTGCGTATTTCAGCGATCGTCTACTCATCTGGCGGCCAATAGGTACTCAAGATATAGTATCGAAACTCGGAAACTTGTACAATTCCATATAAAGGCAGGACCACAAAACACAATTTCTGTTCGTTTTTTATTACGCCCTTCCACGTTGCCTGCGGACTCTCTATTCACTACATCGAACCATCATCTCTCTTACAGTCCAGCAAGCTTTTTCCTCATTGCACAAACATTTGGCCGTTCGAGCCATATAGAGCGTGCCAGGAGGACGAGGTGGGGAAAATGTGAAACGGTAAAGTTTTTCAATTTCATATCGTAACTATCTTAGTGACATATTTAAATTAACCCATTTTATAGAAAGAAAAAAGGTAGTTAATCTCCCTTAAGGTGCCCAGTACTGGACCTACTACCATCTCCAAGAAGGTCACACCCTTCAAATTGAAACTATTTCAGATTTCGTTTTTTTAGTTACTAATGGTTTACAATCCCTACTCTGCGGTTTGTTTCCTGTCCCAGATGCCCCTTATTTGTGGGGTGAGGGGTTCGGTGCACAGAGTAGTTTGATTTTTCTGTTCATGCGCGCTAAATTATTTATTTCCGAGTTTGTCATGTGTATTTGTATAATGTTTTGCCTCCTTGAGCTGTCACGAATATTTTACGATTATTTCATGGTTATCATTAACTTCGTCAGCTTATATTCAACTTTAGCGGGGCGTACATCACATATACTTAATCGTTTATAGAACATGTACGTGGGTTTTGTGGAGAGCAAATAATATGCCTTTTTTCGCCTGCATGCTACTGCTATGCAAACTGCAATTACAGCTCAAATTTAATCTCTTGTCAGAATTCAGTTCCGGTCCTGTAAAAATTCTCGTAAAGGTATAATGATGTTTTTTTGTTTTGTCGCTTTCTTAAAATACCTTCATTAAAGTTTAAATATATTAAATACGTTACGGGCAAGCATTTCTATGTACATGTTTCAGGTTTTCATTTAATCCCTAAGTTGCACTATTGCAAACATGATCGACATTTAATGAATTTTTCGTAAAAGTTTACATGCAGATGAATGCAAACGCCCGGTGAATGTTTTAACGGCGTCCTATTCATCCTTAAAGGTTTTTTTGAATTGTTTAACTTCATGCTTAACAAACTCTTGGAGAATGCTTCAGGTTGCGGTAAATTTATTTTTATTGCGCTCCTTTACCGCTTAACGTCGCGCTCTATGAACGAAGCTTTATTTCAACGGGAATCGTGAGTGTCCCATATGCCTCACATCCCACTGGCCGTGAACGCTTCAACTATAACTCAGATTTCAGTAAATTCTTCACAAGTTTTCAGACAAACTACTCGATTCATCATTCTGACTATCATATGAATAGTTTAATACGCAAAGTGCCGAGACCTGTCTGACTAAACCTCCGTTCAGTGCTCTTCTCGCAGCGCGCAAACTGATTCGTTAGGAGTAGGCAATATTGGTCTTTTTTTTTGGAGTTTCAAAGTCGATGTTTAGGGGAAGATTCTTTTCGTGGGCCACGACAGGAGGTCCTATAAGCTGGCCGAACTCTAAGAGCCGAATCGAACCAAACTAGTGCGCAAATTGTTGCTCAATTGTTGCGAAAAAGTTGCTCTATTTCAGTATTTGTTGCTCCCATTTAAAACAAAATAGCAGGTTCGGCTAGCTTGCATAAGAGCTATTGCTTTAATACCTTCACGAATGGTGGAACATGCACAACATGTTTAGCAATTACAACCCTGCATCAGCTCATTTTGAATACAAAAGGTCTGTTTCTGCTAGAAACTCGATACGTGCCTCTTAATGGTATTTTCTGCAGCATTGATTCGATATTAACGACGAAAGAGATAAATAATCTTATAAATGGCATATGAATAAATGACCTTTCTTATGCATCTGTATGATAGATCGATAAACCGTTGGCTTGGACTTGAAAATGATGAAGCTAATCGCTGTGTCCTATCATCCGAGACAAACCGAACTTCCTTCGTCAAAGATTTGTGTAAGACAACCCATTTGGGTTGCAATTGAACCCAAACAAGATTTCTTTCAATCTTTACGCACTCTCATTCAACGAATAAAGCAGATTTCTAGGCTGGTCCACTCTAAGTATTGTACAGAAAGATATCTTTCAGAATCTCGAATGCATGACGCATTTCTTGTGGCCATGACGAAACGCTGGAAAAACTGTTGCGCTGAATTATCGAATGTAGACAATATATCTGTCAAAAGATCGAGCATGATCATCTCGTCTTCTCTATAAGAATCATGGCCTCACCAACGCCTCAAAATGAGCATACGCTGCTATTGGTCATCTCTGCGGACTGGATAAGAAGGGATAGTACAACATCATGTTACTGATGGCAAAATTAAAGGGGATAAATGTATTGTCTTTCCGTGACTGTCTCCGAGATCAACCATATACGGCTATCCTTCGTGTATACCGGGTCTCCATGTCTGTTGCATGAACCTAGTCAATTCCTCGCCAAGAAGGGCATTCTATATATTAGGGGACGTCTCAATCAGGTTGGATTGCCATACACTATGAAACATCCGCCTATATTCAGCAGAGTTTCATTGCTGACGGGCTCTCCTTGCAACATGTGCATTGCAGACGCTATATTGTGACAAAAGATGACGTGTGGTGACGCTTCACGGTAAGGCATAACAGTCTCTGAGATCAGACGCTTCATGGTGACCCATCGCTCACATTAGTGTTCTGTACAGTGAAATATGAGCCTTGGTGGACTAGGCTCGACACGAACAGAGGTAAACTTACAAAGTCAATGAGCGCTAACATGTACATATTCTATATTAGTTATTTAAGTATTTGGTCACACACTGCACAATGCACGAAAATTCGGGAACAGACATATATTGGTACCATAAATTTTATCTATTGCATACATTCCATGTGATTCTATTTAATGTAAATATTTTGCATCTCGAGCTCCGGAGGTGTATGTGTTATCTGTATGATTATTGTGTTCGGCGGCTTCTCCTCCTTTGTGGGCGAAAAGTCGAGAAATGCGGCTTCGGCCCACTAACTTAGTCTTCCACGTTCTTCGCCTCGCTAGGCCTTTGGCCTACAGATGTGAAATCTTTCATAATATCTTAATTTTCAGCTTTAACTTTTACTTGCAGCGTTCTGCGGCATCTCCTCCTCCCCTTGCGGGCGAGCGGTCAAGAACTGTGGCCATTCGCCCACTTGTTTAAGGATTTCCAACTCCTCTCCTTTACAGGAGAGTTGCGGAAATATGTTCTCTAGCCATGTGGTTACCCTTAACCGTATTTTACTTTTCAGCCTTTACTTGTATGCTTTCTTTGTTCTGCGACTTCTTCTACCCTTGTAGGCAACTGACTCAATATCTTCCACCTCCTCCTCCATCATTGCGAGCGAGGTACGGATATAAGGCGGTTAGCTTACGGATGTCGTGTTCTATTTTGAACATAATCCGATTTCAAAGACATGCGGACTACTACGAAGACACTGCGGTTCGTAAGTGGACATTATCCAACCCATATAAGGGCAAGTTTATTTGCAATTACTTCGCCAGGCTTGAATAGGCTCATATTCCGTATGATATTCACTTGGTAGGCCTACACAATATTACTTTCGTGCGTGTTCGTAGGGTACACAAATCGCTCCATTGGCAACAATCAATTTTACATCCTGTTGTTATGCGTTCTACTTTGTTTCTTGGGGGACAGTCAATGTACATTGTTTTCTTGATCTCGGACGCCTTCATCGTTTCCTATCAATGCGGGCAAACTTGAAACAAAGTCCAGAGCATTACGCTCGCTGCGACTACCGTACATTGGGTGATTTGATGCACTAGGTGCCACCTTATGTATGGGATCTTGAAACTTGGCAATAAGTCAAGTTTAGCTTTGTCTGACGCACGGAATATAACGTCGCATGTTTGGTCGATTTCGCCGCTCGTTGTCACATCGAGAGGTCGGCTTCGGGATTACGATGGGGAAAGGAACTAAGAGGCAGGCAATTCTTGTAGAGGAGAATTGTCGAAAGTTTTTTCAGGTTGCGTTACTTTGTGAATCTTATTTACGAGTTGGCAAGCGGGTGAGATGTGCCCACCCCGTGGGTATCGCGTTTCCATGACATATTGTACATATTTATTTACATGTAAACTAATCACTCGGCTCCTCTTGCGTGGAGAACTTTCTCTTGCTTGTTTCAGCGATCTTCTACTCATCTGGCGGCTAATTAATGGGGCCAATAGGTACTCAAAATATAGTATCAAAACTCGGAAACTTGTATAATTCCAAATAAAGTCAGGACCACAAAACACTATTTCTGTGCGTTTTTCATTGTACCTTTCCTCGTTGCCTGCGGACTCTCTATTCACTACATCGAACCATCATCACTCATACAGTCCAGCATGCTTTTTCCTCATTGCACAAATAAAGAGATACGTATTTTTTTGTTTTGCAAACAAAAAATTTTTCGGGAAGATACGGCCTACAGAAGAATTTCGCTGGTGATTTCATTTTTACCCGAAATAGGCAGGAAATTATATTCAAATCTCTCCATTTCCGTTAAAAATCGATATTTTAACATTCTGTTTTCTTAATTTATTAGTGTAGTTAGTAGTGTTTGAAAAATAGAAAAGCTAGATTTTCTCAAAAACATCATTTTTCAAAATTCTATTTTTTTATGATTAGACAATATAAAAGGAAAGTTTTCCAATAGGTTTGGTCTGCGCTAAAATAGTATGGAAGCGTCAGGAATTTTATTTTTTTAAATCGGCATTTATCAGGTTCCAGCAACGTCATCTTTCAGTTAGTACAATAAAAGGGAAATTTGGATCATGTCATGGAAACTTTCAAATATTATTATTAATACAATTTGATTATATTTTAAGAATAAATGCGTGTTATTATTAACGACCGGTAGAAGACATTCGTTGAAAAATTGTCATCCGTCAGTGTATGAAAATGAACGTATCGATGTCCTTCAGGTCTCATGTTAAAGATTAAGCATACGTCAACTTATCTAATCGTGAAACAATTACAATTAAAAAAGCACCCCGATTCGTGAGAGGCAATGGGACTCACTTCAAAAAGCACCAAATGGGCTGAGAATCCTGTCATGTCCATGTCGTTCATCCTGGATAGCGCTAAGTAGGGTTGTAATACTCATTTTAAGTTTCGTAATATGTGAAAGAAAAATTTCTCCTGAAAATTCTGCACTTTTCTTATTTTCTGTTGTTCTATTTACGTATTATTAATAGACATCAACAATGGCGATAAGCTCAATTTTATGAACAGACCTAACGGTGTTGGAACATATTTTTCCTATTATAGTGCGCAAAGTTCGATTTTGCGCACGTATTTGCGTGTGCAAAGTGCCACTTTCCCACACTTTACTGATCTTATAATTTAGCGTGCGGTAAAGAAAATTTGGGTGCGGTAATGAAGTTTTGCGTGCGGTAAAGTAGCGCTATAGGTATACAGACATGTAGAAGAGACCTGTCAAAACTTTCATTTGTTTTACTTTCAATCGCTGTTCTTCAGTACGGAAAACGATAGGTATAGGTTAATTCTATCTAAAATAGTAATTTAATTGAAAATGTACCCGAAAACGCGAATGCGAATGAATATTTAAATTCATTACAATTTATATAAAATATTAATAACAATTAATAGTAATAACGATAATAATAATGTTACATAGATATTTATAAATTTAGTCTATTTATTTCAAAAGCATTTACAAATACTGCTTTCGGTCGGGGGGGGGGGGGGGGGGGCTCTGCCCCCCCCCCCCTTCTCCACCGCCCTTTCACCGCCACTTTAAATGTTGTATGTAGGTGTCGAACTTTGCGCACTTAATAGGAAAAATAGTATACGAGACTATTCTTTCTCCGTTATCGGCAGCATGTTTTTATTTTTAAAATATAAACTATTTGTAATATATATGCTCAACATTTTCCTGTTGTTTTACTAACTGAAAGATGACGTCGCTGAAACCTGATAAATAACGATTTCTTTTTTCCGAATAAAAATTCTTGAGGCCTTCACACCGTTTTAGCGCACACCAAACCTATTGGTAAACTTTCCTTTTTTATTGTCTAATTGTTTTTGAAAGTTTTTCTTTTTTTTTCAAAAAATGACCGCCATTTTGTTAATTTTCAAAATTTTGTAAAATTTTAAATTGGCATTGAAAGAACATTTCAAACACTACTAAATTAAGAAAGATTGTTAATCGGCCGGTTTTTCACCTCACACGTACATGATGTGTAGATGTGTTAGTCGTCACGATAAAAACGCTTATTGCATCGTTTCGATAACGCTAACGCACAAAAACGGAGTGGACGTGCATTCCTGACACTTCGCGGATTACATTGAACCCATTTTTATGCAAATTAATTATGTTTTCGAGGCGTAATCTGCAAATTGCGACTCGAAGCGGGTAATGGCGGCACAAGCGAAAGATTTGACATATATAAGTTCCGCGTTTTTCTGTGAGATGGAACCCAAAGCGAATATCAGGATCGTAGGTATTCTAGGGCGCTTCCCAGGGCCCCGCGAGCATGTGCACGCATACATATGTAACTTGCATGTATGAATATGTTTACATTCATGTGCGTATGCATGAATCCATCCATATATATATATATATATATATATATATATATATATATATATATATAATGGCGCTTGTGCCGCCATTACCCGCTTCGAGTCTTTGTTTTGCAGAAGGCTGTCATCTCATTCTCTCACAAGGGAACCTCAGGTGCGATGATTCTCACCGATTTTATTGAAACTTTCTCATATTATCGGACAAACTTACCACCCTTTTGATTATCAGAATGATCGATGCAATACTCAATCGTTTTCTAGAAAATCACATTTGCATTTCCTACTTTTTAAGCTATAAGTAGTAACTTATATGAAGCGAATATCGCAAGTTTTTATAGAAGCTATGTTGGCTCAGGCGGTATAGCGCTTGTTTCGTAACTAATGTTTCATGGGTTCAAATCTCGACAGAGGAGTAATTTTTTTTTTTTTTAAAGCCTAATTTGTTATAAACTAATCATGAATCGTCGAAATTGTGAATTTTAATTATTTTTAACTTTTTAAAATTATGTTTTGAAGGAAATGAACTTCCTCTCATTTCTTTCTTATAATGAAAATGATGTAAAAATATTCCCATAACAAAATTACTAAGTAGATACTGTTTATGAATAGTTAATATTTAAAAATATAATATTTATAAATAATATGATTAATAATAATAACAACAATATGAAACTTTTTCATCATTTTTTTGATCATTTGTAAATTTGTATTTTTTTATGTAAAAATGTTCTTTCGAATAGATTGGATGGGTGTAAATGAATGTAATAAATTATAATCATTTTAATTATTCAAATTATTGTTATTGTTGTTATTGTTATCATTATTACGTAAAAAACAACTTATAACAGCAACATTTGTTTTTGATCTCGCTCAATCTGTCCGAAAAGTGATATATTTTTGATTCAGCATCAGTGTAAAATTTATCCCCCTTTATTTCTTTTATTGTTATTATTATTACTATTATTAATGATAGTAGTAGTAGTAGTGGTGGTAGTAGTAGTAGCAGTAGTATTTATGATATTTGTTGTATTACAAACAAAAATACGAGTGCTTAATGGAACAAAAAATATACGTAATGTTCGTGTAACAAACTTGAACATATATTTTTTCACTCTCACAAGGGACGCTACGGAATTGTGCTCTCCGATTTTATTGAAACTTTCTCATAATATCGCACATACTTACCACCCTTTTGATTATCAGAATGATCGATGCAATACTCAATCGTTTTCTAGAAAATCACATTTGCATTTCCTACTTTTTAAGCTATAAGTAGTAACTTATATGAAGCGAATATCGCAATTTTTTATAGAAGCTATGTTGGCTCAGGCGGTATAGTGCTTGTTTCGTAACTCATGTTTCATGGGTTCAAATCTGGACAAAGGAGTAATTTTTTTTTTTTTTTTAGAGCCTAATTTGTTATAAACTAATCATGAACCGTCGAAATAATGTTTTGAAGGAGAATTTAACTTTCTCTCATTTCTTTCTTATAATGAAAATTATGTAATAATATTCCCATAACAACATTTCTAAGTTCTATTTATAAATAGTTAATATTTATAAATAATATTATTAATAATAATAACAACAACAATATGAAACAAAATTCTTCGCTTTTTAATCATTTTTTTTAATCATTTGTAAATTTGTATTTTTTTTATGTAAAAATGTTCTTTGGAATAGATTGGATGGATGTAAATGCATGTAATAAATTATAATCATTTTAATGATTCAAATTATTATTATTGTTGTTATTATTATTACGTAAATAACAACTTTTAACAGCAACATTTGTATTTGATCTCGCTCAATCTGCCGAAAAGTGATATATTTTTGGATAAAATCCCTACCAGATCAGCATCAGTGTGAAATTTGGCCCCCTTTATTTCTTTTGTTATTACTATTATTATTAATAATTCAATTTCAATATCAGTAGATAACCGAACAAAAATTTGTACGCTTGTTTTTACACAAAAACTGTAATTGTTACTTTTTTGCATGAAACTTCAGACGGCTATAACTCTTCAACAATTATTCATCGTTGAAACTTCAACATATAATAAATGTAGCCAAAAAATACTTATTTACAAAAAAAGTACATGAAAATAACAATTTTTCATAATTTTCTCTTGTACCATCGTGGATTTATGATCAAAATGATTTTTTTCTTAAACATAAAGATTCAAAATTTCATTATTTGCAACTTTCATTATATGCACTTTTCCCACATGAAGCACGGTTTTCGGTTTAATTATTTATTTTGTACCTGTCAGACATAGTAACTTTTTTCCGAAACAACAATGCGCGCGGAGTGGATGTCACTAGATCAACGGACCTTTTAATGCTGCTTTATGCCGATGATCTTACAATTCTTGCTTATTCTCCCTCAGACCTTCGCCTTAAGCTAAGAATTCTCTCCGACTACTGCTCGATCAATCAGCTTACCGTAAATACCGAGAAAACCAAGATAGTATGCTTTAGGAGGGCTGGTCCACTCGATCAGTTCTCGAGAGACTTCCTATTTGACAATACACCACTCGAAGTTACGTGCGCCTACAGATTCTTAGGTATTGTTTTTTCTTCCTCAGCGTCAGGCCTCCAGCCGACTGAGGACGCTGTTATTCGTACAAGGGCCGCAGCCGCCGCGTCCCTGTCGATTATCAATTCCGCGAAAATTGACGCATGGGACGCATACTGGAAGCTGTATAAAGCGTTGGTTACTTCGGTATTATTATATGCGGCTCCGTTTTGGGTACTCAGACACTTGGATAAACTGGAGGCGGTGCAAATTGACTTTTTCAAAAGGTTACTCCATTTGCCGAGAAGTACTCCAGCTTATTTAATTCGCTTGGAACTTGGTATCCCTCCGATCGCGGTAGAGATTCTAAACAGGTCTATTAAATGGGTCATTAAGACCCTCTCAATTCCCGACTCCAGGCTACCTAAGATCTTACTCGGCCGTCTAAGAGAACTCTCCATTGCGTCTCCAGAAGAGCCCCGCAACTGGCTCACGCAACTTCTTTGGCTGTTGGATGAGGCGGAGGCTGCTGTGCTGCGGGACAGCTTTAGCGCTGAGTCCTGGGCAGACGCTGGTCCGCGTCAGATTGCCAAATTTGCAGACTCTTGCAGAGCGAAAGACCTGGCAAGATATTTTAACTCCGAGCATGTACAGCTACCGATCTATCGTCAGCTCACTGACTCGTCGTACACGCTGTACCCGCCGCGCCTGCCTCTGTCTTGTTTAAGGGTGAGAGCCCAACTTAGGCTTGCAACAGTCTTTTCACGCTCGCTTTCAGTTTCCGGTATGCGTCTCTGCTATAATCCGCAATTGCCCTGTTCTTTGTGCAACTCGAATGCTCCAGACACCCTTCGACATATTTTTTCAGAATGCCCTTTGCTCGCACCAGTCCGACGCGACTTTGCCTCCTACGTACCTGCCTGTACTGCGAACACTTTATTTTGCGTTCTGATTTGTGATTCGGATTTCATGTCGGCGAAGACCTCATTTAAATTTGTAAAGGCAACACATGCCAGAAGAGAATTTCTGCTGGGCAACAAATTTCTAGGCTTACTTGTATGTAACTTACTCTTTCGTTTAAATCTTAGTTTTTGTGTTTTCAACGTTTTAATTGTATATGCGAACCTAGCTCCCGGTCTATTCCGGAACTCTCCTCTCAACAGGATGTATCCCAATACGAGAGTAATAAATACAATACTACAATACAATACTAATAAATAACGTCAAACAGTGCATAAGAAGTGTCTTCATTACTTGCACATTTTGAAGAATACGTTTATAATTTTATCTATCTTCAAAGTCTGTTCTTTTACGAATAATAATTATGAATTTACATTATTTTTCTCGATTAATATTTAGAAATTAAAGAGCATCGCGATTCAGGGCCCAAAATAAAAAATTCTTATCACAATTTTCAAGTTATATCTGGGTATTCGACATATTTTTGCAATTTATTCGACAAGGTTTTGCAATTCTCTACCTGACCAATCTCATTTCAAATCCTGCAATGAAAAAATTTTCTAATTTAAAATCATGTTTATACTATTTTTATTGTTCTTTTAGGTAAATTAAGAGATACGTATTTTTTTGTTTTGCACAAAATCTCTCGCTGGTGATTTCATTTTTGTCCGAAACAGGTAGGAAATTATTTTTAAATCTCTCTATTTCCGGTAAAAATCGATATTTTAACATTCTGAAAAAAAGAAATCGTTATTTATCAGGTTTCAGCGACGTCATCTTTCAGTTAGTAAAACAACAGGAAAATGTTGAGCATATATATTACAAATAGAAACTTTTACACATTAACATTAACAAACAATTTTTTATATTTTAAGAATAAAAACGTGGTACCGCTTACTCCGTTATCGGCCCAAGGAAAATATGTTCTAACACCGTTAGGTCCGTTCATAAAATTGAGCTTATCGCCATTGCTGATGTCTAATAATAATACGTAAATAGAACAAGAAAAAATAAGAAAAGTGCAGAATTTTCAGGAGAAATTTTTCTTTCATATATTAAGAATCGTACAATGAATATTACAACCCTACTTAGCGCTACCCGAGATGAACGACATGGACGTGATAGGATTCTCATCCCATTGGGGTACTTTTTGAAGTGAGTCAGTCCCATTGCCTCTCAGGAATTGGGGTGCTTTTTGAGTTGTAATTGTTTCACGATTAAATAAGTAGATGTGTGCTTTGTCTGTAACATAATGAAATCTGAGCGACACGTTCATTTGTATATACTGACGGATGAACATTTTTCAATGAATGTCTTCCACCGATCGTTAACAATAGCACGCATTTTTTCTTAAAATATAATCAAATTATTTATTAATAATAATATGTGAAAGTTTCTATGGCTAATAGATATGATCCAAATTTCTCTTTTATTTCAATAACTGAAAGATGACGTTGCTGCAACCTGATAAATGCCGATTAAACAAAAAAATCTTGACGCTTCCAAGCCATTTTAGCGCAGACCAAACCTGTTTGAAAAACATTGCTTTTTATATTGTCTAATCATAACAAAAATTAGAATTTTGAAAAATGATGTTTTTTAGAAAAACGAGTTTTTTTATTTTTCAAAATATGGCCGCCATTTTGTTAATTTTCAAACTTTATAAAATTTCAAAATGGCCATGAAAGAACATTTTAAACACTACTAAATTAAGAAAACAGAATGCGAAAATATCGATTTTTAACGGAAATAGAGAGATTTGAATATAATTTCCTACCTGTTTGGCAAAAATGAAATCACCAGCGAAATTTTTGTGCAGGCCGTAACTTCGCGAAAAATTTTTTGTTTGCAAAACAAAAAATACGTATCTCTTTATTTACCCAAAAGAACAATAAAAATCTTATAAAACATGATTTTGAATTCTAAATTTATTTTCATTGCATGATTTGAAATGGAATATAGGTCACCTACAATATTCGTTTTCTAAATCTTTATATATTTATCGTGTTATAGAATATATTCTCTATATCAATAATTTCCATTTAAAATCCATTTTAATTACATTAGAAAGTGTTAATTAAGGCCCATGCCTACCACAGCACAGATAGCGCCAAACTAACTATCGAAAATAAGATATGTGCCAAAAATTAAATATCCCTGTATTTTGGTTTTTAAAAAATACTTGTTTATAACAATTTATTGGGAAAGAATATACAGAAATTCTATACTTTTCTGTAATAATGTGGATTTACATTGTTTTCCATTGTCAACTGTCGATAAATATTTAGAAAAATTACAGTTTTTTGTTGATAAAGCCCGCAACAACTTTTAGATGACTGTTGATGAGTAAATAAAGCAAAGAACAATCGGAAACCTGCCAGAGAATTATAAAAATCCATTTACAAAAAAATGATATCCATGTAAATATGCATATTATTGATTATTATTTCACATTATTATTTCACAATTATTTCAACATTACTTCCAAAATAATGGAAATATGCATTTCAAATATACATTTTATATGCAAGGAGAGATACAATCATTCCATCTATTTACTATGTCGTTTAGACGCAGATCCGCAACCTAGTATATATATAATATAATGTGTGTTATTCACATATATGCATACATATATGTACCCATATACTTTTTTAGGCATGTCTAAGAAGTGTACTACTAATGGTAAATGTTTTTTAATTTTCTATGCAAAAGTCTAATATTACATATTAAAATTTAGTATTTATTAATAAAGGCTCAAACTCTGTTTAGCGAAAAAAATGTAAAATTTGAGTATTACAAATGTATTTTGTCTTACAATTTTTAATATTTTTCAGCTATGATTTTTTTTCTATGCATATTTTGTAATTTTAAACTTCTCACGTGGATTTAAAAAAAGCGGTAAAGAATGGAAAATCATGAACTGATAAAAAATTACAATTTGGACATTTGTACCACTCTATATGTTTTTAGGTCGAAAATGATGAAGAAAAGAAATAAAACTTAGCTGAAAATTAAAATATAACTATACATATACTAATGTTACATATTTGCAAAAAAAGTTAGCCATCTATTCTATGCGATAACTTCATGTAGAAACGATTTTCCGAAGAAGACGCAAGAGTTACCTCGTCCGAATCCGTCGGATAGCCGGGAGAAATTCTATCGCAAGAAAAAAAATGAGCTTCGCAGTCGAAACTATCGGACGATCGCTGTTAATGCCCATACATATATATGTATGCTACAGCACCGATTTTCGGGATGCTCTTGGCGATCTCGGCCAACTTCGGCCTTCCCCGCTACATGTATGAATATCGTTTGTCCTATACATGTGTATACGTACACATGTAAACAAAATTGTGTGGCCCCGGTAAGAACCCTTCGAGAAAATCTTTGATACGGTCCTGACGAGAGAACGAAAGTCGAACTTCGTAATATCGTCGGCAGATGTCACTCCAATCAGTGCACTTAAAAGTTGTAGGCGTCGCTACAGTCAAATCTGACTTCCGACTTTTTGGAAGAACACCCTTAACCAAGTTATCGGAATACATACAAGTGGATCTATGCCTAAAACTGTGGCAAATTTTCTAAATTTACCTGATACTCATCTATATACTGGCCATAGTTTTAGAAGAACATCAGCTACAATTGTAGCTGATACAGGAGCTGACATAACGGCACTAAAAAGGCACGGAGGGTGGAAGTCCACAACAGTAGCGGAAGGTTATGTCGAAGACTCAATACAAAATAAAAGAAAAATTTCGAATCAAATAAGAACTGCTATAGAATCTTCTTCCTCTTATAATAATGATTTTGACGATAGGATAAATAAGAAACCGAAACAAGATTCACAGCCTTCAACAAACACAAATAATTTCAACTTCACATTTCAGTTCCAAGATATCAATAAATAATTCTATTACTAAAAATGGCGAAACCAACAGAAAAGAGTGATACTTATTCATTTACGAACTTAATATTTCGTATAAATTAACGATATATATATAATACTTAACATTTAGTAATGTTACTGTGTTTCTTACATTTATATGATAAACAAATTTTCCTAAATTCCTGTATGTTGCTCATATTATAATAAACTGATTAAAATGAAAAAAATCATAAAAATATTCTTCATATATTATTTATTTTATATCGAGGGGGCTTCCCCCATTTCCCGCCCGAATCGTCTCCTTCACGCACACACATCGCATCTTATGAATTATGAATTTCGCGGTTAGAATATCAAAAAATAATGTTCGTAATACGGCCTTATGACGAAAAATACTATTATGTCACGCGTCGCCAAGAGTCCGCTGTAGCCCTATGGTGCCTTCTTGTCTCGTTCAGACGCCGCGGGCGACCCGTAACGTGGTCTGTGTTCGGAAGTCTATTTATACATATACGCACTTGACACTCCACATCACTAACACTGTCTATTATGCTATTGCACACTATGCTGCCTATGTCTTTGTAAAAATGCATTTCTGAGTTTTGTTACTCCATGGAGTTTTCACTATTGATACCTCCATAAAACAACCAAATATGACGATTATTGTGAATACTTCTATGTATTATAATAGAGAACTTGCATGGTGTGGAATTTTCATATAGTTAAAATTGATAAATTAGGACTAAACGAGAAAAGTTACAACACAGTTTTGTAATGTTCAAAGTAATTATTTAGATATAAATTATTAAAATTTGCCGAAAACTGAAGGTCGGTTTGAATCGATATCACGTGACTATAACGATATAGTCGGTAAGGTGGCGTCGCTGACGGCAATGCAGTGGAACTACATTGCATATATATAGATACATATACATATACGTTATATGCATGTACAAAACGTCAAATAAATTTATGTTTACATTTTGAAATACGTAAACAGATTTTTTACAATGTAATTGTTTAAAAGTGTTGGCAACTGAGTTAAACATTTTAAATATGAAAGGAGAATTATAAAAGGGAAAAGAAATTTTACAAATGAGAGAAGACATCGACAAAAAACAACAATTATTGAATAAGAATGAAACATCAATACTCGTATTATTTCTAATTATTGAATAAGTATACACAATTAGTTTGATAACCAGAACAAGGTTATAATAATTTTTAATGCTAAAATATATTATAAAAGTGTATATACTTTGTGTAAATTTCATTTTTTTAGGACCGGTTAAAGGAAAAATTGGAATTATTTTGCTTATATTAAACGTGAGCGTTCTATTTCAATCTTATATATATATATATATATATATATACATACATGTAATATTATGCTTGTTTACTGTAATATTATTGCATGATATTATGCTTGTTTACTCTACTAACCATCTCAGGTGGATAGCCGACAGCTTCGCACCAGGCTTTTCTTTTCAATTCAATGTGAAGAACACAAATGAATTCTTTTTTCGGCGTAGAACTCGAGGTTGATTTACACATAGGAATAATGCTGTATTTGTAGCTATTCAAAGATGGATTTCTTTTCTTTAACATTTTTATTGAGTTGTCTCTTATTGTAGTGAATTTATACCTGATGGTTAATGGAAACTCCACTTCTCACTGTGGTTGTTTCGAAAATAATAAAACAGAATTAATTAAAGAAATTGTAAACATGGTTTAAAATTTGAAATATACATTTGTATGCACTTAAACATACAGTGTTTATATGTACGTTTATGTACTACACACGTACAAGAAATCTGAAAAATCTCTTCGGTATTCGGTCTCAAATTCATAAATCTGTTTTACTTTATTTGAGGTGGAACGTGTTCTACAAATCAGTCTTGAGATGCTACAAGAAAATAAATAGTTTGCCACAAAATACATCTAGTGTATTATTGCAGTATTAAAAAAATATTATAAAACAAATAACCGTGTGCATGTTATTTGAAAAATATCATGTATTACATGTATGTATATATGTAAGATTAGAACGCTCACGTTTAGATTAGTATAAGCAAAACAAATCCAATTTTTCCTGTAACCGCTCCTAAAACATATGAAATTTACACAAAGTATATACACTTTTATAATATATTTTAGCATTAAAAATTATTATAAACTATTATAACCTTGTTCTGGTTATCAGACTAATTGTGTATACTTATCTAATAAATGTTGTTTTCTGTCGATGTCTCCTCTCATTTGTAAAATTTCCTTTCCCTTTTATAATTCTCCTTTCATATTTAAAATGTTTAATTCAGTTCCCGACACTTTTAAACAATTATATTGTAAAAAATCTGTTTACGTATTACAAAATGTAAACATAACTTTATTTGACGTTTTGTACATTCATATAACGTATATGTATATCTATATATATGCAATGTAGTTCCACTGCATTGCCGTCAGCGACGCCACCTTACCGACTATATCGTTATAGTCACGTGATATCGATTCAAACCGACGTTCAGTTTTCGGCAAATTTTAATAATTTATATCTAAATAATTACTTTGAACATTACAAAACTGTGTTGTAACTTTTCATTTCTAATAATTATCTTTCGATTTAAATTAAATTTAAAAGTCATGCAAGTTCTCTATTGAAACACATTTATGTAGCACACATTATAGTCAATTATAATTGAAATACTTATATGTATTATAAATGAAAATATTCATTGAAATACTTATGTGTAGTGTAATTGAAATGCTTATTGCAATAATTTTATGTATTATTGAAATTTCCAAACAACAAAAAATGTTGATTTGAATATTATCCCTAGAGGTTAAGTTTTTTAAAGAAAAAAAAAAATCTTATATACGTAGAACTTCTTTATCATCTTGTTCGCGTATTCTTAATGTAATCATGTCCTAATTATCGTTTGATAAGAATCGAAAATAAAAAATAATTTCTATTTTTTTTTTACAACTAATGGTACATGTAGACGTTCCCCTAGTTGTGGCGGATTTTGGATATCTGCGTTCCGTAGCAAATCTTTATATCCTGGGTTATTTGGTGTATTTATTAACAAAAGAAAACTTCCAAATTTTATATTCAGTACATCAATTGTATCGATATATTAGGATAAAAAGGATAGGATAAAGGATTTGGAATTTTCCCCGGTCGGCTCTCGGGTGGACACGTATAGGATGGACAACACACAGACATGATACATGACGGAACAGGACAACACAACACCCACCCAGAGCCAGTCCCCCACCCCAATGTCGGTACCGCCATTGACCTATTCGGTGACCTATGCCAGGGCGAGTGCGACGCGAGTCTTACCCCATCTTTTTCCGAGGTAATGCCCTCGACGCACCGACCGCGGAAAAGTCGCTGGACGGTACCGGCAAACTACCGACGGAGGTCGACAGCGGTCCCGAATTCGTACCTTCGTCGAGCAATGTTTACTTCGTCGATTTTCCAAACAACTGAAAAACAAACAGAAGAACATTCCTCGACGGGGATTCGAACTCGAGACCTAGAGAACGTTCAGATTATGAGGCGAGCACGCTAACTACTTAACCATCCCGTTCTCCTCAGTTGTCGAATTTTTTGTTTATTAACAATTTCTATGTTAATATATATTCGGGTGCGCATAGCGCAATTCTTTCCCTGTTCGTTCGATTTTCTCTTCGACGAGATCGACGATGTGTGGATAGTCCCCACTTCTCGGTCATTAAGTGCTTTTCGTTCGGGGGATTCGATTCCAAGATGGCGACAACTGATGACTAGCCCTCGGGACTGCTCTCCCGTACTTCGTCACGCGTCGAAGTTCATCTGTGAGATTCAGAGTGGGTAAGAAGTAAATGCAGCGAGTATACTGTAAGTCGTACTCTCTTTCTCCCTCTTACTGTTCTCTTTGTGCGTGCTGCGTTTCTTATTAACACTTGTTCGCTAATGTATTCTTATTAGTTTAAAGCTAAAATTTATCTATGTAGAGAATAAAAAATTTATTTATTATCGTTTCAATATACATTTTTCTACATCTTATATTAATTGTCTATAAAGAAATATCCATCAACGGGTCATGGTTCTTTTTTTTACGTTATCAATGTATATTATTTTGTTTTTTCGTGCATTTATGCGTAATTTTATATTCGTCGTCCACATTGCCCTTTCGGGCTTTTAATAATAATACCATTTCACCTTCGCGAAAATGGCAAATATTTAAATTTCGGTCATAATATTTTTTCGACCGAATTTGTGAGAGATTCATCGCGGCTAATGTGCGTGCTTCCGTAATTCTCTCGGTTAATTCGGACAAATAATCATCGTAAGCTTCCGCGGGTGGCGTGTGCATTTGGCAGAGTATTTCGTGAGTAGGTCTTGTATTCCGTGACGTCACTTTTCATATTTCGCCAGAAAAACTTTTCGCATAAGCGAAGATACGTTTTGGTCACTCGTTTGTGACCCACTATAACCGAATCATGGTGTTCTTTTATTATGGTGAATCGCTCGCTTACCGGTGGTATGGAACGGTTGTCCTTACAAAAGGTAATCATTAGTTCTCGTCGGTCAAGTAGTGATTGTATTGTGTCTTGGATATCTCGCCATTGAATATGTTGCAACATGTCGCAATCCTGCCCGATCATTATGGACGAAATCTCAAATTTTGTTAAAAGGGCATCCAATAAATTTATGGATTATACAATATTTGATTTTAATGCTCGATCATCCAGGTCTTGTTTAACGACAAGTCCGAAGAGTTGGGTCTTACGTTTTTGTGTACTGTCACTTCACCGATTTTCAATCGTTTGAGCGACAATTCGTCGGGATTAATTAACTGTCATTCCACGAGGCCTAGACCGATTTAGCTATCTAAATATCCATTGGCCGTGGTAAAGTAGACAATATGTCCCATTTTACAGAATACATGATCATTGGTAGTATTTATTTTTAATTTAAAATCGACAGGCTCGTAAAAGTCTTCCATACTTCCAGCGTCTATGGGACCGTAGGTCTTCTGTTTACGTTTCGAGCCATTCCCTCAACGTTGCTGTGTGGGGGTTATCGTCGTCGCGACGTTGGGGTCATGATCTGCCTCAATCGGCGCCGTATCGTTGGGGAAATACCCGACGTACCATGACGTAAGCCGTAGCGCCGTGTCCGTTAGTCCCAACATGCCTAAGTACTCGGGAAAAAGTGGGGTGTAGTGTAATCTTTCCAGATGTAGATGGTGCGTTTGGTGTGCATTTTCTGGTTTTATGTGATATAATTGTGTTTTATCTGTCAAGATGTTATCGTCGCCGATTTCCGATGTAAATTCCAGTATGGAAAATTCACGTATATGTTTAACACAGGATAAGAAAAAATCACTGTTCTTCAGTGTTTCTCTTAGTTCTTGAGGGCTTATGTTTAACTGTTGCAATTTGATTAAGGAGGTAAAAAGGCAATTCCCGTCTTTTGCCACATCAGTATACTCTTTTAGAGTTTTGTAGGGTTCCATACATGAGTTTGAGAGTGAATTATTTAAATGCCGAGACAATTCATCGTTCTCAGACGCACGCATAGTCGCCTCGTCGACCTGCATTTCGCTTTCTCCGATTTCGTTAGGCTCAACGGGGAATTCGTCGAGCTCCATCGACTCGGCGAGAATTTTCGTTTCGTCCCGATCTCCGGGCCGTTTGTCGGTGCTCGGGTGAGCGTGTCTCTCTCCGTCGACGATAGCTTCTCTAGCTCTCTGCGCGTGCGAGTAAGAACTATTTTTAGATGAGCCCTTCTCCATGGGCGTCGAATGGGGAAGTAAACATATAGTTTAGGCGGGTCGAGGGATAAATCCGATGACCATGAATATTCTAGGTCCTCGTTGTCCGGCGTATGATTCTTTCGATTTTTCATTTTCGTCTTTTTCTTGAGGTTTTCTCTGATGCTTAGTTCTTCCATTTCGGAATACGTGGTTTCTGTATCCGGTTGTGACGTAAGTTCGTCCTTAGTAGGGAATCCTTCTTTTTCCCTCCAGCGGTTTCGAACATCAGCTAACCGTTTCTTATAGTTTAAATTTATTCCTGCTTCAGATACCACTTAATTTTTTATTATTTTGGGGTTTTCTATTGTCTGAGTTCGCTTTACTGTACGGTCAATTTTCAAATAATCCGGTACTCGTAGTTTTTCTACTTCCGTTATGAATTGTTTTTTCTTCACCTGCGTAGGAGGTTTTTTATTGAAAATGATCCGTCTTGCTGTTTCGACCGAGTTTTTCCTTTATAATTTCCTAATTTCATGTAGGCTAGCAATTTGAGTTTTTTAACCTCGGTTATGTATTTCTTTCGAGCTGTCTTTTCAACTCCCAGCATTTCTACATTGGAACTCTGGCTCTCTTTGTCGCAGTCAGTCATGCTGTCTTCAACATCTCTATACGTATCGGTTTCTTCATCGAAATCCTTACGCCGTTTTTTCGGAGCAGGATTTTCTGACATGTCAGCATCTGATACTCGCAGTCTCTTAGCGTTTGTTGATCGTTTCTTGTTTTCTTTTTCATTTTTGTCGCCTTTAATTGGTATACACGATTTTTCAGTTTTTCGTGCGTTTTTTAATTTTTTTTATCGTTTTTTTTCTCTTTATTTATTTTATTATCGACCAACTCTATTTCATCGTTATTTTCATTTTCATTTTCGAGGTCGGATCTATCGATTGGGTTACGCGATAATGCGTCTGCGTTGACATTACGTTTCCTCTCTTTATATACCACATCATATTCGTAATCTTCTAATTTTATGCGAAAACGGTGTAGTCTCAAATTCATATCCTTCATAGTTTTAAGGAATCTTAGAGGTTGATGATCCATTACGAGAGTGAATTTTCGACCATACAAATGTGGACGGAACTGCTCTACGGCGAACACGGTAGCTAACATTTCTTATTCCGACGTCGTGTATCGTGTTTCTGCTCCTTTCAAACTTCGTGATGCGTAGGTGACTGGTAGATCCTCACCAATATTGCTTTGCGATAAAATAGCGCCATGTGCACTCCCGAGGCGTCCGTAGTGACAAAGAAACGGTTCGTCAAAATTTAATAGCTGTAAGATTGGTGCATTACGTAAGAGATCCTTTAGTTTCTCGAATGCTTCTATCTGCTCGGCACCCTATGTAAACTTGACATCCTGACGTAATAAGATAATTAATGGGTGAGTGGTTTTTGAGAATCGCTCAACAAATCATCTCTAATATCCCGCTAGTCCAAGAAATTGTTTAATGTTTTTTCGATTTTTGGGGACCGGATATTTCCTTACCGCTTCAATCTTTTTCGCATCCGGCTGGACTGTATTATTTCCAATCGTGTGCCCCAAGTACGAAGCTTCCTTGAGTAGGAACTGACATTTATCGGGTTCCAACGTAAGATTTGCGTCTTGAAGTCATTTCATGAGGCGTCTAAATTTAACCTCATGTTCATACAAATTTTTGGCGTAAATAATTATGTCATCGAGATATTCTAGTAGCTCTATCCCGTGTAAGCCACTTAATACTAGATCCATAAGTCGCTGAAAATCCATCGGCATCCTTTCATATTGATAGTGACCGTTTAAGGTCGAAAACGCAGTTTTATGTGCGTCGCGCTCATCCATCATTATCTGATGGAACCCAGATTTAAGGTCGAGAGTTGCAAAATACAAGGACTGCCCTAATTGATCTAAAACGTCCGTAATATTCGGAATTGGATAAATATCCCCAATTGTTTTCTCATTGAGATCGCGAAAATCGATAACTAAACGCCATCGCGTTTCGCCGTTAAGGCCTGGTTTCTTAGGGAGAACTCAGGCAGGAGAGTCGTATGGAGATGAGGACGGTTTAATCAATCCTGCTTTGAGCTGCTCGTCTCCTTGTAGCTGCATTTCCGTTTTTATAGCGGGTGGGTGCCGGAAGCGTTTAGCGCGTATCGGTACATCTGTGGTATGAATGTGGTGTTTGAATACAGAAGTCGCGCCTAACGGTTCCCCTGGTAGGTGAAACGTGTGAGCGTAGTCGTGAACGAGATTCTCCACATGTTTTCTTTCCTCGTCCGACAACCCGTCCACATTTATCCGCTTCAAAACATGGTCATTTCTCTGTTTATCATGTCCCATAGCCACTTGTATTTTTGCGTGATTTTGTTTTTTCCGATTATCTACGTAATTCTTAAGATCCTGCATGGTTTTTATAACATGATTTTCTCTTTGTATATTTTCTGGTACTTCGCATTCTTCAAGTGCTATGTGTGGGACGGTAAATTTTATTTCCTAGTCATTCGTGTTTATGAGATAAAGATATGCGTATCCATCGCGATATGTTACTAGGGCATTACCGAAAAATAAACCACTGCAGATGTTGACTTTCGGTATAAATCCGAAGTCTAAGTTGTTTAGAACTTCTACGCGAACTACTCTGCCACTTCTTGGCGAAATCCGCATGAGCTCTTCATTAATAAATGGGATCATATAATTTCTTATATGTACGCAATCTTGTTCGTAATCGATTTTTGCTCCCAGAGTTCGGAAAAAGGGATTTCCCATGATTCCTTCTTCATCGGTAGGGAAAACATCTTTCACTATTTGTAACTCGCATTTTCCGAAGTGAGTTTTTGTCACGGGCGTCGATTGACATTGCTGGTTGCTGTCGAGCGTCCCTGGAGTTTAAATGATGGTGATTTCGACTATAGGATGAATTATTTTCTAGATAATCGGTGTCTTCATTATTCCCGTATTTATTTCTCTGCCATCTATCATTAGTCCGATGAGACGAAGGACAATTTCCCGAGAACGAACGATTCCCGGAAAAACTTGGGAGGTTTTCCCTATTCCGGAATTTCGATTCGTCCCGGCGATCGTTATTAAAAGAGATTTGGTTATTTTCTACAAACCTATTTTTTGACCTATCCTGAAATTTTCCTTCCGAAATCTTTTTTTTCTCACGCCGTTTCTAAAAAAAAACATTTTTCACTGACGTGACCCATTCGCTGGCAAAACTCGCATTTTTGTTGCTTGAATCTTTGTGCGGGACATTTATTTCTGGTGTAATCTATACGATCACACCAAATGCAATATCTCTCCATGTCCAAGGTATCGAAATCCCTATTTTTTAGAGTTCGACATTGTTTCCGAGAGTGCCCCATTCTTTTGCAATAACTACACTGTATGTTGTTATAATTTCGCCATTCAGGATCGATTTCATAATGTCTTGGCTGGTCAAATAGGCACGCTGTTCGAATAGTCACGCTGATATTGCGGACTTTCGAAACCAAATGAACAGACGTTTGATAATATCTCTGCGACCTCCCAGCGTAGAATCGGATCCTGCGTCTTTCGCGCTGTATTTTTCAGTTAGTTCCCTAGCGTATTCTACGGCAGCCTCGAGCGTATCTGGATTCAGCTACGTGAGACGTACTTCCATAGGGCCTTTCGCGCAGTAAATGAAATGGTCCCTACCGTCACGATTTGCCAAAGTTAATAACCTCTGACCGGCAACTGCGTCAAAATCTCTCGACGCGTTTATGGCCTTCTCCAGAGCGCGGTAAACGCGTAATAGACGGTATCCAAAATCTTCTAAACGTTCACGGGGTCAGGGGTAAGTATTTTTTAATCCCGCTAGTAACTTGAGCGGATGACTAGAAATGCAATAGGAAGATTTTAGATCGGCAAGAAAGGCTTCATCTGTCGCGTATGTCGAAAATTTTTCGCAGAAAATTTTCGCTTTCCCAGTAAGCTTTTTCCTCATCATATGTAGATAGATCCGGGTTTCGTCGGCCGATAATAATCTGAATCCGTCGCGACACGCACTTTCGGAGTCTGAGAAGTTTTCGCGGTTGCCGTCAAATTCTGGCTCACTGCTCACTGCTTCAGCAATTGGTAGTGGTCGCGCTACCACAGATATTGGACCCGCGGGGGCCACTTGGTAGCTACCGTTTGTCGTTATTCCGCTTTTATTGTCCTTTTTTCGTATTGTTTCGAAAGTCGCTATTATTAATTTCTGATTCACGTATTTTTGTATTCAAAATTTCCTTTTTTTGTTAAAAAATGTTCGCGGGATATAACAAACCGTAATTTTAATAATATTCAAAGTTATTTGCAATAATATTGCAAAGTTAATTAAAATAATATTTCGGAGTTAATTACAATATTTCAAAGTTAATTGTGACAGTATTTCAACATCAATTGAATTAGAATTTCAAAATGAATTGTAATAGTTTTTGAAAATCAACAATATTTCAAGGTTCATAAAATTCACAACAATCTTTAAATAGTTTACAAATTTTCTCTCTTTTTTTTCGTGACATTTAAATATGATTATGAGCAAAAGATTGATAAATTATTCCAAGTTGTTTTTTTTTTTTGAGAAAATTTGTACAGAAATGCAAATTTACTTACGTAGCTGCACTCATTAAGTAGGCTAACAGCGCCCCCGATGTCTTCTCTGCTCTATCTGATATGATGATGTTGAGTTTCCTCAAGTTACTGGACAGTCCCTCGGGTTAGTAAGCGCCCTCCTGAATATTGATTTGGATAAGGCACCTCCGCGTTCAGGAGCAATGAATCCTGGATAGCTGAGTAGTGAAACAGCTCGTGTTCATTCACAACTTTTTGTACGGAATTTTTACACCACACCCAGAGCATACGGACTTCCGAAGATACACAAAGACGGAAACCCATTACGTGTCATTGTCTCCACCATAGATGGTCCGGCGTACAAACTAGCCAAATTTTTATCCAATATCGTGCATAACGTTCTAGATAAAAAATCAAATATAAAAGATACTTGGTCCTTCGTCGAACAGATCAAAGGTGTAAAAATACCAAAGAAATACAAATTGATTTCTTTTGATGTTGTCTCAATGTTTACAAACATCTCCAACTCTCTAATCATCGAAAGTATTCAGAATAAATGGAACAAAATTAAAAATTTTACCAAATTAGATCAAAATGATTTTATTATGGCAATATTGATTTGTTTGGATTCTACGTATTTTAAATTTGGAAGTTCTGTTTATAAACAAACTTTTGGTATGCCCATGGGATCGCCGCTATCCCCGGTTCTCGCAAACCTCGTACTCGAGCATGCCACTGAAAAAATCTTAAACAAATTAGATTTCAAACCACCTTTTTTCTACCGATACGCTGACGACATCTTGACTTGTGTTCCAGAAGGCTCTGAAACTAACATCTCAAACGAATTCAATAATTTTGACAATATAAATAATAGATTAAAGTTTACTTTCGAATTAGAAAGCAAACATGAGATCAATTACTTAGATGTCAAAATTATAGTGATGCCCGATGGTGGAATCAAACTAGATTGGTTCCACAAACCTACTTGGTCTGGTAGATACATTCATTATCGTTCAGCACACCCTCTATCATACAAAACAGGCATGATTTATGGCCTAATTGACCGTGCGTTAAAACTTTCCTCGGCTGAATTCCATGAAAAAAATTTAAACTTAAACAAATTTTATATGAAAACGGCTATCCTCCTCTCATGGTAAACCAATGCATTAATAAGAGAATAAATATATTAAATTTCAACCAAAATAATAACAATAACAATTCGAATAATGATTTCTCTAAAACAATTAGTTGTCCGTACATAAAAGGTTTAAGTGAAAAAATTGCAAGAATTTTCAAAAATAATAATATCAGAATTTTATCCACCCCCTTCAATACCAATATCGCTAGAATAAAGCCGGGAAAAGACATTTTACCAACAAAAAAACAACGGGATGTTATCTACGAAATACCTTGTGCACACTGCAACAAGTCGTACATAGGCCAAAACATACAGACCTTTGGAAGTGCGACTTAAAGAACACAAAAGAAACTTTTTAACATCAAACAAAGAACAACATACTGGTCTAACGCATCATAGAAACGAGACAGGACATGATTTCGACTATGATAACACCAAGATACTTGCTAGAGAAAAGAACTGGAGAAAAAGGTGCCATATGGAAAATTTTTTCATTAAAAAAGAAGAAAACACTGTCAACATTAGATTTGAAAAATCCTATCTACCGGATATTTATAATTCGCTATTAAATTAATTTCTTAAATTTTATTTTGTTATTTTCATTTAAATGCCGTTCATGTATTCTGTTTACTTTCTCGTTGTTTATTTTGTTCCCCTACTACCTATAAATACGGCACCCGAAACATTCAAAATTTTATTCTGAAGATGACCCAAACACGGGTCGAAACGTCAAGCTAAATTTCCCCTTTTAATTCATTATTAGCTTTTTTATGTTTTAATATATAACCTCCCCCCCCCCCTATTTTAAAAAAAAAACTTTTCAATTAATTTTTTATTATTATTATTATTTTTATCATCTCCTTGTTTCACATATAACCCCTTGTTTTTAATTGTCGCCGTAAAACATCAATACTCGTATTATCTCTAATTTTTGTACGGAAATTTATTTTACGCGAACTGGACTCCGTTTACCCGTTCTGATTTTCTTCGTACTTGCAAAGTTATTTTTGAAGTTCACCAGTCAATTGCGGATCCCACCGTTGCCACCATTTTTTATGTTTCGCGAGTAAAAGTTAAAGTGAAAAACGCAAATCGCCTTCGGTTATCTGAGTCGGATTTTCGGTTCGTATCGTGTTTCGGTAAATTTCTGCTTCGGCCGCGAATTTCTCTATGGTTATCTTTCGAGGACTTCAGGAAAAAGCCGTCATTTGGTTATCTTTTGCGATCGTTCGGTATCCGTGAAAAGTGACTAGCGGTTCGGGCGAACGTAAGATCGAATTTAGCGTGGTTATCGTTATTGTTTCGATAGTGCGTGTCCGGTGATCGGAAATAGAGATGGTAATGAAAATGGAAATACGACGCGTGAAAAGCAAATTCCGCCGAACGTGATGCTGTGTGTCGTCACACCGCGACGCCGACAAGATGGCCGCCGGTTCCGATCCGCGGTCTCCAGTTGGCTTGGTGAACCATTGATTAGCATGGTCGACATTGTAACTTCATAGTCTAGCTTCTTATGATCGAAAACGCAAGCTCGTTCATTTTACCTTGGTTCGCTGGATCGCTCTTGTGAGCGATCGTATCTTGAACTTCTTGGTTATCTTTTCACTCTGTTAGAGTAAACATTGTGTTTATCTGTTAACTTGCCCCTCTTGTGAGGCGGCGATATCTTAAAAATTAATGAGCGTGCTTTTTGTGCAATAAAAGGGTTTTTCTCGGGTAATACTCCAGCCGATCTGTCGGTGAGGAAAGGACCATGCGTGCGATGCTAACTGGACCGGGTTCTCCGCGCGGTTAAGTTACCTAGATTGCTGATTCACGAGCAATCTTTGTGGGGCCAAGGCTATATCGCACTGCCGGAAAGTAGTGCCGTGTTTTTGTTATGTTTTTGTACGTGAGGCTAACTGTCTCTACGGAGACGCTAAAGTTGTTGCGCATAAGTGTGAGTGTGTTAACTTGAATAGCAGTGTCCGCGGTGAACGATAGCGTCCGAGCGATCCTTGTCATTTTAGTAACGAAAGTGCAGATGGTTAGATTAGGGAATTCGGGAATTAGTCGGTTTGTTAATTCACGCGGTAAGTTCGAGTGGGTTTCGGGTAACGTAATTTCGGTGAGTTGTTCGCGTTTAGTCGATTTCAGTAGAGGGTTATAATCTGTCAATTTGGTCGGTTTTGGTAAAGGTTCGTGTGGTTCAGATAACGTCGTTCTGTGTAGTTTCGGTATGAGATTCGTATAGATTCGTGTAGGTAGTGTAGTGTCATATTGAGAAGGGCGCGTGAGTATCGGACGATCACGGTTCCTCGACGGGTTCGTCGCTGGGCGCCGAAACCGCGTGCGGAAGTCCCGAACGAGTCCGTCGCAAGGCACTGTATTTAGAAAGTCCTGGTAGAGTTCGTCGCCAGGCACCATGTGCGAAAAGTCCCTGTCGCAGGGCATCGTATTAGGAAGTCCCTGTGGAGCTCTCTGTCGGGGAATCGCGTGTCGTCGCGTAATGGACAATCGCGTATGGAATTCGGCGTCCGTGATTTGGGGCGCGAGAGAGGACGCGATATGCATGGTGAACCGTCTTCGTCGGCCGTGGTCGCGGAGTCGTTTGTCCGCGCCAGAGAATACCGCCCTCTCCCTTGCTGAGCCGGGAACTCGGGGCTGAGCTAGCGGGCACACCAGCGCGTGCGGCGCGCCCATAAATTTGTGGAGCTTCGGCTCGGTTGGCGCCCTGTCTTACCATCCGTCGCGCCGTGCGGATTTTTGTGGCCCCCGGGGAAAAGTTCGGTTTTTTGCAGGCGGCCACGAGCGACGACGACGGAAGCGAGGAAGTCGGTCGGGGGTCACAGGAGTTATAGGATTGATTCTCGGTAGCTGAGAATCGTTTATTTAGGGTCTTCCGCATAAAGGGGATCGACACCCTAAGTGACAAAAATAACGGTGAATTTAGGAATAATAACTTTATTATTATTGAAATGAATGCCAATCGTAGGTCGTACACTATCAGAACGAACGGGTGTGTAGGAACTAAGTCCTGTGTAAAGTCGCTGATTCGCATAGAGTCGCAGATTAACGTGCCGTGAAGTTCCCGAGTCTTGAACCGAATTCGTCGAGCTATATGCTTAGTTATGGGCACGGGGCGACTCTGCTTCAGAGCTCTTTAATCCATCATGCACGGTGCCACTCTGACTTCGGGCCATGCGATTGCCCTTTTTATGTGGTAGATATCTATTAGATCATCGTTCCTTCGGGATGGACACCTGCACTTGTTGTTTGGCACGTGTCATCTTCCTCGAATCGCACACCCATTTAACCTATTCGTGACCTCGGCGATTCGGGGCACGTGTACTATTGTGTGCGCGTGCGAGTCACAATCTTATGGATTGTCTTACTTCGAGTTTCGGCGTGGCACATTCCTTTCTTGACCGATTGGGCTTTCAGCTAGAGGAACCCGTGGTTCCCGGGTAAGTTGCAGCACATGTGCAATCTATGTGCGACGCCGAATCGGGCCCTTCGGTGTGTGTGTCTTGTCTGATCTTACAAAGGCAAGTATTGTCTATGTTACGAATGCTATTATGTGCGTAGCCAGCCTCCGTAATAGTTGGTAAAGAATACTTTAACATTTTTTTTAAATATTGTGAATTTACATTGTATTTTCACTGACAGCTGTCGATAAATATTTTAAAAATTTGGGTTTTTTTTTATTGATAAAGTCACGCAACAACTTTTAAATGAATGTTGATGAGCAAAAAAAGAAAATGATATACATGTAAATGTGTATATTATTGATTATTTCAACATTACTTCCAAAAAAGTATTTCAGTTGAACATATTCTAGGCAACAAGTACAAATTAAATATTAGCTGTTAAAATTTAGTATTTATTAATAACAAGACTTTTCAGAAGAGTCAAAGACTCAAATTAGATTATTAAATTTGTCACTTTTCTTAAAATTTTTTATAATTTTCAACGCCGATTTTTTATGCATATGTTGAAACCAATCAATTTCTCGCATGTATTTAAAAAAAAAAGTATATGCGGAATCCATCTAATTGTAAAATGATGCAGGCAGATGGATGGTATGTTAAGAATTAACTTCAAGATTCAATATTCTCCTTGAAAAAGAAAGGAATACGAGTTTGTTTACATTTTTATAAACAATTTTTTTTTGTATTGTTTACCAAAATTTATTACTCCAAATTTCGTCAATAAAACAAATTATTTTTTAAGTTTCTTATTCAGATCCTCTGAATTTACTTACTTTTTAGCCTTTCACTCGTGCCCTGGATTTTTTATACTTTTTAAAAATATCTCGAAATATGAATTTTAAATGGATTCGACTTATAAGTGGTGAAAAAGAAAAATTCTAAAGTGTTAAACAATATGAATGTTTAATTTTTGGACACGCTATCATTTTGTAGGTCGAAAACGGTAAAGGGGTCAAAATAAAGTTGGCGATTCCCTTTAAACTTCTGAATGAATATTATTACACTATTGGTTTGTGACTCAAGTCAATTGGGTTTTGACTTTGGTTTTGATATCTTGACTCTACTTTTCACAATTGCGATGTTTATCAACTGATCTATTTTTGCAATGAGAAAGAAAGAATATTTTATTTGTATATTTTGCATGTAAAATTAAGATATTTTTTAGTTATTTCTGCCAGTAATGCTTCATACTGAACAGATAAAAAACGCAGGGAAGTGTTTGTTTGGAACTTAATTACTTTTATCCCATGATCTGTGCTACATAATGGAAAATTCGTTAGTCCTTATATAGCGTAGAATCTAAATCTACTTCAGACAAATGCGATATAACTATTAGAAAATAATAAGGACAGGTTGAGGGAGATCAAAAGCAAATGTTGCTGTTAAAAGTTGTTATTTACGTAATAATAATAACACTAACTACAACAATAACAACAACAATAACAATAATTTTAATAATTAAAATGATTATAATTTATTACTTTCATTTATACCCATCAAAACTATTCGAAAGAACATTTGAGGCGTTAGGATAAAAGTTTTGATAAAAAGGAGGAAAACAGTTTGCCGCTAACATTGGAAAGATAGAGATTCATAATTATGCAGCTCAATTTTAAAGGGTACCAATTTTTTTTTTGCATATACAAAATCTGAACATTTAAAGAACTATATCTAATGTATGTTTATATGATTATATCAGTTTTTTATTTGTTTGGACTTGGCAGGTTTTGCACCCTAACGCCTCATTTTTACATAAAAATATAAATTTACAAATGATCAAAAAAAATGATGAAAAAGTGCAGAATTTTGTGTCAGATTGCTGTCGTTATTATTATTAATAATATTATTTAAATATATTAACTATTTGTAAACAGTACTTAGACTTTTTTGTATGGGAATATTATTACATCATTTTCAATATAAAAAAAAAACGAGAGAAAGTTCAATTCTTCTTCAAAACATAATTTAAAAAGGTTAAAAATAATTAAAATTCGCAATTTCTACGGTTCATAAATAGTTTATAACAACTTAGGCTTTAAACCAAAAAAAAAATACTCCTCCGTCGAGGCTTGAACCCAAGAAACTTAGTTACGAAACAAGCGCTCTACCGCATGAGCTTCCACAACTTCTTTACAAAAATTCGACATTCGCTTCATATAAGTAGTAAGCTTAAAAAGTAGGAAATGCAAATGTGATTATCTAGAAACGATTGAGTATTGCATTGATCATTATGATAATAAAAAAAGCGTGCGCACGCTTGCGGGGTCCTGGGAAGCGCCCTATAAAACAAGAGAATACCTACGATCCTGACATTCGCTTTGAGCTCCATCTCACTGAAAAACGCGGAACTGATATACGTCAAATCTTTCGCTTGTGCCGCCATTACCCGCTTCGAGTCGCAATTTGCAGATTACGCCTCGAAAACGTAATTAATTTGGATAAAAATGGGTTCAATGTAATCCGCGAGGTGTCAGGAATGAACGTCCACTCCATTTTTGTGCATTAGCGTTATCGAAACGATGCAATAAGCGTTTTTATCGTGACGACTAACACAACTACACATCATGTACGTGTGACGTGAAAAACAGGCCGATTTTATCCCTTTTTTTGAATTATGCGACAATCGATGCGCCAATATCGAAGTGGTCGCTCATTCTACGGGAATAGTGTAGCTTAGAAAAATATCCTTAATAATATAAAAAGTTAAAATTTAAGGCCTAGTCTACAAAGGAGTTTTCTTCCGGTTTGGTAGTTCCACAATGGCCACCACGGCGATCAGGGGCTCCAGAAGAACACCCTTAATAAATGCAAAATATGCGCAAAGGACATCAACCAAGATGAGCTTGTACAATGTGCATTTGCAAATCGATCTTTCATAAAATATGTTTACCAGCTAGCTGCGGATTTACCGATCACGGTTCTCTTGTTTGCTGCGTTAAACCAATAGTTTTAGCGAAAGGTGTGAAGCCGTATCTCCCTATTTTAAAGCATTTGTCGAACAGCAGAACCGGCAATTTGCTCAATTGAATGAAAAAATCGATCGAGCACTGAATCTTGAACACCGAGTTGGTTGTATTAAAACAGTAGTAACGGAACAGCAATCTCAAATGAATCAAGTTCTATATGATCGTGCTCAGCACGGTTTTGAGATGCGCAATTGTGATCTGGTTGTTTCATCTTTTCCGAAAGAGACTCAAGAGGATTTACTAGATGTTTCGTTGAAAATAGCTGAATATCTTAAAGTGAGAATTGCTGCCCGGGCATCTCCCAAAGGAGACTCTTGATTTGCTTAAAATGGCTCGGGCAATTATTAAAGGCATACCCGATAAATACTTGTACGTCAATCGTGCTATTATTAATTTTCGATCATCTAAAGGTGCGCCAGCTGTCAACATTGTATCAATTGATGATCTCAATATTTTAAATAATTGACGCCAGACATCTGCTACTGAATCTCCTACTTTGGATATTTCTGTGCAAACTCTACATAGTGAAGATATTTCGTCATGTGACCATATGGCATTGTCTACTGTTTCAACATCGTCCACGTCCACTGCCTATGGATCTTCTGCTCAAGAGGATATCGCCGATTTTTTTAATTCTAATGTTTTACATATTGTGCATATTAATGTTAGATCACTTTTGCTACACTTACCTGTTATTAAGGAAATTTTATCCTGGTATGAGTTTGATATTATTTGCGTTTCTGAGACTTGGCTTTCGGATGCAATTCCAGATGAAGTTATATATATTCGCAATTACTCCGTCTTTGATGTTCGATAGGTCTGGTAGACGAGGTAGCGGTGTTGCAATCTTTTACAAAAATTGCTACAAATGTTCGGTAATTGACAATTTATTTTAAATTTATTTTTAGCGTTATTTACCGTCCGTCATATGTTTGTCTTTAAACTGCCTGGACAATCTTCAAAAATTTTATTAACTCGCTTTATCCAATTTCTGATCGTATTATTCTGCTACGAGATTTCAACATTGATCTACGTGTTTCCAATAAACCTGATGTCTTAGGACTTCGTGAATTTTTATAACAATCTAATCTCGTTCAGGCGGTCAATAACCCAACTAGAATTACCACTAACTCAATTTCACTTATTGACCTAATTATGGTCTCTTCTTCCATCAAAGTCCTTAACGCATTCTCATCAAATGAATTTGAGGTTGCTGATCATTGTATGGTTGGTTGGCTCATCGACTGTCCAAGGCAACCTCGAAACTCAAAACTTATCAGCTTTCGCGAATTTAAAAATTTTAATTCCAATAATTTTAGATAAGCAGCATATTGTTATCCTTAGGGACTAATTGCATATTGTAATAATATAAATGAAAAAGTCGAGTTTCTAAACAATGCTATTATTGAGTTGTTCGATGCCTTTGCTTCCATTAAACATGCCAGAATGACTAAACCTAGCGCTCCATGGATCACTGACATCATTAAGATATTAATTAGAAAACGAAACGCTGCTCAAACGATCATGCGAAAATCGAAACGGCAACCTTATATAGATTTTTATAAAACTCTGCGAAATTTCACAACTTATGCGATAAGGAGAGAGCGGATTGCTTATTTTCGACAAATTAATACGATGTCACATAAAAATTGTTGGTCATCCATCAAGAATCTTGATCTAGCTAAATCTAGATCTGCTGCTCTTCCAGAGATATTTAACGATGCTGATGCCATTAACGAACATTTTGTAAGTTGTCCTCAGAAAATGCCTAATCCGCATCTAATTGAATTTTTCTAAAACTCGCGGTCAGATAAACTACCAAACTCAGCAACTTTTTCGTTTTCTGAAATCTCACTCTCCAAGTTATCAAGTATTTTGCAAAAAAATAAATTGTAAATGGGCAGGAATTGATGGTATTTCAGGCGAAATATTTCTGAGCGTTCAAGACTTCTGTCGGCCTGAAATACTCCAAATTATCAATAATATTATTATGGATTATGAATTTCCTGATATCTAGAAAATTGCTTCGATATGCCCGATACTTACGAAAATTCTCTTCTTAGTGATTTACGTCCTATCAGCCGCCTACCGCTTTTATCGAAAGTTTTTGAGGAAATCTGTCATGAACAGCTATTTTAATGTACATAATCTGCTTCATCTGTTTAAATCGGAATTCAGGCGTTTTCACAGCTGTGCGACTGCACTCATTGACATCTCTAATAATGTGTTAAAAATTGGGACAATCGTCTTCTTACAATTGCTGGACTCCTCGACTTTTCTAGAGCCTTTGATCCGCTGAATCACGATATGTTATTAACTAAACTGGCATATTATGGTCTTTCGAAAAATGCGTGTGAGCTCTTAACATCTTATCTGAATAATAGATCCCAAATTGTAGAATTAAATATAAACAACGATAAAATTACATCAGCTTGTAAAGTCTTAAAATGTGGCATACCTCAAGGAGCTAACTTAAGTGCGCTCCTGTTTATTATTTTCTCTGCTGTTATTTATGAGTGTTGTAATAATGTTTGCATTAAAACCTATGCCAATGATACGCAAATTCTTATGCCTTTTCTGTAACCATTTTCAATACTGATATTGCGCGTATTAAAAAATGGTCGGAGGAAAATGCGCTTACTATTAATCTAAATAAGTCAGTGGTCCTTATTATCAGTAGTTTACGCACAAAAATTGTATTGGATGATTTTCAAATTTCAATCAAAGGAAACGCAATTCCAATTGTTAATGAAGCTAGAAATATCGGGCTATGCATCGATTCTTCCTGGTGTTTCATCTATCATATATAAAAAAAAAATTGTCATCTCCTATATGCGCTTACGACAATTTTACCCATTCAGAAAAGAACTTTCTTACGGTGCGAAACTGCAAATCACTTGTGCTCCCTCATGTAACTTATTGTATTTCGGTTTATGGCTTGTGCATTACTAATAAGGAATTGAAAAGCGGTGCAGAATGCTTGTTTGAGGTATTAGAAAATTTGACCATATATAGCATGCATAGCAGGAACTCTTATCATTTTCAGTCACATTTCGTAATACGTTAATTATATGATATCGAAGTATTCAAAACTATATATATATTCGATTTGACACCGTCCAGTTTTGCAATTTCATTTCCGTTGAAATTTTCAAAATTGCCACATATCTCGAGACCGGTAAGAGATACGCCAAATCTTACAAAACTTGGAGAATCGTCAAAAGGGGGGTTGGGCACGGCGCTCTCAACACAGATCAGCATTAAAATTTTCAAAATTTGCCAAAATTAAACTTTTCAAAATTAACGGATATCTTGAAAACGGTAAGAGATGCGCGAAATCTGACAGAATTTTGGTGGCTGTTAAAAGCAGTTAGGTGGTTGAGCATGTCACGATTAATACAGATGTGTATTTTAAAACGCATTCTAATTCGTATTGAGCAGAATCCGGGTATAAACGAATTACAATAATAAATTAGTTTTAATTCTTTGGCATTTGCTGGGTATAGGTTGATGTCTGCCAATCACTTGTTTGTCAAATGAGTGTAAGAGGCACAGACTTATGAGAATGCACTATAAGTGTTGGTTAGATATCAGCCCAACCTTCGTATGTGCTCGTGGCTTCTATGTATGTCTGCATTCGATGGTAAAACTAGTCACGATGGCGGATTTCATGGCGAATTAAATTGCAACAATCCGAAGTACGATAATCGAGCGCCGTCCGAGATCCGCTCGAGCACCATCCGAGGTCCGCTTCGAACGATCCCGAGGGCGACGCCGGGCGGCTTCGAACGATCCCGAGGGACACCCAGCTGCTTCGAACGACTCCAAATGACAACGGGCGGCTTCGACGATCCCGAGCGAGATTGGGCGACTTCGAACAAACCCGAACGACATCGGGCGGCTTCGAAAGAACCCGAAGGACACCGGGCAATCTCGAGCTACTCCGAGATACTCCGATGTACACCGAACAGCGCCCGTCGCACTGATGCTCGCGTACAAAACATAGCAACGCAGCACTGCTTATTCGAATATAGTTTAAAACATTTTTTAAAATAGTAAGTAATTTGATTTTTGATATACTATGCGTAAAATTTTATTTTATGCACCTTTTTTAGTGCGTAAAATGCGATTTTACGCATTTATGATGGTCCGGCGGCCCTCTCGTGTCCGGCATTGACGGCCACTCGACTCCGGCGGTCAACACTCGTGCGTAACATCGTCTTTTACACACACTAAAAAAAGCGTGCAAATTTTACGCATAGTATGTCAAAAAATATCGTTCGATACACGGGCATAAGAATTCGATTTTAGGCACCGTTCCTATCTAATCGCATGTTAAATAGCGGTGCGTAATATCGCATTTTACGCCCTGGTATCGAAAAATACTATTTTATTATTTACAATGACCAATTTTTTAAGATTTCACATTTCATTAATTCAGTCGAATTTTTGACCATCAACTGAAAATCATCGAAATAAAGTTAATTTTTACCCATTTCATCTGTCTTTGATGGTTCTAGTTAAGAGAAGAAAGCATCAATTTTGGAGTCTTTAATAGGGAATGATAATAGTACTGTGACACTTTTCAAATTACGAAGCATAAAAAACGCGTTAGTAAGCGCGTTATTTTCTTTGGCATGCAGGTAAAATAAATTGTTAGAAATTTGTAAAAAAACTGTTTTATATGCTTGTAAAATATATCATTGTTTAAATAATCAATTATTTAAATAATAAGCAAGTTAAAATTATCATTTGTATAAATCAAGTACTTCTGACTTCTTTGAGATACATACTGTGGTAATTCTTTAAGTTGTATTTTTACTGTTTACCGAGATCAACTTGTTATTGCATTGCATTGCATCATTGCCGGCATTGATCATTTAAAGTTTTATGTTTTTATCGGTTGTTCGAAATTTCTGATGATTTTAACGTCATCCGCAAGCGTCCAATTACTCGAATAAAAACATCTGATTGTTTCTAAAATTCCTTCCCGGCAATATCGCAACTGTCACCGGACTACGCGTTCGATGTGAAGCCGTCAACATTCACAAGTTCACCAATTTTCTCGTTGGGGAGGATGCCCCTAAAATAAATAAACTTTAAAATCCAATTTACAAAGGAACAATACCTTGTTGAAAATTAATTTTTGCGCCATCAGTTTCAGAAAAAAAAATCTTTGTGATGGTATATATGTCATGCGCTATTGCAAAAACACCCTGTATATCGATTACAATTGTCTTTTTAAGTCTTGCATATTTTTATTTTTATATCAATCGACGTATCATCATTTTGTCAAAAAATATTAGGAAATTTTTTTTTGGAAAGAATTCCAGGGGGTGGCACGTGCCCCCCTTACCCCCTCATGGGCGCCCTTGGTTATTTCTACCTCAATCTGTAAAATAATACATACAAGTAATGAACAGAATGAAAAATATTAAGAAACATAAAATGCGTCGCCGAATTCAAACGTATCTCTCCATATGAAATGGCACATTGTAAAAAGAATATTCAATTTATTTCTGAATGATGACACGGGAACTAATAACAGTGAAAGGGTAGATTGAAAATGTTGGCCAGATGAACCGAAAGATAATGACATATGTGATAATTACATGATATCCGAGAGATACCTCAGGACTTATTCAAGCAGTACCGTAGTACCGTAGCCTAACTATTTTATATGAGTGCACAGAGGACATGGTAAATTGAGGCATGTTCGATCGATTAGTGGCTTTATGAATCTCTTGCCGGCCTGTTACGATACATGCAAGGTAAAATGAGAAAATACCTGCATAATACGAATTGAGTTCTGAAAGTGAGATATGATGAGTGGCTGACTTGGGTACAACCACTGAAAAACCTAATCTTCTACCAATGAGAATAGACGGTAGAATGGATGATAGAGAGAGAGAAAGAGAGAGAGAGAGAGAGAGGGAGAGAGAGAGAGAGAGATTGATTGATTGATTGTTTATTTCCAATGGCTTGAGGAAACATGTCCCCTTAGGCCAACCAAATTTAAATTACATTAATAGAGATTATCAGATCAAACAAAGATATATTCATACACATAATATATATACGACAGATGAGACAGATATAATTTTAGTAAATAAGTGAAATACAAGTGAAATACAAGGTATAAAAATAAGGTAGGGTATAGAAAAATAAAGTAGAATAATGCTTGTCCGATATGGTTTGCACGCTTAAAAATAAGTAATTGTAAAACAAAATGTAAAAATGAAAAAATTAATAGGCAGGAAAAAGAAGCGAATTTTAAACGTTACGTGATTTTCTTGAAGTCATTGATATGAGAATTAAGGAGAAAGATCCATAATTTAGTTTTAAACAAGTTAACATTTTTGCTTAAAGACGAGCACACGTTAATATGAAGGATTTAGCAAACGATTCCAATCGATGTATCGGGATACGAAGTTGACAAGTACTACCCGGCCGAATTTCGCGACAAGACGATTCTCCACGACACAGTATCGATCGTACACAGGAGTTCGAGATTTTAGAACATTGTAGGTAGTAATTCCAATAAAGTAAAGCCGTCGCATCTCCGCGGTGAGCCAACAAAGCTTAACACGGTACGGCGTGATATGCTCATCCCGTCGCAAATCGAATATGAATCTAATGGCGGCATTTAGCATGCGTTCAACTTTTACTTTCTGTGTAACATTAATATCATTATAAACCGTAGCGCAATAATCAAAATTAGGCATAATAAGCGACATGAGAAGTCTCTTCCGAAGATCACAGTTCAGCATAGATTTACAATTTCGAAGTTGGCGATGAGTCGAGTAAATTCGATTAGACATAGTAACTACATGTTCCTTCCAAGACAGAGTCTCCTCAAACATAAGACCACGGTTTCTTGCCGATTTTATCCGCGTGATGATATTTCCATCGATTACAATTTGGCTGAAAGACTTAGTGTCTACGGCATTTAGGAACTTCCTACAAATAGAGCTTTCGTTTTTGTCAAGTTTAATGTTAATCCATTCTCGCGTGCCCAATCACTAAAGCAACCAATATCGTGAGTAATTTTACTATCGGCAGTGTCAATCTCTTCTGGTTTACATTTTAAAAATATCTGGGTGTCGTCAGCTTGAGCAAACGAAGTAGAGCTAAGTGAATAATTTGTAGAGGCATTTGAAGCGGCCGGGCGAGGAATGCGATATGCTGCCAAAACATCTATTATTGCTATTGTGACGTCAAGTAAGGAAGCCAACTTAATAGCAATTGATTGAAGATCCTCGTTGGTAGATTCCGGCAAACCCGAAAGAATTAGGTCGCAATTTCGAATTTCGTAGGCCATTTGCGCCTCATCAATTTGGAGTGCATGGACTGCATGTTGTAAGACTTTTACATTCGAATATATGCTATTAACCCTTTCTTCAAGCTGTTGTATGCGATCAAGTTTTCCATTTTGCTCTTTATTGTAACGGTCCAGCTTTGCACTTTGCTCCTTGTTAAATTGTTCCTGCTTATGGAAATAAAGCTGAAGCGCGGGCGAAATATGAATGTTGCCTGATTTTTCGCTTATATCGGAGTCGATAGAGGTGACACTATTAGAACGCAATAAGCGCGCTGGAGCTAGTAGTGTTTCATTCGGTTTTCTTTTTTTATTTGTCCGTGTTGGAACATTTAAGGAACATACAAGGACACCAGACGTGGTATCAGAAGAAGTAGAAGGTAGACAGGCGAGATGAAATTGCTTCTTGCATACAACAGGGCGGTATGACTATTTTCGAGTATACTCGACATATTACAGATTTAATAAATTTCCAAAAAAAGCTGTGCATCTTTCTCAGACTTGTGCTAAAATATCGCAGACATATCAGAATGGCTGACGCCTCCGCCTTTACAATCAGCAGCTATTCGGTTACCTTAACTTCTCATCGGACAGCTCCGTGTCAATGATATAGTATAGTTACTTTACTTTATCTTCTTTTTATGTCAATCCACAGGCTAGTCAAATTATACCAAATCGAGCAAGCAGAGCTCAACCTCAAGTTTGCACCCCTGTAAACCTTGAGCTTTTTTAAGGGGGCTCCAAAACGTATTTTTTTCATTAAAATAACGATAACTCGGCTGCTATTAGTGATACGAGGTTCACTGAGGGCCCATTTTAAAGGTTTTATTATGCTCTACAAGTAACCTTTACATACATTATAGCCTAGAATAGATAGTTTTCGAGATATCGAACGATAAAGGAAAAAATTTAATTGAAAATTTTACTTTTTTGCTTGTAACTAACTACACTCGCGACACATTGAAAAAATATGTAAGATAAAGTTGTAGACGACAAAAAAACGAATACTTTCGTTTTTTATTCGTTTCATTTAGTTGAAAATTGCGCCTTATAGAGGGCGCCGAAGTTGCAAGATAGCGTGCTACACGGAGAGATATCATTGCTTTTGCACAATCGTGGAACGTTTTAACGGTTTTATGTCATTAGGATTAATAATATAAATAATAATAATAATTATGATAATAATAATAATAATTCCCAAAACAGGTGTCCCGGGAGAACGACCAACGAATGTCCACGGACGATTTCAGTGGACGGAGGTCTCAGGCAAGATCTGATGCGCTGCTACGAGGAGAGCTGTCTGCAACAGCAAAACTACATGGCGCGAATGCATAGTCGGTTCGCAACAATGCATCCCGAACTAGCAGATCACTTTACTCACCAACATCTGAGAGATTATGTACCTTATCTGAGGCGGATAGGTTTCGTTGTTCCCAGATGTCAACCGGTACCGGATGTGCGGGCAATAACAACTGAGCCCGTACGCGGTGCTGGGAGAGATGCTCCACATTACGAAAGCACGACACTCGTGTTTAGGCAAAATTTGACAACAAAAATTTTGCCTAAACAACGAGAATTAGACAGAGCAAATAGCCTACTCCTGGATGCTCTTCCAAATGACTGCGACCTGTGGCAAGTCAATTGTGCCGTTTACGAGGCTGCAAGTGATCTGGTGACTCCGCGAAATCTGACACAGATATCGGGGAGTCGGCAGATTACAAAACGCATGTGTCAATTGAACGGCAAGATTCGACTGACACGGAGGCTCGCTTCCCGAGTTCAGTGTGTGATCGACTATTTAACATCTGGCCGTTCATTTACGGCAAAAGTCAAGAAGTTCGCACAACAACTGCGGACGTACTATCACACACTGAACAAGCTGAAGTTGCTCAACATCAAGCAACGTTTGGCGGAGAAAATTCGGGTTTTGGCGGATGCCAAAAAGAGGCTGCAAAGACGGGAGGATGGAATTCGACAAAATGCAATATTTTGGACGAATCCTTCCAACCTCTTCAAACATCGTATCGCAGCCTCAAGCGAGTTTCCGTCGATAACCGCAGTTGAGGAATTCTGGGGGAGCATCTACGAGAAAACATCTAGGCTTAATGCAGACACTCCAGGTATTGAAATCTTCACCGAGTTGTACGACGAAGTCACACAAGAAAGTGAAGATTGCCCACCCGTCAGTGTAGTAGAGGTGAAAAATGCCATCACAGGAGCGAGGAATTTCTCCTCGCCGGGCTGGGATGGAATTAACAACTATTGGTGGAAGAAGTTCACTTCTGTCCATCAACACCTAGCCCGAATATTCACCTCTTATATAAAGGGGGACCAACCCATTCCGCACTGGCTGGTGGAGGGCCGAATGACACTGATCCCAAAATCGGGAGACTTGTCCGATCCGAGAAACCATAGACCGATCACGTATCTCAATACGTTATACAAATTGTTCACTAACATCTTGAGCGAACGTATTGAGAAATCCGTGAAACCGGTGTGGCAACGGATAGTAGAACAACGAGGCTGCAAAATGGGTGTATCCGGCTGCAAGGACAACTTGCTTATCGACAGGTGTGTTTATCAGGACGCTGTCCAGTACAAGCGTAACCTGTCGATAGCCTGGCTGGATTACATGAAGGCGTATGACTCAACATCGCACGAGCTTTTAAGCTTGTTGCTCAAACGCCTTCATGTCCACCCAAACATAGTGAGAATTGTAGAAGACCTGATGCCTCTTTGGAAAACACGCTTTGTCATGACATCGGGCAAGCGTCGAACCATGTCTAGACTAGTTCAATTCCAAAGAGGTGTCTATCAGGGAGATTCTCTGAGTCCTCTGCTATTCTGCATCTCACTATTGCCTCTATCCGTTGCTCTCCGGAAATCTCAAGGGTACATGTGTGGACCGCCTGGTGAACGTGTACATAAGATCACCCACCTTTTCTATATGGACGATCTTGAATTATACGCATCAGGCGAAGATCAATTACATCGATCTCTGAACATCGCCCTCACATACTCGAGAGATATCGGCATGGAATTCGGATTGGACAAGTGTGCAGTCGTTCATTTGCACAGAGGAAGTTCAGGCTCCCATAACAACGATATGGAGCTCGTCAACGGAAATGTCATCCGCCACCTTAGTGCCGAAGAAGCCTACACATACCTGGGCGTACCTCAAAGGCATGTCCGGGATGTGCAGGCTGCTAAAACCACCATCATTAAGAAATACCGGCGCATTCTCCGTCAGATCTGGTCATCAGAATTGACCGGGAGAAATAAGGTGGCAGCCACGAATATGTTGGCCGTATCACCAGTGCTCTATTCTTTTGGAGCACTGAAGTGGAACGTTGACGAGCTAAGGGATCTTGACCGAAGCACACGGAAGATGATTTGTATGCAACGCAGTTTGCATCCAAGATCTTCCGTGGAACGACTGTATTTGCCCCGAAATATGGGAGGTCGTGGCCTTTTAAGCCTGGAGTGTATGCATGACCGATTGGTCCTCGAAACAGCTTGCGACGTGATTAATCGAACGGAGGATCCCCTGATGATGCTAGTACATCAGCATGAAATTCAGGGGAAGGGGGCGTTTTCGTACAACGCGGCGGAACGAGCGGCGCGAAACCTCGGTCTGGTTTTCAACGTGGGACGTAGTGGTGCACACGAGGCTGAATCAGTCATCAATCTGTGCCCAGTGCGTCTCAGGGCTAACATACGGAAGGAACAACTCCGTATGTTGGAGGGAAGGCATATCGACAAGCCGTTGCATGGACAATTCTTTCGAAATGTCCAACAACTTGGCTTGTCGGCAGAGATGACCTTCTCCTTCTTAAGATCAGCCGGCTTGAAATCCGAGACCGAGGGTTTCATCTTCGCATGCCAGGATGGGGTCATCAATACCTTAGCGTATCGCCAGAACATCTTACACCAGGCGATACAGAGTACGCTTTGTAGACTGTGTAGATGTCATGCTGAGACACTAATGCATCTTTTGGCAGCATGCCCAATATATGCAGTTTCAGCATACATCGAACGTCACAATGCGGCTCTTCGAGTGCTGTATTACCACCTTCGCAGCACTTATAGTATTGATGCAACCCCAGTTTTGCCGTACGTCCCCACTGATATTGAATCCGTTGTCGGGAATGAGTCGTGCCGAATATACTGGAATTACTCATTCCCGACGAGTAGGCAAATATCAGCCAATAAGCCTGAGATCGTCCTTGTTGACTTCGATGACAAATCCATCTTCGTCATCGAGTTTTCTGCACCAGCAGAAACAAATATAGTCAGCAAAGAGGACGAAAAACGGATGAAATATCAGGAACTCCTGTTCGAGATTCGCAAGCTGTATCGAGGGTTCAAAATCAAGCTCGTCGTGCTGATAATTGGAGTGCTGGGAGGAATGAGACCAACTTTCCTCCAAAACATCAGAAGCATTCCGGCCTGTCGAGAACATGCAAATTCCATAGCAGGCCGAATGCAGAAAGCAGTGCTGCTGGGATCTCTCCGTCTACTGAGGTCACACGAGATCCTGTAACCACTAACCCAATGGTAGAGGGAGTGGTTGCAGTTGCAAACGAAATGGCCCGGTGCAGTCTGCAGCGGAGGAGATGGATATCGGAGCCACTTTTCTGCTGCAGACTGCACACGGGGATTCTGGAGGGCCAAGGGAGGTTAGGGTTTTAGTCGGTAAACCTTGCCGTTAACATCAAAGGTGAGGGAGTCCGACACACGGGGGGTTACAGAACATCTTCAACCCCCTATGGTGCCTAATGCATTTCCCCCCTCCGTAAAAAAAAAAAAAAAAAAAAATTCCCAAAACAGGTGTCCCGGGAGAACGACCAACGAATGTCCACGGACGATTTCAGTGGACGGAGGATCTCAGGCAAGATCTGATGCGCTGCTACGAGGAGAGCTGTCCGCAACAGCAAAACTACATGGCGCGAATGCATAGTCGGTTTGCAACAATGCATCCCGAACTAGCAGATCACTTTACTCACCAACATCTGAGAGATTATGTAGCTTATCTGAGGCGGATAGGTTTCGTTGTTCCCAGCTGTCAACCGGTACCGGATGTGCGAGCAATAACAACGGAGCCCGTACGCGGTGCAGAGAGAGATGCTCCATATTATGAAAGCACGACACTCGTGTTTAGGCGGAATTTGACAACAAAAATTTTGCCTAAACAACGAGAATTAGACAGAGCAAATAGCCTACTTCTGGATGCTCTTCCACATGACTGCGACCTGTGGCAAGTCAATTGTGCCGTTTACGAGGCTGCAAGTGATCTGGTGACTCCGCGAAATCTGACACAGATATCGGGGAGTCGGCAGATTACAAAACGCATGTGTCAATTGAACGGCAAGATTCGACTGACACGGAGGCTCGCTTCCCGAGTTCAGTGTGTGATCGACTATTTAACATCTGGCCGTTCATTTACGGCAAAAGTCAAGAAGTTCGCACAACAACTGCGGACGTACTATCACACACTGAACAAGCTGAAGTTGCTCAACATCAAGCAACGTTTGGCGGAGAAAATTCGGGTTTTGGCGGATGCCAAAAAGAGGCTGCAAAGACGGGAGGATGGAATTCGACAAAATGCAATATTTTGGACGAATCCTTCCAACCTCTTCAAACATCGTATCGCAGCCTCAAGCGAGTTTCCGTCGATAACCGCAGTTGAGGAATTCTGGGGGAGCATCTACGAGAAAACATCTAGGCTTAATGCAGACACTCCAGGTATTGAAATCTTCACCGAGTTGTACGACGAAGTCACACAAGAAAGTGAAGATTGCCCACCCGTCAGTGTAGTAGAGGTGAAAAATGCCATCACAGGAGCGAGGAATTTCTCCTCGCCGGGCTGGGATGGAATTAACAACTATTGGTGGAAGAAGTTCACTTCTGTCCATCAACACCTAGCCCGAATATTCACCTCTTATATAAAGGGGGACCAACCCATTCCGCACTGGCTGGTGGAGGGCCGAATGACACTGATCCCAAAATCGGGAGACTTGTCCGATCCGAGAAACCATAGACCGATCACGTATCTCAATACGTTATACAAATTGTTCACTAACATCTTGAGCGAACGTATTGAGAAATCCGTGAAACCGGTGTGGCAACGGATAGTAGAACAACGAGGCTGCAAAATGGGTGTATCCGGCTGCAAGGACAACTTGCTTATCGACAGGTGTGTTTATCAGGACGCTGTCCAGTACAAGCGTAACCTGTCGATAGCCTGGCTGGATTACATGAAGGCGTATGACTCAACATCGCACGAGCTTTTAAGCTTGTTGCTCAAACGCCTTCATGTCCACCCAAACATAGTGAGAATTGTAGAAGACCTGATGCCTCTTTGGAAAACACGCTTTGTCATGACATCGGGCAAGCGTCGAACCATGTCTAGACTAGTTCAATTCCAAAGAGGTGTCTATCAGGGAGATTCTCTGAGTCCTCTGCTATTCTGCATCTCACTATTGCCTCTATCCGTTGCTCTCCGGAAATCTCAAGGGTACATGTGTGGACCGCCTGGTGAACGTGTACATAAGATCACCCACCTTTTCTATATGGACGATCTTGAATTATACGCATCAGGCGAAGATCAATTACATCGATCTCTGAACATCGCCCTCACATACTCGAGAGATATCGGCATGGAATTCGGATTGGACAAGTGTGCAGTCGTTCATTTGCACAGAGGAAGTTCAGGCTCCCATAACAACGATATGGAGCTCGTCAACGGAAATGTCATCCGCCACCTTAGTGCCGAAGAAGCCTACACATACCTGGGCGTACCTCAAAGGCATGTCCGGGATGTGCAGGCTGCTAAAACCACCATCATTAAGAAATACCGGCGCATTCTCCGTCAGATCTGGTCATCAGAATTGACCGGGAGAAATAAGGTGGCAGCCACGAATATGTTGGCCGTATCACCAGTGCTCTATTCTTTTGGAGCACTGAAGTGGAACGTTGACGAGCTAAGGGATCTTGACCGAAGCACACGGAAGATGATTTGTATGCAACGCAGTTTGCATCCAAGATCTTCCGTGGAACGACTGTATTTGCCCCGAAATATGGGAGGTCGTGGCCTTTTAAGCCTGGAGTGTATGCATGACCGATTGGTCCTCGAAACAGCTTGCGACGTGATTAATCGAACGGAGGATCCCCTGATGATGCTAGTACATCAGCATGAAATTCAGGGGGCGTTTTCGTACAACGCGGCGGAACGAGCGGCGCGAAACCTCGGTCTGGTTTTCAACGTGGGACGTAGTGGTGCACACGAGGCTGAATCAGTCATCAATCTGTGCCCAGTGCGTCTCAGGGCTAACATACGGAAGGAACAACTCCGTATGTTGGAGGGAAGGCATATCGACAAGCCGTTGCATGGACAATTCTTTCGAAATGTCCAACAACTTGGCTTGTCGGCAGAGATGACCTTCTCCTTCTTAAGATCAGCCGGCTTGAAATCCGAGACCGAGGGTTTCATCTTCGCATGCCAGGATGGGGTCATCAATACCTTAGCGTATCGCCAGAACATCTTACACCAGGCGATACAGAGTACGCTTTGTAGACTGTGTAGATGTCATGCTGAGACACTAATGCATCTTTTGGCAGCATGCCCAATATATGCAGTTTCAGCATACATCGAACGTCACAATGCGGCTCTTCGAGTGCTGTATTACCACCTTCGCAGCACTTATAGTATTGATGCAACCCCAGTTTTGCCGTACGTCCCCACTGATATTGAATCCGTTGTCGGGAATGAGTCGTGCCGAATATACTGGAATTACTCATTCCCGACGAGTAGGCAAATATCAGCCAATAAGCCTGAGATCGTCCTTGTTGACTTCGATGACAAATCCATCTTCGTCATCGAGTTTTCTGCACCAGCAGAAACAAATATAGTCAGCAAAGAGGACGAAAAACGGATGAAATATCAGGAACTCCTGTTCGAGATTCGCAAGCTGTATCGAGGGTTCAAAATCAAGCTCGTCGTGCTGATAATTGGAGTGCTGGGAGGAATGAGACCAACTTTCCTCCAAAACATCAGAAGCATTCCGGCCTGTCGAGAACATGCAAATTCCATAGCAGGCCGAATGCAGAAAGCAGTGCTGCTGGGATCTCTCCGTCTACTGAGGTCACACGAGATCCTGTAACCACTAACCCAATGGTAGAGGGAGTGGTTGCAGTTGCAAACGAAATGGCCCGGTGCAGTCTGCAGCGGAGGAGATGGATATCGGAGCCACTTTTCTGCTGCAGACTGCACACGGGGATTCTGGAGGGCCAAGGGAGGTTAGGGTTTTAGTCGGTAAACCTTGCCGTTAACATCAAAGGTGAGGGAGTCCGACACACGGGGGGTTACAGAACATCTTCAACCCCCTATGGTGCCTAATGCATTTCCCCCCTCCGTAAAAAAAAAAAAAAAAAAAAATTCCCAAAACAGGTGTCCCGGGAGAACGACCAACGAATGTCCACGGACGATTTCAGTGGACGGAGGATCTCAGGCAAGATCTGATGCGCTGCTACGAGGAGAGCTGTCCGCAACAGCAAAACTACATGGCGCGAATGCATAGTCGGTTTGCAACAATGCATCCCGAACTAGCAGATCACTTTACTCACCAACATCTGAGAGATTATGTAGCTTATCTGAGGCGGATAGGTTTCGTTGTTCCCAGCTGTCAACCGGTACCGGATGTGCGAGCAATAACAACGGAGCCCGTACGCGGTGCAGAGAGAGATGCTCCATATTATGAAAGCACGACACTCGTGTTTAGGCGGAATTTGACAACAAAAATTTTGCCTAAACAACGAGAATTAGACAGAGCAAATAGCCTACTTCTGGATGCTCTTCCACATGACTGCGACCTGTGGCAAGTCAATTGTGCCGTTTACGAGGCTGCAAGTGATCTGGTGACTCCGCGAAATCTGACACAGATATCGGGGAGTCGGCAGATTACAAAACGCATGTCTCAATTGAACGGTAAGATTCGACTGACACGGAAACTCGCTTCCCGAATTCAGTGTGTGATCGACTATTTAACATCTGGCCGTTCATTTACGGCAAAAGTCAAGAAGTTCGCACAACAACTGCGGACGTACTATCACACACTGAACAAGCTGAAGTTGCTCAACATCAAGCAACGTTTAGCGGATAAAATTCGGGCTTTGGCGGATGCCAAAAAGAGGCTGCAAAGACGGGAAGAAGGAATTCGACAAAACTCAATATTTTGGACGAGTCTTCCAACCTCTTCAAACATCGTATCGCAGCCTCAAGCGAGTTTCTGCCGATGGCCGCAGTTGAGGAATTCTGGGGGAGCATCTACGAGAGAACATCTAGGCTTAATGCAGACACTCCAGGTATTGAAATCTTCACCGAGTTGTGCGACGAAGTCACACACCAAAGTGAAGATTGCCCACCCGTCAGTGCTTTAGAGGTGAAAAATGCCATCACAGGAGCGAGGAATTTCTCCTCGCCGGGCTGGGATGGAATTAATAACTATTGGTGGAAGAAGTTCACTTCTGTCCATCAACACCTAGCCCGAATATTCACCTCTTATATAAATGGAGACCAACCCATTCCGCACTGGTTGGTGGAGGGCCGAACGACACTGATCCCAAAAGCGGGAGACTTGTCCGATCCGAGAAACCATAGACCGATCACGTGTCTCAATACGTTATACAAATTGTTCACTAACATCTTGAACGAACGTATTGAGAAATCCGTGAAACCGGTGTGGCAACGGATAGTCGAACAACTTAAATTATACGCATCAGGCGAGGATCAATTACATCGATCTCTGAACATCGCCCTCACATACTCGAGAGATATCGGCATGGAATTCAGATTGGACAAGTGTGCAGTCATTCATTTGCACAGAGGAAGGTTAGGCTCCCATAACAACGATATGGAGCTCGTCAACGGAAATGTCATCCGCCACCTTAGCGCCGAAGAAGCCTACACATACCTGGGCGTACGTCAAAGGCATGTCAAGGATGTGCAGGCTGGTAAAACCACCATCACTAAAAAATACCGGCGCATTCTCCGTCAGACCCGGTCATCAGAACTGACCGGGAGAAATAAGGTGGCAGCCACGAATATATTGGCCGTATCACCAGTGCTCTATTCATTTGGAGCACTGAAGTGGAACGTTCACGAGCTAAGGGATCTTGACCGAAGCACACGGAAGATGATTTGTATGCAACGCAGTTTGCATGCAAGATATTCCGTGGAACGACTGTATTTGCCCCGAAATATGGGAGGTCGTGGTCTTTTAAGCCTGGAGTGTATGCATGACCGATTGGTCCTCGAGACAGCTTGCGACGTGATTAATCGAACGGGGGATCCTCTGATGATGCTAGTCCATCAGCATGAAATTTAGGCGAAGGGGGCGTTTTTGTACAACGCGGCGGAACGAGCGGCGCGAAACCTCGGTCTGGTTTTCAACGTGGGACGCAGTGGTGCACACGAAGCTGAATCAGTCATCAATCTGTGCCCAGTGCGTCTCAGGGCTAACATACCGAAGGAACAACTCCGTATGTTGGAGGGAAGGCATATCGACAAGCCATTGCATCGACAATTCTTTCGAAATGTCCAACAACTTGGCTTGTCGGCAGAGATGACCTTCTCGCTCTTAAGATCAGCCGGCTTGAAATCCGAGAGCGGGGGTTTTATCTTCGCATGCCAGGATGGGGTCATCAATACCTTAGCGTATCGCCAGAACATCTTACACTAATGCATCTTTTGGCAGCATGCCCAATATATGCAGTTTCAGCATACATCGAACGTCACAATGCGGCTCTTCGACTGGTGTATTACCATCTTCGCAGCACTTATAGTATTGATGCAACCCCAGTTTTGCCGTACGTCCCCACTGATATTGAATCCGTAGTCGGGAATGAGTCGTGCCGAATATATTGGAATTACTCATTCCCGACGAGCAGGCATATATCAGCCAATAAGCCTGACATCGTCCTTGTTGGCTTCGATGACAAATCCATCTTCGTCATCGAGTTTTCTGCGCCAGCAGAAACAAATATAGTCAGCAAAGAGGACGAAAAACGAATGAAATATCAGGAAGTCCGGTTCGAGATTCGCAAGCTGTATCGAGGATTCAAAATCAAGCTCGTCGTGCTGATAATTGGAGTGCTGGGAGGAATGAGACCAACTTTCCTCCAAAACATCAAAAGCATTCCGGCCTGTCAAGAACATGCAAATTCCATCGCAGGCCGAATGCAGAAAGCAGTGCTGCTAGGATCTCTCCGTCTACTGAGGTCACACGAGATCCTGTAACCACTAACCCAATGGTAGAGGGAGTGGTTACAGTTGCAAACGAAATGGCCCGGTGCAGTCTGCAGCGGAGGAGATGGATATCGGAGCCACTTTTCTGCTGTAGACTGCACAAGCGGATTATGGAGGGCCAATTTAAAAAAAACAAAATAAGGGGACGAGATGGTTACGATGGCTAAGGCGTCCGCCTTGTTTCGTAACCTAAACGTCTCCGAAGGTTCTGGGTTCGAGTCCCCGTGTAGACAACTTTCTGCGCATTGAATTGAACTCGGTACCGTCACTGCAATCACCTACCTCGTGGTTTGGGGCGTGGTTACAGTGACATTTCACGCTGATTTGGTAGAGATGTGAGCAAAAATTTCTCACTTTTCTTACAGATTGAGCGACATAAGAAACCAATGTTGTTGTTAAAGTTATTATTAAAATAAATATAATAATAACAATAACAACAACAATAACATACAATAATAAAAATAATAATAATAATAATAATGATAATAATTACGCAATGAAAAAATGTATTTTTGCAAATATTAATAAACATTAATTTGTTGTGTTGTTTAACATTAATAATGTGTTGAAAAATAATAATTATGATCGTTTAATGCAATTATTAAAGTTAATAAATAATTTAATTCAATTAAGAAATAGTTAAATAGAATGAATGAAATTATGATAGTTGAATGAAAAAAAAAAGTAGTAAAAATGTGTTTTTTGTAAATAAAAATATAGTGCAGTAATAATAATGTAATAAAGATTGTCATGAGAAAACCACATACGTGTCATAGACGGCGGATTTCTGTTACATAAAGTTGTGTGGAGCAAACTGACAAATTTCAAACAAATTTATTGTGAGTACGTGAATTACGTCCAAAAAACTTACGGCGAAAAGGTTTGCATCGCATTTGATGGATACACGAGTGATTTGACAGTAGCAGGAACCAAATACGCGGAACGAATAAGACGTCTACAAAGGCACCCATGTCCAGATTTTACATTCGACGAAACCACAGTGCCGATAACGGCACAAGAGAAATTTCTGTCCAACGAAAGTAATAAGGAAATCATGGGTTATAAAAACATCGATTCTAGTGAAGTGTACGAGTCCGTGGACTTCGTACAGGGGAGAGAATGTTACGGACGGAATCGATGTTTTATCAACTGCGGTATCCGGCGTAGGTTTTTTCCCACAGAGGTGGTTTTCCCTACGCCATTGCACACCCGAATGGGGGTACCTCTCAAAATGAAGCAGGCCTGTTAGGTAAATTATGTAAAAGGCCTTCGAAATGGTGACGATCTCGTTAAAAGAATTTGTATTTCGAATAGTATAATCGATATATAATATGACGTTGTAGTCTATTTAAATGTTCGAGAAATTGAAAAGTCGAACTAAGATGTAAAAAAAATTGACAATCGGGGTTTTTCAGTTTAGGGACGTCGTGGGGTTAGGAAGTCCACGTCGCGATCGGGTCGTCACCAGTTGATCGCTAATAAATAGTTAACATTTTCTTTCGGTCGATCAAATCGCGTGTATTATTCAAAGCCCTTCCACCATTCGTTAACAAATAAAAATTCGTTCAGATTTTGACGACTTTCTTCGAAAGACATGGAATCGAGGTCCAACGAGCTGTCGAGGACGCAGGTTCTAATTGTCAACACAGCGATTGATAAATTACAAATCTATGACTTGAGTGAAATTATTGGTGAAGATATCGACATACTTATATTACTTACTGCGCTGGCCCCGAATACGCCCAACATTTATTTTAGAAAGCCTGCAAGAGGCAAAACTTCAGAAACTCTGTTTTGTCCAGCTAGTATGAAACACCCCGATTTCATTCGCGAAAACATTTTATTTTAACATCCCTTCAGCGGGTGTGACACCACATCTTGCTTTTTAATGTTGGAAAAACTAAATTCATAACGACTTTGAAGAATCGCCAAAAGGAATTACTGTCTGCTAGTTGTCTATAGTCGAGCTATTTAAACTGCAGAAAATAAAGCCTGAAATTCTCGTTTCAGGCGAGTTGTTTTTAGTTGCTTTATATGGCGGTTCAAAGCATGACAAATCTTTGAACACGATTCGATACCAACGATTTGTTAAATCAGCGACCAAAACGAAATTCAATCTGTCAGTTCTTCCTCCTACTAAAAGCTCGGCACGTCAGCATATCCTGCGTACGCCCCTGCCGAATTGTTATAAATTATCTCCTGCAAATGCACCAAGGGCTGCACTAATGCTTGCGGATGTCGATAAGCGGGTCTCAAATGCCCCATCATCTGTCATTGCTCCAGTCAATGCACCAACACTGTAACGGTGTGAGAAATTCTAATGAGTGACTTGGAAGACGATTTGGATGACGATGATGACAAAACAACAAGCAACGATCATCCGAAGAAAAACAACGACCATTATGACGATGACCAAGAAGACATGGATCAAGAAGACAACAACGACGAAGTTTCAGAGTTTCAACGTTCCAAGCGTGCTCGTTATGAATAATTATGTATATCAGTAACACACCTCATTTAAAAAATAATTTCACTTCCGAACGATTTTCACTGCACTCTGTCACGAAGGTAACACAGGTCTGCACGGATTTTTGTGCGCTGAACATGAATCTGTAGTCGAAAAATGCCTATCACGTCAAGATTTTGCGAAAAGTGGGGGTAAATACACAAAAAAACGCGTTTTTGGGTGTTTTTACCCCTAATTTTCTCTGAAACCTGACGTGCTACAGACTTGAATTTGTGCTTAAATTAAAGGTTGGTTCTTCCCCTAAAAAAATCATATAGGGTAGTTTCAAACAAAATTTTATAGTTTTGAAAAAAAAAATGGTTTTAACCTTGCTATTTCTAGTGATTATGATGAAACTGCAAATTATTTAATTACATTGAGCAGAGCTCGTACAAAGCACTACTTGACTGTTTTCGGGGTTGGTGTTTAAGAATCCAGTGTCGCCTTTATAAAATTCAAAATGGCGGATCCAAGATGGCGGACGTAAAATCAAAAATTTGAATTAACCTTAAACAAATCAGTACACCAGCCGCAAAATAAAAAAATAAACTTAGGATCTAAAAATCACCACTTCAGGTTTTTTATTGTTATTTAAATAAATAAAATAAAATTAGATATGTTGAAACTTCCATGCAGTGGAATTTCCAGGGTAAAAGAAAAACAACAGCAGCGTGTAGTGAAAAGAAGAAATTTAATAATTGAGTGAATACTGTTTTTTCGGCTGGCGATAATTGATGAGCGACGTTACTTGCTCGAGTGTTCGGGCGCTACTGACGTGGGCAGAACAATTTGCACGACAAGCAAGCCTCCACGCATGCGCAACTGATCACGCCTCTCATTCTTATTATAAAACGCGATAAGCACTTGATTTAACAAGATAAATATCTCTTGCGTTATCGACTACTATATTACTTTTACTATATCAAAAGAATACGTACATTTGATTTTTTGTATTTGTATTGTGTTGTATAACGTAAGTTACAAACAAATTTTTTGTTTAACTGCATCTTTAATTTAGACGTTTAATTTTATGCGAGTTACTCGGAATAGAATTTACTGATTTGCGAATTACATCATTTTTATGGTGCATATTCATTGTTTTGAAATTTATTACTCATAGACATATCAATTTAAAAAATGCCACCAACATCGTGCATTAATAGCCCCGACAAATTTTGTTACATTTGTGGTAAGTACACATGTGTGAAACAGCGTCTAAATATAAATGATTTCGTAAAAAAAAAATATTTCAACTATTTCGGAAACGAAATAGGAAATCAAGACAAAACTTGGGTACCTCATAAAGTATGTCAATCTTGTGTGCAATTTTTAAGATTATGGCGCAAACAAAAAATAAAAAATTTGTCATTTAGTGTACCCATGATTTGGCGTGAACCGAGTAATCATGATGAATGCTATTTTTGCTGCTGCAAGTTATTCGGTTTCAACACGAAAAATAAAAATTCCATTGTTCATCCTGATGTTGTATCTGCAACCAAGCCAGTTCCTGTATCACCTACAGATGTTCTTCGAGTTATTCCCAGGGTTGAAGAAAATGCAGTTCCTGTAGAGGAATCATATGATTCGGAACATCTTGATTCTGATCATGACTTTGAAGATCATGGTGATGACAGTCCTAAATTGTACAATCAATCTTCATTGAATGATCTAGTGAGAGAATTAGACTTACCGAAAGATAAGGCAGAGTTGTTGGGTTCCAGGCTTAAAGAGCGTAATTTACTTCAACCTAAAGTAACTTTCTCCTGGTACAGACATCGAGAGGAAAAATTTGTTGAATTCTTTTCTGATGAAAATTCTATGTCTTACTGCAACAATGTGCAAGGATTAATAGAGAAGTTTGGAATTCAATATGATCCTACAGAGTGGCGCTTCTTCATTGATTCCTCAAAAATAAGTTTAAAAGGCGTGTTGTTAAACAATGGTAATAACTATGCTTCAATTCCCATATTTCACTCAGTTCATCTTAAAGAGAACTACACAAATATGAAAATTTGAATGCGTGCAATATGAAAAGCATAAATGGAAACTTTGTGGTGACTTAAAAGTAATTTGCATGGTGTTGGGGCAACAAGCTGGGTACACTAAGTTTCCTTGCCATATCTGCCATTGGGATAGTAGAGCAAGGGATCAGCATTGCAAAAAATGTTGTACATGACGCTCTAATGGACAGGAATGACGTATTGATACCGCCTCTTCATTTAAAACTGGGCTTAATGAAACAGTTCGTAAAAGCACTGAATAAGGAAGGCGAATGTTTCCTTTACTTTAAAAAAAAGTTCCCAGGGTTAAGTGATGCGAAGATCAAAGAAGGTATTTTTGTGGGGCCCAAATTCAGAAGTCTCATGAAAGATGACAAATTTGACCAAACAATGACCACTCTGGAGATAAATGCATGGCAAGGCTTTAAAAAAGTTGTGAAAGGATTCCTGGGTAATAAAAAGAGGAAAATTATGAAAGCCTTGTTGCTGAAATGTTAGAAGCCTATAAGCAATTAGGATGTAACATGAGCATTAAACTTCATTTCCTAAATTCTCATTTAGGCTTCTTTCCCGAAAATTAAGGTGATGTAAGCGAAGAGCAGGGAGAACGTTTTCATCAAGACATTAAAGAAATGGAACGAAGATACCAAGGACGATGGAACTCCGTTATGCTTGCAGATTACAGCTGGAACCTCGAAAGAGAAGACTCCAGAACACCAAACAAAAGAAAATCCAGTTCTCGTAGTTTCGATCAAAAGAGAACACGGTATCACACAGGCACTTAATGTGAAATTGTACTAGTGCATATTGGTTAGACAACTCCTTGTCCTACCTTCACTGATCGGACAACTGCTAGTCCTGCCTTCGATGGTCGGACAACCGCTAGTCTTGCATTCAGTGGTCGGACAACTGCTAGTCTGGCCTTCACTGGTCGGACAACTGCTAGTCCTACCTTCACTAGTCGAACAATTTTTAGTCTTGCATTCGCTGGTCGAACAACCGCTAGTATTACTAATGGCGAACAAAAAAAACATGAAGTGGTGATTTTAAGATCCTAAGTATATTTTTTTATTTTGCGGCCGCCATTTTGGATTCGCTATTTTAAATTTTGTGAAACTAACATTGGATTCGTCATCAGCGACTCAAAAAAACCCGAGTACTGATTTTCATGAGGTTAATTTAAATTTTTTATTTTTACGTCCGCCATCTTGGATCCGCCATTTTGAATTTAGAAAGGCGACACTGGATTCTTAAACACCAACCTCGAAAACAGTCAAGTAGTGGTTTGTATGAGCTCTGCACAATGTAGTTAAATAATATGCATTTTCATCATAATCACTAGGAATAGCAAGGTTAAAACCATTTTTTTGTCAAAACTATGAAAACTTTTTAAATCTATCGTATATGATTTTTGTAGGGGAAGAATCAAGCTTCAATTTGAGCACAAATTCAGATCTGTTGCACGTCAGGCTTCTGAGAAAAATAGGGGTAAAAACAACCAAAAACACGTTTTTTGGTGTTTTTGCCCCCACTTTTCTCAAAATCATGACGTGATAGACATTTTTCGTCTTCAGATTCGTGTTCAGCGTACAAAAATACGTCGGAAATCACTCTGATATCCAAAAAAAAAAAAGTGAATTTTGCAGACCTGTGTAATAATAATTTTTTTTTTTTTTTGACGAAGGGGGGAAATGCGTTGGGCACCACCATGGGGTTGAAGATGTTGGTTAACCCCCCGTGTGTCGGACTCCCTTGCCCATGGTGTTCGGGGCAAGGTTTACCGACTAAAACCCTAACCTCCCTTGGCCTTCCATAATCCACGTGTGCAGTCTGCAGCAGAAAAGTGGCTCCGATATCCATCTCCTCCGCTGCAGACTGCACCGGGCCGTTTCGTTTGCAACTGTAACCACTCCCTCTACCATTGGGTTAGTGGTTACAGGATCTCGTGTGACCTCAGTAGACGGAGAGATCCCAGCAGCACTGCTTTCTGCATGCGGCCTGCGATGGAACTTGCATGTTCTCGACAGGCCGGAATGCTTTTGATGTTTTGGAGGAAAGTTGGTCTCATTCCTCCCAGCACTCCAATTATCAGCACGACGAGCTTGATTTTGAACCCCCGATACAGCTTGCGAATCTCGAACATGAGTTGCTGATATTTCATCCGTTTTTCGTCCTCTTTGCTGACCATATTTGTTTCTGCTGGTGCAGAAAACTCGATGACGAAGATGGATTTGTCATCGAAGTCAACAAGGACGATATCAGGGTTGTTGGCTGATATTTGCCTGCTCGTCGGGAATGAGTAATTCCAGTATATTCGGCATGACTCATTCCCGACAACGGATTCAATATCAGTGGGGACGTACGGCAAAACTGGGGTTGCATCAATACCATAAATGCTGCGAAGATGGTAATACAGCACTCGAAGAGCCGCATTGTCACGTTCGATGTATGCTGAAACTGCATACATTGGGCATGCTGCCAAAAGATGCATGAGTGTCTCAGCATGACATCTACACAATCTACAAAGCGTACTCTGTACCGCCTGGTGTAAGATGTTCTGGCGATACGCTAAGGTATTGATGACCCCATCCTGGCACGCGAAGATAAAACCCTCGGTCTCGGATTTCAAGCCGGCTGATCTTAAGAAGGAGAAGGTCATCTCTGCCGACAAGCCAAGTTGTTGGACATTTCGAAAGAATTGTCCATGCAACGGCTTGTCGATATGCCTTCCCTCCAACATACGGAGTTGTTCCTTCCGTATGTTTGCCCTGAGACGCACTGGGCACAGATTGATGACTGATTCAGCCTCCTGTGCACCACTACGTCCCACGTTGAAAACCAGACCGAGGTTTCGTGCCGCTCGTTCCGCCGCGTTGTACAAAAACGCCCCCTTCCCCTGAATTTCATGCTGATGTACTAGCATCATCAGGGGATCCTCCGTTCGATTAATCACGTCGCAAGCCGTTTCGAGGACAAATCGGTCATGCATACAATCCAGGCTTAAAAGGCCACGACCTCCCATATTTCGGGGCAAAACAGTCGTTCCACGGAAGATCTTGGATGCAAACTGCGTTGCATACAAATCATCTTCCGTGTGCTTCAGTCAAGATCCCTTAGCTCGTCAACGTTCCACTTCAGTGCTCCAAAAGAATAGAGCACTGGTGATACGGCCAACATATTCGTGGCTGCCACCTTATTTCTCCCGGTCAATTCTGATGACCAGATCTGACGGAGAATGCGCCGGTATTTCTTAATGATGGTGGTTTTAGCAGCCTGCACATCCTGGACATGCCTTTGAGGTACGCCCAGGTATGTGTAGGCTTCTTCGGCACTAAGGTGGCGGATGACATTTCCGTTGACGAGCTCCATATCGTTGTTATGGGAGCCTGACCTTCCTCTGTGCAAATGAACGACTGCACACTTGCCCAATCCGAATTCCATGCCGATATCTCTCGAGTATGTGAGCGCGATGTTCAGAGATCGATGTAATTGATCTTCGCCTGATGCGTATAATTTAAGATCGTCCATATAGAAAAGATGGGTGATCTTATGTACACGTTCACCAGGCGGTCCACACATGTACCCTTGAAATTTCCGGAGAGCAACGGATAGAGGCAATAGTGAGATGCAGAAGAGCAGAGGACTCAGAGAATCTCCCTGGTAGACACCTCTTTGGAATTGAACCAGTCTCGACATGGTTCGACGCTTGTCCGATGTCATGACAAAGCGTGTTTTCCAAAGAGGCATCAGGTCTTCTACAATTCTCACTATGTTTGGGTGGACATGGAGGCGTTTGAGCACAAGCATAAAAGCTCGTGCGATGTTGAGTCATACGCCTTCATGTAATCCAGCCAGACTATCGACAGGTTACGCTTGTACTGGACGGCGTCCTGACAAACACACCTGACGATAAGCAAGTTGTCCTTGCAGCCGGATACACCCATTTTGCAGCCTCGTTGTTCTACTATCCGTTGCCACACCAGTTTCACGGATTTCTCAATACGTTCGTTCAAGATGTTAGTGAACAATTTGTATAACGTATTGAGACACGTGATCGGTCTATGGTTTTTCGGATCGGACAAGTCTCCCGATTTTGGGATCAGTGTCGTTCGGCCCTCCACCAGCCAGTGCGGAATGGGTTGGTCTCCATTTATATAAGAGGTGAATATTCGGGCTAGGTGTTGATGGACAGAAGTGAACTTCTTCCACCAATAGTTATTAATTCCATCCCAGCCCGGCGAGGAGAAATTCCTCGCTCCCGTGATGGCATTTTTCACCTCTAAAGCACTTACGGGTGGGCAATCTTCACTTTGTTGTGTGACTTCGTCGCACAACTCGGTGAAGATTTCAATACCTGGAGTGTCTGCATTAAGCCTAGATGTTCTCTCGTAGATGTTCCCCCAGAATTCCTCAACTGCGGCCATCGACGGAAACTCGCTTGAGGCTGCGATACGATGTTTGAAGAGGTTGGAAGGATTCGTCCAAAATATTGAGTTTTGTCGAATTCCTTCTTCACGTCTTTGCAGCCTCTTTTTGGCATCGGCCATAACCCGAATTTTATCCGCTAAACGTTGCTTGATGTTGAGCAACTTCAGCTTGTTCAGTGTGTGATAATACGTCCGCAGTTGTTGTGCGAACTTCCTGACTTTTGCCGTAAATGAACGGCCAGATGTTAAATAGTCGATCACACACTGAACTCGGGAAGCGAGCCTCCGTGTCAGTCGAATCTTGCCGTTCAATTGAGACATGCGTTTTGTAATCTGCCGACTCCCCGATATCTGTGTCAGATTTCGCGGAGTCACCAGATCATTTGCAGCCTCGTAAACGGCACAATTGACTTGCCACAGGTCGCAGTCATCTGGAAGAGCATCTAGAAGTAGGCTATTTGCTCTGTCTATTTCTCGTTGTTTTGGCAAAATTTTTGTTGTCAAATTTTTCCTAAACACGAGTGTCGTGCTGTCATAATGTGGAGCATCTCTCCCAGCACCGCGTACGGGCTCAGTTGTTATTGCCCGCACATCCGGTACCGGTTGACAGCTGGGAACAACGAAACCCGTCCGCCTCAGATAGGCCACATAATCTCTCAGTTGTTGTTGAGAAAAGCGATCTGCCAGTTCGGGATGCATTAATGCAAACCGACTGTGCATTCGCGCCATGTATCCTCTCTGTTGCGGACAGCTCCCCTCATAGCAGCGCATTAGATCTTGCCTGAGATCCTCCGTCCACTGAAATCGTCCGTGGACATCAGCTTCTCGTCGTCCCGGGACACCTGTTTCGGCTCCTCCACCTCGGGACTGGGCTGCATCCGAAGCAGCCCGATGGTCACGAGCCCTGCGCGTTATTCGATGTGTAACCGCAAATACAGGGAGTAGGGTGGTTAGCCCTACTCCCAGTTGTTATGCCTCTCTCGTTTGTCTCTTACCTCGCCCTCCACTGGGGTTGGTTACCCAATCTCTGGCAAGGTTGCTAAGAGTCCAGGGACCACCGGCTTTAATAAGCACACGTGGAGGTGAGAGTAGGCCATTTGGGAAGATAGGCTAAGATGCGGCTTTTTGCATAGCCGCATTGTGTTACGCATCATTCCCTTTGGGAATAATTATTATCATAATTATTATTATTATTTATATTATTAATCCTAATGACATAAAACCGTTAAAACGTTTCACGATTGTGCAAAAGCAATGATATCTCTCCGTGTAGCACGCTACGTTGCAACTTCGGCGCCCTCTACAAGGCGCAATTTTCAACTAAATGAAACGAATAAAAAACGAAAGTATTCGTTTTTTTGTCGTCTACAACTTTATCTTACATATTTTTTCAATGTGTCGCGAGTGTTTAGTTACAAGCCAAAAAGTAAAATTTTCAATTAAATTTTTTCCTTTATCGTTCGATATCTCGAAAACTATCTATTCTAGGCTATAATGTATACAAAGGTAACTTATAGAGCATAATAAAACCTTTAAAATGAGCCTTAGTGAATCTCGTAGCACCAATAGAAGCCGAGTTATCGTTATTTTAATGAAAAAAATACGTTTTGGAGCCCCCTTAAAAAAGCTCAAGGTCTACAGGGGTGCAAACTTGAGGTTAAGCTCTCCTTGAACCCTTTTTTAAGATCCACCAAAAAAATTGCTACTTATTTCATTTTCACTTTTAAATGTACAATTTGACTACCATGACGCTTACTATACGAGCACCAAATGTCAGTTTGTAGTTAGGGCGTCTGACGTTGATTCCTTCCGCCAAGCCTGATTGAAGAGTTCAGGTGCGGAGGGGATAGCACGAAACGCTACGCATATATCCTTTTAATTTTTAATTTTTAGTTATTTATATATTTTCCATGTCTATGTATACATTTTTTGCATGTTTATATATATTTTTTTTTTGCATGTCTATAAAGAAAACTTTTTTTTTTCATATATTTTGAATATTATTTGCCTTTTTGTTTCTTTAAATTTATTATAATTGCATGCTAACAAATCATATTCACCAGGCTATTTCATGTAACTGTCAAATCGAAATTGTGTTAACTCTATAGTTGTGAATATAAATTTTATCTTTTTTCTTTTACCTTTTTTATTATTAATTTCATTACTAGTTAAATTCGAAATGTTTCTACAAGGCCTAGCATTTGGGGATCCCAGCGATTACGACGCAAGGTGTTTGAAATGTTTAGAAATTTTAAACTATAGCACTTCATGAACTTAGTTATAAACTTACGTCAGTAGCCAGGCTGGTCGAAGCGGGCCATGTCGTACTTCCAAGTGAAGCATTCTAAATGGGGACAGTATTGGAGAGGTATACGGGTATAGCACCTCGCTTATTATGGCATATGGATCCGGTAGACTGCTGTTCGATGCATTATTCCTAACATTCTTCTCATAATTTCCTGGGTTTCCTCAGTTTTCCTGATTGAGTAAAAAAAGTAGTGAGCTGCCAGAAATATTTAATTTAGCGGCTATGTACATAATATATTTATTAATAGGTACATAGCCCATATCGGCTTCGTGGCTCAGGCGGTTAACGCACTGGACTACGAGGTCGTAGGTCGTGAGTTCGATCCCCGTCTGGTGAACAATTTTACGATTTCGTTTAGAAGCAGCAGTTCGCTGTTAGTAAGACGAGCACGTTGTTTGTGTTTACGTTTCGAAAGTATTGTTTATCTGGCGGAAATCGACTCATGACCGCCGCTGTACTTGGTGTAGTTTTCTGCAGTCCTACATTTTATACACAAATGTGAAGTATGGCGCCATCTTTCTAAGTCGATCTGCAGCTCTCGCAAAATGTTACAATTCAAAATACGGCAATAATTGAGTTAACAAAGGGCGATTCCGCCCGTTAATTAATAATTAAAAAAAAAAAATATGGATAACGTGATATTTCTCTTCGCAAACGCAATAATTACAGCCTCAGTCATGTTTTGCTATACGACACTGCGTGCATTTCAAGTTCTAGATGACTTTTTTCTCGAGTTCTATTTTTCGATCGTTCTGATATTTTGTACACGTCGAAAAAAAATCGGCAGCTATGATTGGGAACCGATTCGGCTGCGATACGACGAGCTCGAACGCTACCGTTTTTATGATCCTTTCAGTTTTTCTTCAGAAATATTGAAATATGTATAGTGTACACCCATTTTAAAATTTAAATTAATTATGTACCCCAATGTATTAGAGTGATTCTTTCAAAGGATAATAATCTCAATGATATGTATAAGAAATTAGAAATGCAAAATTATGAACCCTTCCAAACTCAAGGAATATACATACAATTAGCTTTTTTTAAAATAATTCACAACTGTAGCTGTTTGGGAAATAGGGTCTTTAAGTGGACTGTATGTGGCGCAAGTGTAGTTAATAAATAGAGAGCACACCTGGCCCCGGGAGAAGAGTGTATGATCGTTGAGAAAGCCGTCGGTGGCCTATTTCTAAGACAAAAGTTGGCTGATTCGGTAATTCGGGTAAGAAATGCCACGCACATATAACCATGCATTAGTTATTACAAGTTTGCTGATGTTTCGTCCCGGGCCCGCTCACGGACTCGTCAGTGGTGCTACGAGAAGCGGGCCCTGCCCCAGACATCGCATGCAAATATATGTAAATATGTAACGACATATGAAATAAATGGAAATATTAATTAACAATAATTAACCGAATAATTGTTCCCGAAATCATTTTATATAAATTACTACTCACTCACAGACAAGTCCGAGCGGCGTCCCGGGGTTCACAATCATTCATCCGCACCTCCCGCAGTCTTGGCCCAAGCACTGTCACACGCTCGAGATCTGATCGCTTAGGATCTTCTCGATAAACTGATTAGAAATGCCCTCAACGGGCTTATTTACATGTTCAAGGAAATCTCCCATTGCCAAGACCTCGGGAAATTCAACCAAACACACAATTAGAAACAGCGACTCAGAGTCCTGTATACTCCCTTCTCATATGCATGGGTGTTCAACCTGTAACAGGAGGGCCCCCTCCTAACCGACTCCGAGCAACTCTTTATAAACTTTAACTGATTATATCACGAACAGTAGCCTTTATCCCAATTAATTCTTATTGGTAATAATAATTTTTATAAATGTTACATAATTGTTTTAAATTCGTCTGTAATTATGTGGTGTTTTTCTTCTATTATATATATCCAGTAATGCTAAGCAAGCAGGTCCGAAATGCGTTCAATATAAACATGCCTGATTAAAACCGACTGATTTAGAGCTTTCTTTATTCTATGTACATTTGAAGTATATTTGTATTAAACCATGATTTAATGTAAATATAAATCTTTGATTCCTATCTGAATTTTACTCTCTATTGTCAAACATTATGATAAACAATGTTATATATCCTCTATATTATAACCTCTAATTTATTCATTAAATTTCAGATGAATGTATAGAACGGAATTCAACACTACAAAATCAATACAAACATATTTGGAAATCGTTTGGAAGCTACAAAAACCCTTTTTATAAACATGCAATAAAGCTGTGTACAATTTAACGCACTGCGAATGTTGTAATTTACTTCGTCATTAGAAAATAATGAAATATAATTGTTTAAAGCATAGTTCTTAATTTTATGCAACAAATTATTAATTAATAACTGGAATATTACATTATAAGGAAAATAAAGGAAATAACGCATCTTGAACTTTTACATCTCAAGATGTTTCAAATACAAAGAAAATAATTGAAATATTCGGTAGATGTATTATTATAATACTTTATATTAAATATATTAAGAATAGAAAGGTCACGTTAAAAACCACGAATTGCATAATTATTGAATTAAATATATAATTAAGGTTTCATTTAAGTAAACTTAAAGTTAAGAATGAAAGCGAAGAACACACACACACACACACAGACACACACACACACACACACACACACACACACCCGCTGGAGTCTTGCTGGTTCCCTCTAACGGACGCGTCCCCAGGTGGCGGATCGAGGAATGGTGGTAAAAGGTATCGGAGAAATAAAATATCCGACGCGGACCAAAGAACTAGCTAGGGGAAGGAACTCCGAATAATGAACCAACTATGGAAGATCAGCTGCAGATAAAAGCTTACGGTACAGGGGTCGGATCCCCAGTCGGGTACAAGTGAGCAAGCGGCTCTCCGGGTTATCAGGGAACCCCGGTGTTGTTGCGGTTGGCCACTCGGCGCCAACAGCATTAAATGTTACAAGTGACATTCTGTTAGGAAAGGCGCACGAGTCTGTAAGCTTCGAGCGCATTAAAGAGAAACTTCAGCTCCTTGTGGAATTTATCCAGAAAATGAAAAATCGCCACAATGACTTCGAGAATATGGCCAAAGGCACACTGCGTACCTTGAGCCATTACGCCAAGGCACGAGACAGCTTGGGGGCTTCGCAGGCGTGCATCACCTGCAATGACGGGGCGAGCCACACTTCGCCCCTGTTCCGCTAGCCCCCAGAATCTCCCGAGCGTAAAGGACTCTCGCCGCTGAAGTTGCCAGCGATAAAAAGGGTCAGGAGAGAAGAAGAGGAACGCCCCGTACCATCACCATCAGCTGAAGAACAACGGTGAGGAGCCCAGTCCGAAGACCAGGACTGCGTTACGGTGGTCAAGAAAGGCGTACAGAAGAAGGCGGAGCAGCAGCAAAAACAATGGCAGCAGCAGCAGCAGCAACAACAACGGCCGCAGCAAGTTAGTAGATGGTTCTTGTATTCCGTTGAGAAAATCGCTATAAATGTTTTGTTTCTTCTTGTGCTCGAATGGCAGTTTTTTCTTGTTTTGACATTTACATTATATTATTTTGAGCATGGTATTTTTATTAATAAACATGTAAAGTGATGAGTTGCTAAAAATTGAAAGTGCTTTCTCATTTATTTCCTTTTCGTTCGTGTGTTGCTGCGATAAGTCCTAAGAAGACCACGAACATAATTCGTACAAAAGTTAAAATATGCCTCGTTGTTTCGTCATATCAAGCCTAACATTAATCTATGACGGAGTTTTGACATTTTATATACTCTGAGGAAACCTTTTCAATTGCGAGTTTTTTTTTACATTTTGTTTGTCGATAGATCCGGATTGATCTGTATTTTATAATAATTTGTTTTTCTTTTTGTATACAATATCTTTCTTTGCATCTCGTCAGATTAACATTAATTTGCGTTGTTTTTAATAAAATTTTGTTTCAATAATTCTTCATTTGTTGTCGTCAGATTAACATAACAGTTATTTCTCCGTTTATTATTGCAATTGGTGGGTCTATTGTTTGTGTTTTTAATTTTCTTTGTTTATCTATGGTGCATATGTTAAAGCACATATCGAATTTTTGTATATCGCTTAGAGTTCGTAACTGGGTTTAGCAATTTGTACAGTAGTCTGGATAAGGGTTATTATTTTCTTCCATTATTTCGTGTATCTATGGGTTTCGTTGGTATGATTCTCTTTCTTTTATTGGCAATTGAGAGAAGCACTCTTGGCACAATCCCTGTTCTAGGAATGTATAGCTTTCTTTTATTTTATGCCATTTTTCTTCCACTAATCGTACATATGCTCCAATGTCTTGAAATCGTATGTATTCCATTTTCGTTTTTTTTTTCTATTTTCCTTTCGTTCTCTTCCTGTTGGCAGATGCTAATATTTTATTTATTTTTGTTTCGTGAGGGGTATTAAGGTTATCTTTTGAGTTGTTGAGTTTTGTAGCGTATCCTTACGAAAAAGATTTATATGAAAAATATTAGTATTACCTTGTGGGAAAATTTGTTAGGTGAACAAGGCCGTTTTCGTTCGGATACTGTGCCGTTACTTTATATGATTAGTATGTATCTGTATATATATTTTAATATATATATTTTAATATATATATATATTTTTTTGTTTTTAGTTTTATAGGATTTAGAACGTAATGATCTACACCAATCGTGGGAAGGAATTGAAAGTGTGCATGCGTAATAAACACGATGAAAATTGCATAAAAGTTGCATAATAGATTCGAATAAGTGAAGTAATTTTCCTTCTTACGAGCGCTACCACACTACCTTTACTTTGCAGTATGGTAATTGGTTAACCTACATCGTTGATTCTAACATTAAAAATTTAATTTAAAAACAACGAGTGTTAGTGTCGTGACAACTCAAAGAGGGACGTTTGTTAGTTTACTTTTAGTAATGGAGGGGATAGGGTTTCTCTCTTTTTTTTTGTTGATAAAACAAATTTGTTATTTCCTTTTATACTCTATTATTTTGTGTATATGGTGATCGTATTATTCCCAAGTTTTGTGTTTGTCCTGATTCTTTTGTACTTGATTGTGTCTTCGTTTCTTTGGTTTTATTGTACTTATGGTCATGTATTTTTCTTTGTGGTGGGTGGCTTTTGTTATAGTGTGTGGAAAGGTTGTTGTTGTGTATATGTGTTCGTGAAGAGATCCGACGATATTGAATTATGAATGGATGTGACAACGCAACCTTAGATTGAACACCACTATTCCAAAACGTGTTCAAGAGCAAGTAACATATCTGGGTTTCGAAAGAAAGAAATTTGGTGTCAAAATAATTGAGATTAAAATTAACTGATTTATTCATAAAAACTATCAAAATGATCTCTTATTATTAATTTACGCTTTTTAACAATAGAAGCTTCTTCAAATCTAAAATCTTTAAGATTGAATTACCTCCAAATAAAATTCGAAACCGGAATTACATTTTATTGGCATTTTTGTCGTTTATTTTCGAGTCACTGATGTTTTCTCGCGTTACGAGCGCGTTTGTGAGATACTAATGTAAATTTCTCCTTATCGAGCTCTTCAAAATCGCTTCGATACGTTTTGGTTTCAAATCTCGTTTTCCAAACAATTGACGGCAACGTGCGCGTCAGCTGCTTTCGGTAGGGCCAAGTAGGCGGTTCGTCCTTCTTGTCCTCTGGGTCCAGCTATAGGACGGGTATTAAACGCGGATCGTGAGGCGACGATCCGATGGCTATGTCGTAAAAAGTTTTCGAAAAATAATCCTCGTCGATCCGTTGCGGATTCCAATGTGGGACGTCGTCCGGGATGTAAAGGACTCTGCGATTTTCTCCTTCGAAACCGAAATTCAATGTACTCGAATCCAGAGAGCGAATCTCTATAGCCACGTTCACTTGAGGATTGTATTCTGGAATCGAGTCCACCGCCTTATGCAAAATGGATCAAGCGCGAACTGCGGCTCGAATTTGCGCGTCGATTTGTTCGCGAGGGATTAGCATGATGTTGCTTGAGTGGAAACTTAAGAGTGAATGACCGAGAAATCATTTTTTACCGCTTTATATTCGATTTTGAAGGAGAGAAATATAATTTTGCGATTTATGATAGCCGCCAATCAGAATCGAGTACCGTAATTTATTGCGTACGTGATTAAGTCGTGAATTTATTGTACCGATCTTGAATAACGAAATGTTTCGCGCTGATTGTCTGTTCCGAATTACGTGAACTAAAAAATTAAAATGAAAGATTGGAATTTTCGCGAGAATCGCAAGAATCGCAAGAATCGCGTCCCGATGAAGGAAGCACAGTCGTTCAGTCGAAGATCGGTCAGCAGACCTGATTCGCTGAACACTGTCGTATTCTTTTCGGAGAATACGTCGGTCATCAGACCGAACTTGTGCTGGTCCGTCCTGGAAGTGGGCGTCCATCGACTATGGTAGCGGTCAGCAGACCTGTCTTAGCGTCGGGAGCGCATCTCGATCAGCAGACCTATAACGCTGTTTCCTGGCATAACCAAGTTGAGAAATCCTTGGATGAACCCGGGGAAGTCGTGAGTCTGCTGGGAACCCTTGGTATTTCGTCCTCTCGTAACAAAGCGCTGACACCAAGCGTCTCTTAAAATGGTGAAGGCCGTTCTGAAAAGAATGTTTCATAGCCCTAAGAAGAGTTGATTGAGATAGTTCGAACGTTTTAGGAAAACATCGCTATCTGTTGCTTCGGCCTTGCACGCCCTTTGGAGGATAAAAGCTGCTTCACGGAGCTCCGCCAAAATGTGGACCAATGGCTATCCGAATCGTGACGTCGAGAACCTCCCGGTAACAAATTGTAAGGCCGGTTCCTAGCCGATGACTTCCTCTCGTCATGAAGTCACGTGGAATAATGCATGTAGAACTCGCGAAACGCGGATTTATGTAGTCTTACCGGGGATGAGCGCGCGTCAATCACAAACGAATAGTTGCGTCCTTGTCTCGCGAATCCGTTCTACGCCGCACCAATCAGAGCGAAACACTTTCGCGCAATATCGCGGAATGAATATTGCTAATATTAGAATGCATTTTTGCATTAATAAACAATAGTATTACCTGGGAAAAATATACTCCAAACTCCATTCGTATTGTTTCGTATAATAAAATTATGATTCCTTGTACGCTTTACATCGTAAGTAATTTTGTACAAAAGGAATTGCATTTCGTAATGCTTTCGTCTTTTGTATGTGTATTAATTTTGAATAAAAACGATAACATTTTTCAATTTCATAAAATAATTACTTCGACCCAGACCATAGGTCTGGCGAAGTATTGAATTTGGTCAGTTCCCGCCAAAAAATTACCCTATAGTTTTTCATCAAATGTCGACGTTTCAGGCCCTAAGGAACCCAAAGCAACAATAAAAAAATTGGTGTCCGTTATGTTGTACGTCCGTCCGTCCATCCGTCCGTCCGTGGGCAAAATTTTGTATACGCGATATCTCGCGACTGGCACGAGGAATTTAAAAAGTACAAACGGATTTGGATTTCTCTTGGCCAAACTTAGATCTGATTAGTTTTTGGAGACAATGCATACTAGATTATGGGGAGGTATAACAAAAAAACGCTCGAAAAACACGTTTTTCCATTTTTTAACAAAAAATACAAATTGTACAAAAAAATGTTTCAAACAAAAAATATAGAACATCGAATTCTCTACAAAAAAGGTTAGATTCATTTCTTCGTAAAATCAACGATAATCCCGTAAAAACGGAAACCGAAGTATCCCACATATAAAAAAATTTATTTCCTGCAACCCGACCTGTCAAAAACTCGACTAAACCGCGTTTTTTTAAGCATCAGTGTGAACAAGACGTGCTCATTTATCAGTGCTTCGGCTGACCTGCGGTCGGGGTCGAAGTTTTGAAAATGCTTATTTTCAATTTTAATATAGGGTGAATATGCCAATGAATGGACGATTTTCTACATATTTCTATTTCTTATGAATGTATGATGCACAACATGCAACAAAATACATATTTTTATGTTCTTTGAACATTCAAAACAATATTTACAGTACTATTGATCTTCCAGTGTTTATTATTTTGTAAAATCAAAGCAAAGTTTTAAAGCCATCCAAAACTGGAACTGAAAACGTCCCATTTGATTTAACCCGTCTATTCATTGGGGTTTAGCGGATTTATTACAAACGTATGAAGACGCGGTTAATAATTAAATAAAATCAAAGGTTGAATTACACGGTCATAAAGAGCAGAGTCTAACGATTCTAATGGTGGTATCATAATTAAATTTTCATAAAAAAATTCAAAAGTTACAATCGATCAAATTGTGAAAAATGCTTAACCGTCCATTCATTGGCATATTCACCCTATTTAAGGAACAAGATATTGTTACAATATATGTATAGAAACTACTCGAACCTAACGATGCTAGAAATACCCTCTGCCGCCTTCTTTCCTGGCAGTGTTAAAATGGGGATATTCCCGGAAGCATCAGCCTTTCGTCAGGGAACTGCAATACGAATTTAGCCAAAATTGTAGGCACCTGGGTCGAAGGCATCTAGTTTAATTGTTCAAATTATTTTCAATTTTAGAATCGAACATTTCTAGTTTCGATAACGTGTTATTGTTTTCGACCTTGGACCAAAATATTATTGTTTATCGTCGCTCGGAGCGTTGTACTCCCAACTATACTAGCGAAATATAATTTTAAATAAAATAATTATTCCTGTATTATTAATTCCTTATGAAACAATGCTCTACGGGAACCAATCGGGATGCTTCGCGGTCATTGGCGGACGTCCAAACCGCTGAGAATCCGTGGCCCAACGCCGCTCCAATCAGCGCACTTGAATTAATAAAAACTTTTATTTTTTGGTACATGTTAGCGGAATAATTGTCATGATTCCGCTACAAGTGTTTTGATATCCTGATGTTTTTTTGCATAGTGTTGTACTAGTGGTTGATGCACTGAGTTTCTGTCTATTAGTTCACTTGTTGAAGCTGTTTGTGATTCGTATATCGTTAATGTTTGTGTTGCTCTTGGAATATCGTAAATTACTTCTAATTTGGATTTAGGACGGATTATGTAATATATTGTCACTATTATGCTTTCTGTGGGTTTTCTTGCTTCTATAGATTCTTCTTTGTTTTTAGATATTATGGTATCCTTTTCATCTGTTAAGGTGTACCTCACATGGGTGTTTGTGTTTTCATTTCTCTGGTGTTGTGATCCTAGTTGATGATTTAGTCCTAGCTTTACTCCTATTATTGTGATAACTAGTAATGCTCCAATATCGTATAGTAGTAATATGTGCGTATTTGTTAGCGTATTGCTTTCTTCGTGGGATTCAGTTTTATCTAATATTTCTGATGAGTTTAATTGTGTAGGGTAAATCATGTCGTCTTTGGAAAAGTTAAATTTTTGATCTACTATGTTATTGTTGTTCCAAAAACTTCTTCCTTTTATATGATTTGTACATTCTTTCTTGGTTAGGTTGCACTGTATGTTCCCTTCTAGAAAAATCTTGGTCCTTTCGTTATTAGTTGTTCCCAGATAGTTTTTTAATGTGATGGTTTGTGTTGTTTTCAGTACGGTTATAAAATTTTCTCCATTGTAATAATACTGTGGGTTTCTTCATTTTTTATTTTGTCTATTTATTCGTTCAATGGTCTTGAAATTCGTGGTTCCATTTCTCCCTATGTGTTTGAAATCCTGTGACTGAAATCTTAGTTCTTCCGTTTCTTGCATTTTCTCGCAATCTTCTCTTGTCGTTGTGCGAATAAACTCAGTTATTGATGAGTTTGCTGCATTGCATTCGGGTATCTCGTATCTGATAACTTCCGTACATCCTCGGACTATTACATTTCCTGGGTTTTGGGATGTCTTGTAGAATATTGTTGTCAAAAACATGAAGATGATAAAGATTTTCATTTTTCTGGTTTAGAATTATTTTTTTTTTGTTCTGTAGAAAAAAACAATGTTTTAAGTGAGTGTGCTATTATCATTAGTGTGTGTTATTTACTATTAATCTTTTCAGTCACGAATTTTTCCAGCCATGACATTTTTTTGAAATTTTATATACTTGAGTTTTTGAGGTCGCTGATTACGAATCCGGTGTCAGATTTTCAAAATTCAAAATGGCGGATCCAATATGGGCGACCATAAATTTGAAAGATAATAAATTTGGCTAATTATTGGGCTATAGGGGTTTTGGAGGTCGCTGATTACAATGTGACGAAGCCCGTCACAGATCGACGCGATTCCCGAACCTCGCGCCATCTATTGGGGCCGGGCGTAACCCCGCTACGAAGTCCGCCCCTCCCGGAGGAGAAACGGTCCTTTTTTACCGGAGCGCGCCTCCACTCGTCCTCCCCCATAGGTCGTGCCGCAGCGCGCCTCGAGAGTTCCCGAGTAACGGGCCTCGGCCACCGCCGCCGACCTCTCTCCATCCCTCCCTATCGTTCTCTCTCTCAACCGCGAAAGCTAGCCCGAGACGATACGGGGACGCACGAAGCACTTGTCAGCGCTCCGTGTCGCCCCCTCCCGCCATGAAGACCCCGAGGACGGTGCTCGTCATCGCCCCGACGAGTACGTCCCCCAACTAGGACCCCCGGGCGAACCCCTCTCTCACGCCGATCACTCGAGCGCGCACGCGCCGGTTCGACGGCGCACCGCCTCCGAAGCGAAGAAGAAGCCAGTTAGTCTCGAGCATCTCGAGGATCCGGATCGACGGCGATAACGAGCGCGAGTTCGCAGCAGTAAGACGGAAAACGTTTTGAGTACGGTCGCGGCAGAAGTTCCCGTTTTGGAGTGGAGACGCACCAAGCCCCGTGCCGGAGGATCAGCCGACCCAGGTCAACCCCATACCGGAGGAGAAGGAGCACAGCGCATCCGTGAGTAAACTGTGTGTTTTCTGTTATTAGAAAATCCGTGAGTATTGATCAACTAAGTTCCCGGTCATTTCACGAAGTAGGTCCACCGTCGCGAGAGTGGAACCCGCGCCCCCGTCCCCCTTTTTAGTAGATCGCGCGTTCAAAAATTAAGTGCCTCGTCCTTATCAGGACGAGCTTACAAAATGGCATCCCTGGTGGGAAACTCTAATTAGACGTTCCCAAATTACTAAAAAAGTAAAAATTTAAGAAAGTGTCGTAACGAGTTCGGTGGAACTCGCCGGGAATCTGAATAGAGGAAAAATCTTTTTTTTGAGTGTTCTTTTAGTGTCGCGAATACCGAAAATCAAAAATAAAGAAAAAAAAAAAGAAAATCGTTGCAACGGGTGCAACGACAAATTCAATTGAGTGCTTCAGTACGTGTTTACATATTCAATTTTAAAAACAGTTGTCGGGAAATAAGTTGGCCCGGTGAAATCAAGGTGTTGACACCCGCCCCGCCGTCCCTAACCGTTAGAAAAAAAAATTGTTTCAAAGTTCAAAAGAATTTAAGGAACTTATATTCCGTCGCAACTTCCCATTTAAAAATAAATGTTTATAACCCGTAACGAAACTTTGAATTTCGGTTCTTTGCATTGAAATAGAAAAATTTTCGAACTATGTGCCGTTAATTTTAGATTGTAATGATATTATATTGATAATTATATATAATTAGTTAGGATGTGCATTTAATGTTATAAATAAAAGTATAAATTTATCTGTAGATTTAAGGAATGAACTCTGTGTAATTAATTTTAATTTTAATACAAAGAATGAAATCCCAGAAACTCCCTATAAGTGAAAATAAGAAGGGAATAAAGGAATAATTTTAGAAAAATTTAATGGAATCCAGAAAATAATCGTTATTTTAATTTGCAGTTTTTTTTTTGGGTTTTGTTTTTACTAAGTGTTTTCAAATCGAAGTAGTAAATGAATTGATTCAGACAATTAAATTCCGGTAATAGATTTTCAAATTTTAATGAAAACTGAAAAATTTGAAATTGTATCGAACGTGTAAATTTTTCTAAGAGGATTGAAATTTAAATAGTTTATTTTTTTTTTGTAACAAAGCTTAAATAATTAAATAATAAAATAACAAAAAAAAATTCTTCAATAAACAAAATTTTTGAATTGTATTAGGCCAATATTATTAATATAAATCTATATATATATATGTGTATATGAATATATGTGCAATATATGTACTCAGAATAAATGTTAATTATAATTTAAGTATAAAAATAAGTGCGCAATGTTATCTTTCTTAAGAATTGTCCCACAGGTACCAGTGTAGCGACTTGAGTGTGTTTTAAAAAGGAAATAAAAACTTCCAATTTCCCTTCGCGAGTCGCGCCCTTGTATGGGATACTTAAGGGCGGAAAACTTTTTTTTTTTTGTAAAAGTACACCGTCAGTTCGTTACCGAAAATAACGGACAACCCCGATTCGCTACCCGGAATTTAAACTTTTTATTTTGAATTTCCCGTTAGTTTTGAATTTCCCTTATTTATTGATATTCATTATTTTTGAAATCCATATTTATGTATATCCGGAATCCAAAGTCGTACTTTTGAATTTCCCGTTAGTTTCGAATCCCCTTTTATTTTCGAATTCCCTTTTTATTTTTGAATTTCCCGTTAATTTTGAATTCCCTTCTAATTTTAATTCCCTTGTATTTTCGACCTCCCTTTTATTTTTGAATTTCCTGTTAGCTTTGAGTCCCCTTTTATTTTGAATCCCCTTTTAATTTTGGAAATTACGTTTGTTGGAATTTGCCAATAGTGTTCATTTCCACTATTTTTGAATTTTCCGTAAATTTGGAAAATTCCTTAGTTTTAAACCTTCCCTTAATTTTGAAAATTCCTTATTTTCAAATTTCCCCTTATTTTTGCAATACCCGTTATTTTTGAGTTTCCCTTTATTTCTTTTTGTGCAATTCCGTTTTATTTTTGAATGTCCCTTTATTTCTGAATTTCCTTTTAGTTTTGAATTCCCGTCCAGTTTGCATTCCCTTGTATTTTTGAATTCCCTTTTACTTTGAGTTCCCCGTAAATTTTAAATTCCCCTTTATTTTTGGAATTTCCCTTTTATTCTGATTCCCCTTTTATTTTATTTTAAATGCCCCTTTATTTTTGATTTCCCCTTTTATTTTAATTTTGAATTCCCCTTAATTTCTGAATTCCTCTTTTATTTGTGAATCTCGTTTATTTTTTTTTATTTTATTTTGAATACCCCTTAATTTCGGGATTCCCCTTTATTTGTGAATTCCGTTTAGTTTTGAATTCCCTTTATATTCTGAGATTCCCTGTATCTTAGAATTTACCGTTATTTGTGAAATCCCCTTTTTCTTGGAAGCCCCGTTACATAGAATACTTTTTTCTTATGCGTGATAGCGCATCGTATTTGTATCGGAAACTACGAATAAAAAAATTAGAAGTAATTCCGGGAAGTTTTTTTTTTTGTTTTGTGTGGCATTAATTGGCGGTACGCCAGAGATCAGGTAGCTCAAACAACGACCCCAGTAGCTCGAAGTAGAATCTCGAGTACATCGCGTCCTTGAAGAGCAACTGATTTATCAGCATCTCCCCCAACATCAGTCGAGTATTTCCGGTAGGACTGAACGAGTGGAGTAAGAAAGGTCCTGATATTTACCCCTACCCTTTTGTGATTTTTCCCAATTGGGTCGTATTGAAGGGATTAATTGCCTTAATATGGATTCTTTTGAATACACCCCCGTTACATCCCCTGTAATGGGGATACCTACGCTAACGGTGGTAACGCCAACCACCACGACCGAATATGTCACCATCACTACCGCGCCCGTGTCATACACGGCAACCGCTACGCACGTCGCGCCCTCTCGGGCAGGGGAGCGACGAATAGCCAGTCCGGAACAAATCTCTGCAATCCGGGCAGAAATCGACCGGGTGGTCGATTTACGCGACCTTATCGGCCGGTGTGATAGAGCCGAATTGCTGATATCCGGACCGATAGAGGTGGTACGGGATCGGCTCGTAAGATACACAATCTTACAGCGGTTCCCGGAGACCCCGGTCGAGTGGGATCACCGAGTAGATGGACGAGGCGATCACCCCCCTACACGTTGTCCGAAGCGGTGAGTTGCCCCGTTTATGGGACCATGCTAAGTGGCCCCCGGTCGACGGGACATCATCGAACCCCAGCGGTCAACGCGGTTCGGAACCGCGGAATTGCAGAATTATGGGTTTCCGTCCTATAGATCGCGGGCCCATTACCGGGACCCGATCTCGTTTGGGGAGGAGAGTTTTCAATTCTCAGAGGCCGATGCGACCACCTATGCGGTCGATCGGTCCAATGATGGGGCAGTAGCCCCCCTCGGGACACACGACCAGAAAATGTGCCTCGCCGGGTGGCACCGGCCAGCAGTTACCCCAATCCACCCAGCGCGTTAACGAGGAGTAGCCGCCTTACATTGTCGGCTCCCGAACCGTTTCGGGAGGATGCCGCTAACAATGGGGCACGAGAGACAGCAAACCCCCAATGGTCCGAGGAGATCGATCCCCAAATCGGGACGACTTCTACTTGCGACCAGTGGACCCCTCTCGGCCGGTAATATTAAGACAACGTCCCCCCCCGTCGTCCGAACGCGCACACGTCCCATGTCCACTTTCCAGCGGACCTGACATATAGCATGTCCCCGCTGCAACCCCCCTATAACAGCACGCGGATCGGTCAACCCCAAATCTCGCGTCGCCCGGAAGGTAACGTGTCCACCGCTGGAGGGTCATTCAACCCCAGCCTGTCAATGTCTGGGCACGAGAGACAGCAAACCCCCAATGGTCCGAGGAGATCGATCCCCAAATCGGGACGACTTCTACTTGCGACCAGTGGACCCCTCTCGGCCGGTAATATTAAGACAACGTCCCCCCCCGTCGTCCGAACGCGCACACGTCCCATGTCCACTTTCCAGCGGACCTGACATATAGCATGTCCCCGCTGCAACCCCCCTATAACAGCACGCGGATCGGTCAACCCCAAATCTCGCGTCGCCCGGAAGGTAACGTGTCCACCGCTGGAGGGTCATTCAACCCCAGCCTGTCAATGTCTGGTGTCCGATGGCAGAGGACTGCCATTGAACATTGGAGGACACACGGACCCCGTTACTCCGGCGAGGAGGGGGAGGACGCGGAGGAGTTCCTCGTCAAACTGGGCGAATACGTCACGAGTCGGGATCTGACGGAAGAGGACCTCCTGCGCGCCCTACCTGAAGCGTTTAAGTGATCGGCCCTCAACTGGTACCGGGTGGAAAAGACAAGCTGGCATACGTACCCCGACTTCGTACGTTATTTTCGCGACGCGTTCGATCAACGCCACCTGGAAGCCAGCATCAAGAGGGAAATCACCTTGCGCACACAAGTACCGGACGAGCCCATTCGGGAGTACTTGGTGGCCCTACGGAGCCTATTCAATTTACTTACTTTCCCCCCGTCTCAAGAGGAACAACTAGATATAGCAGTCCAAAACTTGCGTCCGGGATTAGCTCGAAAAATCGAGAGGGAAGCCGTTACCGACTTTGCAGACTTACTGCGAATCGGTCGACAGGTGGAGGGGGCCGCCAATCAAGAGAGGGTCTACCGCCCCCCTCCAGCGCCTAACCAGTCCGCCTTCCCCGCCTTCGCCTATACGCCCAAGATGAGGCGAGGCAAGGAAAAGCTGGCCCTCGCGACGCCCGCGGTAAAGATGGCCAAGGTTAGCGTCGTAACCCCACCCCCTCCGTCGCCAGCCCCCTACGAGGAAGAGGAGGCGGCGCCGGTAGCCCGCGTAGAGCGGAACAGAGGCCGCAACCCCACGCGCTCGGTACCGGCATATCCGCAGCACTAACCACAAGTGGCGACCACTCAAAACCCGCGGCTACCAAGAGTGCCACGCCTCATGGATGTGGCGCCGAGAGAGCGCCCACCCTTCGAGACAAGATCGCCACCGAATCGGAACCCGGTCCGGTGTTATAATTGTAAGCAGACGGGGCACATATACCGAGAGTGCCCCCACCCCTTAGGGCATTTTTGTAGGGTCTGTGGCTATCCAGGCCGTGATGCCAACAATTGTCCCGTTTGCGCGCGTAAACGGTCGGGAAACTGTTAACGGGGGGGAAGGAAACCCCTGAACCCCCCTTACAGTCCCATCCGCGATCACCCTTACGACAAGCCGGATAGAAAAAGACGTTGAGAAGAGACGGATCGCTTCGGCAACCCCTAAGCCCAGACGGCTGAATATCGGGTCCGAGTCCATAGATTCTTGCGAAGATAATCAATGGACACTAGATTCGGACCCTCGCCCCCACTTTCGCGTAGCTTTGAATGGGAAGATAATAAGGGCACTCGTTGATACCGGAGCGTCGTGCTCTTATTTAGGCCTCGCGTGTCGGGAGGTAGTTTCGCCGTTCCTAAGGTCAAGTGAGGAACAAGTAAGAGTTGCCAATGGTGCGCTAGTCCCATTAAATGGCGTCGTTACCCTCGCGATGACGGTAGATAGTCATACGCAAAATTTGGAAATAAGAGTAGCCCCCATCCACTACGCATGCGTATTGGGGGTGGATTTTATGTGCCTCTTCGGGCTGAAGATAGATACCGAGAATAATGCGTGGAGTAGCCACAACGGCACCCCGCACTCGTTAAACGATTCCGGCGTTTCAGTTACCGCCTTCGCCGTATACGACTGCGCCGGATTGGTCGCCCCTCCCAAGATGCTGGCCCACGATTGAGGAGGCTACTTGACAAGTTCTACCCCGCAAATAGAACCCCTACAATCGGCATAACACGTCTGACTCAGCACGCTATCGACGTACAGGGTGATCCCCCGATTCGTCAAAAGGCTCGCCTACTCTCTCCTTACATGCTAAAAGTAGCACAGGACGCGGTCGATGAAATGCTAAGAAATGGCGTCATCGAACGCTCCTCGAGCCCCTGGATGAGTAACCCCGTTATCGTCCAGAAGTCGAATGGGACTTTTAGGTTCTGCGTAGACTTCCGAGACGTAAATAAAATAACAAAGAAGGATGCTTATCCGCTCCCCTCGATGGATAGGATTCTGTCCGGGTTGAGCCGGGCCCAATGCATCACCACCCTCGATCTAAGCCAGGCCTACTTTCAGGTGCCGGTAGCACTTAATAGTCGGCCCGTTACCGCGTTCCCCGTCCCCGGGCGCGGTTTATTTCAATTCAAACGAATGCCTTTCGGGCTCACCAACGCGCCGGCGACCTTTCAGCGATTAGTGGACCGTCTCATCGACCCCGCGTGGGAACCCCACGTCTTCTCGTATTTGGATGACATCATCATAGCCACGGACAATGAGGAGGACCATTTTCGCTACTTGAGACTTGTATTGACCAGTCTACGCAACGCCGGATTGGAACTAAACCCGGAGAAGGGTGAATTCTTCCGGGACGAGGTAAAATACCTCGGGTTCGTATTGAATAAAGATGGACTGAAGACGGATCCGGACAAGGTCGCTCCCGTTCTCGAATTTCCGCCCCCCACCAATCTCAAACAGCTAAGGCGCTTTTTAGGGATGGTGGGGTGGTACGCGCGCTTTCTCCCAGATTTTTCGCGTGATCGCGTTCATCTGACGAAATTATTAACAAAGAATACTCCCTGGATATGGGGCTCAGAGCAGCAATCTGCTTTCGAAGCCTTCCGAGACTCCCTCACCCGTACCCCCGTGTTGGCACGGCCAAACTTTGACGTCCCCTTCACGATTCAGACGGATGCGAGCGACTTTGCTATCGGGGCGGTAATCACCCAGGAAATAGCCGGTAATGAGCACCCGATTAGTTTTGCTAGCCGCGTGCTCACCAAGGCTGAACGAAAGTATACCGTCACGGAGAAAGAGTGTCTCGCCGTCCTCTGGGCCGTGAAAAAGTATCGACCCTATGTCGCGGGGACCCACTTTCGGGTGATCACCGACCATAGCAGTCTGAAGTGGCTCAGGAATTTGCGAGACCCAACCGGGCGACTGGCACGGTGGGCCATAGCCATGCAGACATATGATATGAAAATCGAGCATCGAAAAGGCACGCTCAATGTGGTGCCCGATGCCCTCTCGAGAATGTACGAAAATGTAGATACCGCCCTTTGCGCCCTGGGCGATACAACGGACCCGTGGTACACCCAGAAAATGGATAATATCCGAAAATTTCCCTCGAAATATCCGGATTGGAGGATCGAGGATGACCGGATATACTTCCACAAACCCCACCCGCTAATAGAGTCCGCCCTCAATGACCTCGACGCCTGGAAACTCGTTCTCCCCCCAGGAGCGCGTGCCCGTGCCCTCAGCGATGCGCACGATAGCCCTCAACCCGGCCATTTAGGAGTGGATAAGACGTATCACAGTCTCATCCAAGACTTCTATTGGCCCGGTGTTTTCCAGGACGTCACTACTTTCGTTGCACGCTGCCCCGCCTGTCAGAAGCAAAAAGTTTCTCAGCAGGCCCCGGCCGGACTCATGCGCGAAAGAACCACGGAAGGCCCCTAGATGACGGTCAGTTCTGACGTCATGGGACCGTTCCCCCCCAGCAAGCGTCAAAACCAGTTCGTAGTGGTTTTTCAGGATATGTTCACTAAATACGTGGAAGTGAAACCTCTTCGAGCGGCTACAGGTGCCGCCATAATGGCCGCCTTCAATAGCCTCGTTATTAATCGATGGGGTTGTCCAAGATATTTTCTTTCAGACAATGCCAAGCAGTACGATAACACATATGTGCAGACCCACCTGAAGCAGTTAGGCATAACCCCCGCTCGTACCCCCCGTATCACGCCCAAGCGAACCCAGTCGAGAGGGTCAACCGGACCCTCAAAACGATGATGTGTACATTCGTGTCACACGACCATCGCGACTGGGACGTACACCTAGAAGAACTTACGTTCGCCCTGAATACGGCTGTCCAGTCGTCCACGAGAATGACCCCCGCGTTCCTGAATTTCGGCCGCAATCCAGTAGCCATCAGAAATATACGTACCGATCTTCCCCCTCCCCCGCTTACACTACCCAAGGATCCTGAATTCTGGCATGATCGAATGAGGAGGCTACCTCTCATTCACGACTGGGTCCATTGCAACCTGGAGCGCGCCGCGACGCGCCAAGCCGAATACTATAATCGCTCCCATCGTGAGGTAGAATACAAGGTGGGCGATTTAGTGCTACGACGCATACGGGTCCTATCGTCGGGAGCTCAAAATTTTGCGGCGAAACTTGCGCCCAAATTCAGTGGCCCGCATAGAATAATACGAGTAATATCCCCCGTCGTTTTCGAACTGAGTGACCCGGATAGTCGTCGGAACCCAAGGGCGCATATCAAGGACCTGAAACCCTATCGCGCCCCCGACGCCGAGGAGAGTTCGAGAATCGAGCCAATCGCTCCTCCCTCGATACCCGAAAACCCTAAGGACCCTCAATTAAAAATGAGGAGTCCGGACTCGTTAGGAAAAGAACCATTACCACGTCGCCGTGGGCGGCCATCGAAACAGCCCCGACCGGCCACCGATTGAGCGAACCCGATTGAGCGAACCCCCATGCTACGCCGCAGTAAGGTGCCCCGAGTGATAAGGCCAGTGGAGACGACTAAAGCGACCCCACCCCGTAGGCGCCCAGGTCGTCCACGCAAGACAGCAGCGCCGCATGTCTCCCTTTCGCCGGCGCACCCGGGGGGAAGACGTCCCGGCCTACGTCCCCGAAGAGTCTAGATGCTACACTGGTACCTCTATAGTTGAGGGACCACTACCCCCTCCCACCTTTATCTATTTTTTTTTGTGTTTTGTTGTTTTGTTATTGCTGTATATGGGTCAATGGATAGTAAACTGTGATTGTCTTACTAATTCTGCTTACACTCTGTTAGTAGGTGATATAATTGGAATAACAAAGGATAAGGTTGGCCCAAATCTAAAAGTAGACCCAACCTACGTAGGGTAATCCCCTTGGTTTTTTTTTAGGTACAACCAAGCAACATGGTGAAGGTGGCACCAGGAAGGAAGAGGACCCGGTGGGCGAGGGTGCCCTGCCAGGTCACCTTCGGCCGCCCCAGGGGAACCACGGCGTCACCACCACCGACGCCAGAGGCAGCGACAGCGGTGCCGCCACTCACCCCGGCGGAATTTCCACCGCTACCAACCGTCTGCCACCTGCCCCAACCGGTGGAGGCCGAACGGGTGGTGTTCGCGCGGCCAACCGCCGACCACCCGATTCCCCCGTACCACGCCGGTCTCAAACCCCTGCAGTTGGGGACGGCGACAGACGAGTCGGACGACCCGTCGGGGCAGCCGCGCCTCCGCCGCCCCCATGAGGCCCCCGGACAGCCCCCGCCCCCGGACACGGACCACTCCTCACCGGAGGAGATGGAGGAGGACGGAGACGGGACCGCGCAGCCACCCATCGGGCAACCGGGGGAGAACCTCCTCGTTCGCCCCCCCCCCCCTTCTCGCCCCTCCCAGTCGCTGGTCCCGATCGAGGACTTTTGCGCCTTGGTCTGGGAGGAGGAGCGGAGGGGTCGGCGGGGGCAGTTCTTGAGGGGACCCCCCGAGGTGCCAAACCCGCAACCGTGGGCCCCCCCGCCGGTACGGGAATACGTGTGGGCCCGTCCGGCACAACCGCGTCCCCTCTCCCCACTCCGATTCGTGAGGGCCGAGCCCCCCGCGGGAACCCAAGCGACTAACCACACCGACCCCGCGGAGCCGGTGTGCGAGGAACCCCGCCGGGTTGGCGCTTCCCGCCGTCGTCGACGACGCCGACGAACCCGAGGGGGGAACCGCACCCGGCCGCTCCGCGGGGTAGCTCCTGGCGACCCCTCGCGGATTCCGCGACCGGATCCCCCGGTCCTCATAAGGATCGGCCCCGACCGGGCACTAATAGTCAGCGTGGTGTCGGTAGACCCCGGTAGGACGGTCGCGATAACGCAACCACCTCCCCTGATGTCCCTACCACCCCCCCTCGTGGCACCGATAGTTCCGGTAGCGGCTCTCGGGGGACGTACAGTCACCAGGGCCGGCCCGGGACCGTTACGGGTCACCCCCGCCGAGCGCCGCTGCTGGAATTGTGGCCAGCGAGGCCACCCGGCGCATAGTTGCTATCGGCGACTACTGGGGGGAAGGAGGTCTCGCGACGAAGGGGGCCGTTAACCCCCAATCGCCGGAGGCACCCGGCCCGATAGCGGGTAGAGTAGCCTCCTCCTCCCCATCCCGGTATCCGGGACGCGCCGGTGTCGTGTGCGTGACCTGCTGTCCCTTACGATGATGTTGTCCTTCGCGAATTATTGTTACCCTCGGCTATGCACAGGCATAAAGTAAAGAGTAGAGTCAAGTCGCGCTAAACCGTATAGAAAATTTTAGTGGCCCGTCGCGAACGCCACCGACCTAAATACGTAAGGACACGTCGCAATAAGTCGCCAATTCGGGACTTAGCACGTGGAGTTCCAGGCGAGTTGAGTCCTCCTCGCCGTCGCCCCGTTGCGATTCAGTTGGCCCGAACACTCAAGAAACCTCCCATCTATTGGGGCCGGGCGTAACCCCGCTACGAAGTCCGCCCCTCCCGGAGGAGAAACGGTCCTTTTTTACCGGAGCGCGCCTCCACTCGTCCTCCCCCATAGGTCGTGCCGCAGCGCGCCTCGAGAGTTCCCGAGTAACGGGCCTCGGCCACCGCCGCCGACCTCTCTCCATCCCTCCCTATCGTTCTCTCTCTCAACCGCGAAAGCTAGCCCGAGACGATACGGGGACGCACGAAGCACTTGTCAGCGCTCCGTGTCGCCCCCTCCCGCCATGAAGACCCCGAGGACGGTGCTCGTCATCGCCCCGACGAGTACGTCCCCCAACTAGGACCCCCAGGCGAACCCCTCTCTCACGCCGATCACTCGAGCGCGCACGCGCCGGTTCGACGGCGCACCGCCTCCGAAGCGAAGAAGAAGCCAGTTAGTCTCGAGCATCTCGAGGATCCGGATCGACGGCGATAACGAGCGCGAGTTCGCAGCAGTAAGATGGAAAACGTTTTGAGTACGGTCGCGGCAGAAGTTCCCGTTTTGGAGTGGAGACGCACCAAGCCCCGTGCCGGAGGATCAGCCGACCCAGGTCAACCTCATACCGGAGGAGAAGGAGCACAGCGCATCCATGAGTAAACTGTGTGTTTTCTGTTATTAGAAATTCCGTGAGTATCGATCAACTAAGTTCCCGGTCATTTCACGAAGTAGGTCCACCGTCGCGAGAGTGGAACCCGCGCCCCCGTCCCCCTTTTTAGTAGATCGCGCGTTCAAAAATTAAGTGCCTCGTCCTTATCAGGACGAGCTTACAACAATATTAGACAAAATTATAATTTTTCAATATTTATGACGGCCATATTGGATCCGCCATTTTGAATTTTGAAAATCTGATACCGGATTCGTAATCAGCTGCCTCCAAAACCCCTATATATCAAATATTAGACAAAATTATAATTTTTCAAAATTTTTGTCGGCCATATTGGATCCGCCATTTTGAATTTTGAAAATCTGATACCGGATTCGTAATCAGCTGCCTCCTAAACCCCTATATACCAAATATTAGACAAAATCATAATTTTTCAAAATTTTTGTCGGCCATATTGGATCCGCCATTTTGAATTTTGAAAATCTGACACCGAACTCGTAATCAGCGACATCAAAAACTCCGGCATACCAAATTTCAAATAATAATAGCGATTAGTTCTTCCTGGCATGAATTTCTTTTGAAAATGATGCCTTTTTTTTGTACTAATTTGTTATTAAGAATAATTATTTTAAATAATTTTGGAATATTATTTTTTTTAACACTTATTGGAGTCTTAGGAAAGCCAGGAACAAAAAAACCGCATCGAAATCGATAACTATCTGTTCATAAACCTTAAAAAATCGATAGCATCTAGGTGGGACACTGGTGTCCGCCTGTGACTGAAAGGGTTAAAAGCGATTTTTAGGTCTGTCTTTTGTTCGTATTTCGAGTCAAGTTATGGTGCATATTATCTTGTATTATTCTTTTTTTACAATTCATTTCTTGGTGAATTTCTTTTCTGAGTTTGTACTTCTTTGGTGTCAGTTTGTAAGATGGGAGCTGTTGGCTGATCTTCATGGCTTGATGTTTCTACTCTGATAACTTTTAATTCCTCATTAATTGTTTGGAGTTCTGTCTGTTGTTGTTCCTTGTATGAAGGCTTATTGTCATTGTTATAATTTCTCTTTGTTCTTCGACCTGCTAAATGGAGCAACAGATGTGTTACAGAGTCCCAAATGGCTCCTATTAAAAATATTGACCATCCATATGCTGTGTGCAGAGCGTAGCCGTGTGTCGATTATAGTTTTTATAAGTTTTGCTAACATAAATATTCCCATTATTCCAGCCGTGGTAGATCCAAACATCACAAATTTTTCCCATGTATTTTTCCATGCTGACTGTATTATGCTGCCAATTGTTTTTTCGTCTAAGAGGTTATTTAATGAGGTTCCCTGATAGTTCGTTGTTTGTCTCGTTATTCATCTGGCTGCAGCGTTCAAAACAGCTGGTTTTTCTGCTGGGAATATTATATGTTCTTTTAATTTTTGTAGGTCATCTTGACTGTAGATCCCATTAACAGCTAAACTTTCAAGGTTTACGTATTTCCATGTTTGCTTCGTCAGTGGTTTTAATTCTTCGGGTTTTTGTGCTTCAACGGAGTTTGGTAATAGTTTATACCAGATGCTGTTGACTTGATACATTGGTGGTACGAGACTATTACAGTTCACTTGAGTTCCTTTTTTGTTAAAATTCTTGTCTTCGGTGTCATGAATAAACTGTTATTTTTGTATGTTACTGGTAGGTGTGTGACATTCTACTGTTCTTCGTATGCTTACTTCCACGGGTACACATTTCATAATGTACACTACTTCACCAGCAGCTATTGCCATATATCCGGGTGATTTCATGATGCTGTATGCAAATTCGTCAGGTGAGTGACTAGCCATACATAAAGAATTTTGTAAAACCTGTTTTTCTAGTGTACATCTTTGTGCTAAGACATCGTAATATAATAGTTTAATTTGGTATCTGAGGTGCTTTTCTACATACACAAATTTAGAATTTACGTATGCAAATATATCTAAATTAGATGTTTTTATAGGTACTTTTTTAAGTCCTCCACCGTTTCCAATTTCTAATATCATTAATTTTGGGTGTTCAGTCAAAGACACTTCGTAGCCACAAACGCCTTTTCTTCCTCTAGCTGCTAGTGCGAATGTGATATCTTCAGTTGTTAGTGAGTATATAATGGTTTTGTCTTCGTTGAAGGCTTTATTTATTGTGCCTTAATATAAGACATCATATTTGTTAGAGCCGCAGAAATCTAGTGTTATTGTATCCCAATAAGTATGTAGCGGAATTAGGAAATCGAAATAATTCCGCTAACTCTCCAAAATGCAATGCGTCAACAATTAGATCGGAGCACGCTGATTGGCTCCGAATTTTATTACCTTAAAACGCATACTCGATAGGGAAACATGTGATTGGTCCAAATTTGTATAAAACTTTCTACAGTTAGAAATAAATAGTTTTTAACTTGGATAATAAATAAAATAAATTTGATAAATTACTTTAAAATAATATTACTTCGAAACGCGACTTTGCACGATAACAAATGTAAACAATAACAAAGGCCGCGCGCGAAGTTCTTAGAAGTCGCGGACATTCGGAACGAGAAAAATAATAACGAAAATTAATAACGGAAAATATAATATTAACGATAATTAAAAATTAGTTCTTTGGCTGTTTGAAAACAAATGCGAATTTTAAACTCAAAAATAAAGCTTACGATTTAGTTCAAGGTGTAAAATTAAGACGGCGTTGAGAAATCGAACAAACTCCGAAATTAAGACGGCGTTCGGAAATCGAATGGATTCTGAATTAAACCAGCTTTAATTTCTAAATGGAAACAACATTACGAATATTTAATCTTGATTAATTTGCAAAGATTTAGTAAAGATTCGATTATTTAAAAATAAACGAAATAAACAATTAGTGCGATAAACGCGTCTCGCTGATTGGCGCGGCGTTGCTCCGATTCGGAGAGACAAGGACGGCGCTAGCGATTTCTGATTGGCGCGCGCATGCTCTCGGGCAACCTATATAAATCCGCGAGTCCGTGGCAACGTGCTTATTCCATCGACGTCTGTCAACGAGGAAGGTTCTCTCCTGCTGCATGGTTTTGGAGCCGATCCAGTCCAACTTAAAATCTACTGTAGACGCTCATCGGTTCCTGATTGGTTGGTTCCTGATCTTGAGGCGATCCAGTTTCTTCTAATCAGCGTGGAAGCCACATCCGTTTTTTAAGAACAAACTTATTCAATACAGTCCTTTTTAGGGCTATACGTTCTTCCAACTTCATCACGACGAGAGCGGAACTACGGAACGAGCTACGACCAAGGCTGTAACAAGCAACGTGCAAGGATCACGTCTACGACAGCGGAATTAACTTATTCAAAATAGTCCTTTTCGGGACTACTTCTTACACTTTCAGAAATAACTCAAAGACGTTGGCGAATGTGGTTTGCTAACCACGTAACGCCAAAGGATCAACGGGTTTGCTAACCCGACGATCTACATCGAATAACGAACCAGGACGACAGTCAAGGCCAATTTCCAATCACGAGAGGATCGAGCGATGGTTTACTAACCGGCGTATTTCTCGGGAAATACGTATGTCAGAGGGAGGATAAAGGTTGCTACTTTTATTCCATCCCGAGGACTTCGCTCGCAACAAAACTCGAAACGACAATCTCGCGAATAGTTCGGGTTAACGGTCAGATATTAACAAACCACGTCGCGAATCATTTCAATCATCCAATCGCGGAACATTCCTAATACGTCGGCAATTCGCGTTATCTAGTAGCCTTCAAAATCTTAGTATAATATTAACGGTCAAAATTTAATATTTTCGAGACGCAATTCCAGGCACAAATTAACGACGCGAAAATTACAACCAATTATATGCACGGGTTAAATAACCAATCAAAGTCGGTGATTTGCTTCAATTTTTGTGATATAAAGGGCGCAATCATGGATTATCATTCACTTCGTTTTTTATCTGCAAACGATCAACATTATGCGCATACCAGCATTAACACGAGCTCAAATCGAAGCGCAGATTAGGTCTGCAGTACGAGCGCGGGCTGCAATTTTTCAAGACGTGGATAATATAGCCACCAGTCACCAGAATATTCCACTGGCTGAAAATCTGGTGGTTACTCCAGTCATCCCTACGGTCCAGTCAGTTTCCACATACACCTCTTCATTATGTGGCGGAACTGGAAGTATTCAAACGCCATATATTCCGGAGGACGCTCCCTTATGGAACCCGCACTTAATCGATAAACCATATTTAAGTGTCACCGATTACGCAGTCGCTACGGGGTTGTCTCCACGGGATCCTCGGTTAGTCCCAGTCCTGCCGCCTGCGAAAGAAGATAAGGCAGCCAAAAAAGAAGAGCCGACGTGGCTACACCGTCGCCAATTTCCGCGCATCGCCCTCCATCGTTTGGAGTTTCGCGGCGAAGACCCACAATTATAAATGCGATTTCGATTCGTTAGACGATGTACAAAAAGCGATAGTGTTGCGAAAACGTGCGAAACACCAGCGAAAGAGATTGCGTCGAACACCATGCACATAAGTTTTTTATTGTATCACAGTACCAGCGTTCGTCGCAAGCGTTCATGTATTATATACTTTATAATAATATTTCAATTCATTTTATAAGCTTTAAGATAAAATCCTTTTTGAAAAAATAAATTTTAATTTTTCGTTAGTGTTCCGTAACGAATTGTACGGAAATAAGATAAGAGGTCCGAAATCGATGAAGAAACTCGTTGCACTTTTTCTCAACATTTATTAATGTCACGGCTACATTTGATATGAGATTATACTCATAAGCCGTAAACTAATAATTACAAAAGTACTTAATAACTAATAGGTTAGCAAATCGCACAAATTAACGAAGAACTTGTAACGCCGAAGTGAACAGTCGTGAACTTATTTTCGTAATTGATCGCTGTACGCGCATGAGGTAATCGACCGAGAGCCAAAAACGAACTGAACTTTTCGAAAAATGTGCCCGCCTTGGGTGCCGTCGCAATTAACAAAAACAATCACGTGATCGGATCGATCAACATCAAAGTGCGAGCAGTGGTATTTGGCCGATACGAAACATAGCGCCCGCCCTGGAACTCCCTCATGTAGCTTCCAGTAAGTAATACGACTTATTCCTCTATCGCGGCTACGGTTGCCATACCTACATTTAGAGGTAGGTGACAACTTAATTAAATCTTAATACTAATTAAAACACGGCACACTTAACACTATAACGAAACGCTATGCATTTACGGCAACGGCCCGGTTACAGCTTAAACTTTTGGCGAAGGTATCGGCTCTTCTTCGTACAAAACTGGAAGAAGCGCGAGTTTCGCTAGTGGTCGCATAAGAACAGAGGTCGCGGTTCGTACAGTAACGACGCGGGTAAGCCCATCTCCGCCGGGGTGACATTGTATTACGCGACCTAGCCTCCACTTGGTAGGGGGTGCATTTTCGTCTCGAATTAAGACTAACTGTCCGACACGTATGGGCTCCGTGCGCAAGCGCCATTTACTGCGTTGATGTAGTGATGTTACATAATCTGCACTCCATTGTCGCCAAAACGATTCAAGAATCTGTTGAAGTCGTTGCCATCGACCCAACCGATTGGAATTGAGTGTCAGCGTGGTAGGTTCCGGAAGGGCAGTAATTTCGCGATCAGCAATTAGATGACTCGGAGTTAGAGCAGCAATATCATCAGGATGGTCGCGAAGAGGACAAAGGGGCCTTGAATTAAGGCATGCTTCTATCTGACACAGGAGCGTGCGGAGCTCGAATGCCGTAGGAGTATGGGCGCCCAGAACGCGACGGAGATGATGTTTTACACTTCGAACGCCTGCTTCCCACAGACCGCCGAAATGTGGTGCTGACGGAGGAATGAACTCCTACTGGATTCCCTCAGTGCCAAGAAATCCCTGAAATTCTGGTGAGCAAACAGTGGCCTTGTACATTCTAGTGAGCTCATTGCTAGCACCTTTAAAATTCGTACCTCTATCACTGTAGAGTTATTGAGGCTGACCTCGACGTGCTATGAATTGTCGTAATGCAGTGATAAAGGCTGGCGTTGAGCAATCTTCCACAAGCTCCAAATGTACTCCACGACTAGCCAGACAGATAAATAGGGCAATGTATGCCGGATGCGACTTCTTTCCCCGTCCCTTCGATTCGCGGACAGCAAGAGGGCCTGCGTAATCAACGCCTGTGTGTTGAAAGGCGTGCTCTGGTTTGTTAACACGTGCAGGCGTAAGACTGCCCATAAGTTGTGTTCTGGTCTCAGCTTTCAGACGTGCACACATGATGCATCGAGATGTTATTGTGCGGGCAATCTTTCTAGCTCCGACAAGCCACACGGTTTGACGTAGCAGTCGAATGGTGAGTTGAAGTCCTCCGTGAAGACACCGTAAATGGGTATGTAGCACAAACAGCCGAGTAACGTAGTGGTCCTTTAAAATAATCGGATATTTAGTCGCGTAAGGAAGTTCCGATCGTGACAATCGACCACCGAGACGTACGAGGCCAAGTTCATCAATGAACGGATTCAATGACGAAAGAATATGAGAGTAGGGTAAAGGTTTCCCAGACTGAAGCAATTTTTTCACATCGAGAAAGCATGATTCCTGTATGTGACGGAACCAAACTACTTCAGCGTTTTTAAACTCAAGAGCATTGACTGCATAAATTTTGGGACGCTTCTTTTTAGGGATCCTTAGCCTCAAGAGGTATGCTGTGACATGTATTAACTTGGTCCAACTAGACATTCGACTTGCCATGGAATCAAGAACGTTGTTTTCATCGGAAGAGCACAGGTGAGACAAGATTGTACCAAGTTCTGACGGCCAATATGATGTGTCTTGGCTCAGCCACAATGGACTTTGCCACCACATATTTGATAGATAGAGGTCTTCAGCACTAATACCTCGAGAAGCGAGGTCTGCCGGATTATCCTTCGATGGCACGTGTCTCCACGTGACCCCTGGAAGCGTAGATTGGATGAGCGAAATTCGGTTCGCGATGAACACTTCTCGTTTTATAGGCTCGCTTGTGAGCCAATATATAACGATTGTTGAATCTGACCAACAATAGCATTCTCGGTTTGCATATTCGGGAAGAGTACGGATAGATTCAAATAAGCGACTGAGGAGCACCGCACCACACAACTCTAACCGTGGAATTGACTGGGTCTTAATTGGAGCCACTCGACTTTTGCTCGACAAGAGTGAAATAGTGTGCGTACCATCGGGTTTTGTACAACGGAGATAGACGACTGTTGCATAAGCTGAACTCGAAGCATCTGCAAAGCCATGTATCGTGACCGATGTCATTGTGGATTCGAGACCAGTCCAGCGAGGTATCTCGATTTTCCGTAAGTACTTCAAGTCGCTATAAATGCGACGCCAATCATCCGTAATGTCATCGACCAGAACTTCATCCCACGTGATTCCTGTGCGCCAGAGTTGTTGTATAAGGAGCTTAGCTCGTATGAGAACGGCAGTGATCCACCCTAATGGATCATAAAGTCGAGCAATGACGGATAGAATTGTCCGTTTAGTGATTGCCGGCATCGACGGTATACTAAGATGGTAGAAAAAGGAATCAGATCGTGGGTTCCATGACAAGCCCAAAGTTTTCACCCTAGCCGAATCTGCATCTCCTACATCCCACGCCAGACCGTGATTTGACTTATCGATATCTTGTAAAAGGGCTGGATCATTGCTGCCCCATTTTCGAGCAGAGAAATGGCCACGTGACAACAAGTCGCACATTTCTCGGCGCTTTCGAAGTATCTCTGCCTTGTTATCAGCTCCGAAGAGAATATCGTCAATGTAAATACAATTGCTAAGGATGTCTGACCCGAGAGGCCATTTGTGACCTTCATCTTGGACCAATTGTTGCAATACGCGTAACGCCAGGTATGGCGCACATGCTGTGCCGTACGTGAGTGTATTTAATTGATATTCCTGTACGCAATCTGAGACAGACAATTGCCACAAGATGCGTTGGTAATCCCGATCGTCAGGATGTACCAGGATCTGACGGTACATTTTAGCAATATCGGCACAATATACGTACCGATACGCGCGCCAGTTTAGTAAAATTGTAAATAATTCGGGCTGTAATTTAGGACCAATTAACAAATGCGTATTCAATGATGTAAAATTGGTTGTGAGTGCCGACGCATTAAAAACTACACGCATTTTCGTGGTAGTACTGCTCGGTTTTATTACTGGATGATGAGTCAAATAACTATTTGAGTATTACCCCGATCAGGTGTTGCCACCTTTGTCATATGGCCTAATGCTTCGTATTCCGCGAGTAAATCAGAATATTGCTGACGAAATTCCTCATTACGAGCTAATCTATTCATAAGAGAGCGGAGTGCACCCGAGGCGGTGTGGTACGACAAGCCGATTGGTATAGGGCGTTCCTGCTTGAACGGCAGGCGCACTAAATATTGACCAGCTTTGGTGCGTGTATGCGTACGCTTAAAGTGCTCCTCGCAGCTTATTTCTGCGGCTGTCAGAGTAGGAGGAGTGGTCGGCACCTGCTCGACTGTCCAAAAGCGTGTTAAGGACGAATGAAGCTCGTCATTGGTGAGACACTGCAGCACCGTAGTTGCATTCACGGAAGCTATATGTGACGAAGTGGGACCGGATAACACCCACCCCAGCACCGTATTTTGAGCAACGGGCTCATTTGGTTGACCTTGAACCAGGCCATCTAATAACATCGAGCCATACAAGTCCGCACCGATGATAACCTGTATGGGTTCAGGTTCCGTAGGACATTCGTCAGCTAGCGGTAATCCTGCAATATGAGACCATCCGCGTGAATTTTGAGTCTGGGGTATGTAGTTCGTTAGATTGTCTAAGATAAGCGCATTTGTATTAAAAACCGGCCCGAATCCTGTTTTTGCGCCTATCGTAATCGATGCAAACGACGTGACAGTGCCGGCCACTGTCTTTCCGATCCCTACTAATGACAGATTGGTAGATTTGGGACGAATTCTCAAGGCGCTCACCACGGCTCCTGTCACAAACGAACGCATTGACCCTTGATCCAAGAGAGCTCTAACTTTTATGGTATGCCGCGACTGAGACGAAACCAACACGTGCGCTGTCGCCAAGAGAATACGACCTGCACTATTTGAATGAGGGGACATCAACAATGTTTGAACAGAATTCTCCGATGTTGAATCTGAAATTATTGACGCGGGCATTGGCGGTGGCGGCAAAGGGGATCTACCGGGTAATGTTCCTTTCGTATATTTTGTCGTGTTTAAATGCAGTAACGTATGGTGTTTCTCTTTACATATATAACACGTCCTATCACTACCACATTGCGCGGTATTATGTCTAAGACCTAGACAATTGAGACACAGTTTTAATTCCTTCGCTTTTTTGAGCCGAACCGATGGCGAAAACGCTTTAAAAGTTGTACATTTGTATATTACGTCATTATTGGTACATACTGGACAAGTACCTTGAGAAGTCGCAACTACATGAGCACTGATTTTGTGAGAGTTGGCCGATGTTAAACCTCGTTTCGACGATTGGCTAATTTTCGGGCACGCTTCTAAACCTCTAATTCGCGTCGCGAGAAATTTATCTAATTGTGAATAATGCGGGAGATCGTCCGAATCACCTAAATATAACTCCCATGCCCTGCGCGTTGCAGTATCCAATTTTGACGCAACCATACACACGAGCATATCGCTAACGCCATGAACACCCGGTGTAACAGTTGTGGCGGGGGAAGTTACATTAACGAATCGTTTCGCGGCTTCAAGAGAAGCAATGATTTCCGAAACCCGGTTTCTTAGAGAGCGCAGAGATGCTGCCGAATCGTCTTTCAATGCCGATAACGATAGGAGCGAATTTAAATGTGCTGTCACAATCGATCGAGAATTATCATATCGCGAAACTAAAAGTGCCCATACAGAAGCAAAACTCTAAGGAGCAAAAACGGTGTGCTTTAAGAGCTCGCGCGGTTCACCTGAAAGACTCGACAACAAGTAATGCAATTTTTGAATCGGGTCGAGAGACGCAGTACTATCAATTAGAGATTCAAAATATGCACGAAACCTTGTCCACTCTGTATAGTTACCATCGAATACAGGAAGATTTATCTTTGGTAATACATCGAATCTTGAGGCTGGTCCCGTGCCTGTAGAGCGACTTGTCGATTCCGTCGGATGAACAGTTTCGGACGCTGCCAAGAGAGTTGCAATCTGATCAGTGGCATTCAAATATTCGGTTTCGTAGGTTCCGAATAGGTTTTCTGTGAAGTAGTCCAGCTCGTGATCCTCCTCATCAGAACAGCAAATCAGCTGATTATGAAGAGCTTGACACTCATGCCAAGTGGTAGTTAAAAATGACAGCCGGTTCTTGAGTATGGCAGCGATGGGAGCGGCGACCTTAAATTGTCCGCAGGCCGCTACCTGTCTTGCAAGAGAAGAACACTTTTCTCGTTGACGAGCCATTAGATCCGAAAATGTTGCTTTCCTCGGTGGCATTGCTTAATTGGAGAAGTACGTTGAAAATTTGAAGTACAAGAATCCGCGTCGTAACGAGTGTTGTCCAATATGTGTTGCGTAGAGGGGCAAGCGTGCTCGAGAGAGAACGACTATGCCTCAGCAAAGAGTGTCGACTATGCGTTGCGTAGTGGGGCGAATGTCGAGAGAGATCGACTCTGCCGAAACGAAGAGTGTCCACTATGTGGTACGTAGAGGGGCGAGAGCCTTGAGAGAGGGAGAGAAAATGACTCTCCCTGTGTGCCGAGTACCGAATTTGCAAATGTCCGACCGGAAGCGTCCAAAATTGAGACTTTTAGGTTGAACCACGTGGAAAATCCAAAATCCAAAAAATATGCATACACTGTCCAATTTCCAAAATAGCACCAATCACTGCACGAATTTCCGAACACCGATCCTGGCAGGATCGCCAAATGTTCCGTAACGAATTGTACGGAAATAAGATAAGAGGTCCGAAATCGATGAAGAAACTCGTTGCACTTTTTCTCAACATTTATTAATATCACGGCTACATTTGATATGAGATTATACTCATAAGCCGTAAACTAATAATTACAAAAGTACTTAATAACTAATAGGTTAGCAAATCGCACAAATTAACAAAGAACTTGTAACGCCGAAGTGAACAGTCGTGAACTTATTTTCGTAATTGATCGCTGTACGCGCATGAGGTAATCGACCGAGAGCCGAAAACTGAACTTTTCGAAAAATGTGCCCGCCTTGGGTGCCGTCGCAATTAACAAAAACAATAACGTGATCGGCTCGATCAACATCAAAGTGCGAGCACTCGTATTTGGCCGATACGAAACAGTTAGCATTATTTCTTACTTGCCCTGGAACACGTATTATAAGTAGGTTGTGAACTATCCGCATTGGCTTGCAAACTCGGACTTCAAGTCGTAATCTATCACGGACACTTGTTACACACAAAACCGCGACATTGGTGACCCCGCGACAGGGCAGTTTAAAAGATGGCATTTAATAAAGCGAACGAGAACACTGGTACTATGAATACAGAAACGACAGAATCAACGCCAAATATCTCACCGCTTAATCAATCCGGATTATTTTCGAGTTTATTAGCTAACGGAACCACAATAAATCATATCGGAGTACATGTTCCACCCTTCTGGACCGAAGATCCAGAATTATGGTTCGCACATTTAGAACAACAGTTTTCGCTAGCTCAAATAACTGTTGAAGAGATCAAGTACGCCCATTTGGTTTCACATTTGGAACATAAAGTGGCTGCCGAAGTGGCGGATATAATCCGAAATCCTCCGTTAATGAATCGATATACGACACTTAAAAACGCGTTAATTCAGAGATTGACCGTTTCGAAAGAAAGTAAGCTGATGACCTTATTGGAAGGTGAAGAGATAGGAGATAGGACTCCCTCCGCTTTTCTAAGAAGGCTCAGAACGTTGGCAGGAACACCAACGCCGGTCGATTTAATACGTACTCTATGGTTAAGTCGACTTCCCGAAAGTTTACGTCCAATTTTGATTTCTCAAACTAATCAAGATTTGGACGCATTAGCCTCAACCGCAGACAAAATATGCGAAATGCCAAAATTTACAATTTCGGAAGTTACTAAGGCGTCAAAATCTGATTCCAATACCGAGATAGGGCCGATGAGGGCTGATATAAACGAGTTGACCAATAGGATTTAAGAATTGGTTAATGGACGAGTTAAGTCTAAGAAGTACGAAGACAACCAATCACGGGGCAGACCTTTTGAACGAAAGACTCGAGGAAGGGACAAAAATCGGAATTCTTCTCGAAACAGATCTCGAACTCCTTCGCGCAATCGTATGGAACCAGAAAGCGGTATATGTTGGTACCATTGGTTGTTCGGAAAAAAGGCACAGAAATGTAGACCCCCTTGTAAATTCAATACGGAAAACTCTCAAGTCGGACTGGAAACGCGGCAATAGGTCCGACACCTTGTTTGGGCCGCATTTTCGTAGTCGATAGGAAAACAAACTTAAAATTTCTTATCGACACGGGCGCAGAATTGTGCGTCTTTCCTCGTAAACTCGTCAGATTTAGAAAAACTAACACATACGTATTGGAGGCAGCAAACGGAACTCCAATAAAAACGTATGGAATACACACACTTGAACTCAATCTAGGATTAAGAAGAGGTTTCGTGTGGAGTTTCGTGGTTACAGACGTTTTACACCCGATCATAGGTGTTGATTTTTTAGCACATTATGGTTTACTAGTTGATGCTGAAAACGGATTATTGTTAGATCGAATCACTAATCGAAAAACAGCAGTATTTCAAGGAATACAAGGGATTACTGAAATAAAAATTCCCAAAATCGAGAATCGATATAAAGATATTATAGATAAATATCCAAATATCAGCAAACCACCGGGATTAGAAGTCGAAGTAAAGCATAACACGCTACATTATATCAAAACGATTCCGGGACAGCCAATCATAGCTCGAGCTAGACGATTACCACCGGATAGATTAGAAGCAGCTACAAAGAAATTCGAGTTAATGGCACAATTGGGTATCTTACGTAGATCGAAAAGTTCGTGGGCACCACCATTACACATGGTACGAAAGCGAAATGGAGATTGGAGACCATGTGGAGATTATAGAGCGTTGAACGCGAAAACAATACCGGACAAGTACCCAATTGCAAGACTCGAAGATTTTTCGGCAAAAATGAAAAATAAGAAAGTCTTTAGCAAACTAGATCTCGTGCGTGCTTATAATCAGATACCAGTAGCGCCGGAAGATATCCCGAAAACCGCGATTATAACCCATTTTGGTTTGTCCGAATTTTTAAAAATGCCTTTCGGACTTAGAAATGCAGCACAAACATTTCAGCGTTTTATCGACGAGGTAGTACAAGGACTAGATTTTGTCTATGCCTACCTGGACGATATCCTAATAGCATCAACTAATGAATCAGAACACAGGCAGCATTTAAATACTTTGTTTGAACGTCTCGATAAATACGGTATTACGATAAACCCAGCGAAATGCGAATTTGGAAGAAACGAAATATTATTCTTAGGATTCCAAATTACCGAAAAAGGCATAGCACCAAACGAGGATAGAGTGCAGGCAATTCTCCAATACACTCGACCAAAGATAGCTAAGGAACTACGTAGATTCCTCGGCGCGGTTAATTTTTATCGACGGTTTATTCCGAAAGCCGCACATAAACAGGCTCCTCTAAGTAACGCGTTAAAAGGACACGGCATGAAAGGTAATAAACCAATAGAGTGGTCCAACGAATGCGAGAAAGCCTTTGAAGAAACGAAAAGAGCGTTAGCGGATGTAGCCCTATTGGCTCATCCAGATACCGAAGCACTCACCGCAATCATGGTAGATGCATCGGATTTTGCCATCGGCGCATCATTGCAACAAAGGGTTGATAACGATTGGCAACCACTCGCTTTTTTCTCAAGGAAGTTCAATGCAGCGCAAACGAAATATTGCACTTACGACAGAGAGCTTCTTCCCATGTATCAAGCGGTGCGCTACTTTAGAGAGTTCGTAGAAGGACGGCATTTTATAATTTTCACAGATCAAAAACCGCTAACACACGCATTCAAACAAAAACCCGAAAAATGCTCTCCAAGACAATTCCGATACTTAGATTACATCGCGCAATTCACGACAGATATTAGACATATCTCAGGAAAAGAGAACGTAGTGGCAGATGCATTATCACGAGTCGAAACGATTTCACCAGCACTTATTATTGATGAGATCGCAGAAGCACAAAAAACGGATAAAGAGCTTCAAGGAATTTTGGAGGACCAATCGAAATCGTCGTTACAACTAGAGGTTGAAAGTATCCCAGGAGAAAATTTCGAGATTTTCTGCGATACGAGTACAGCAGTACCTAGACCATTCGTTCCTAAGCCAATCAGAAGACGCATTTTTCAAATACTTCACGGATTAGCACATCCAAGAATTCGCGCAATAGTTAGATTAGTCACGCAACGATATGTTTGGCCTAACGTCAATAAAGACGTAAAAGAGTGGACAAAAACATGTCTTGCTTGTCAAAAATCAAAGATTCAAAGACATACAATGTCAGAACTAGGTACGTTTGAAAAACCTATGAGACGTTTCGCCGATGTACATATTGATCTTGTAGGTCTATTACCAGAATCGCGAGGATATAGATATTGTCTTACGTGTGTAGACCGATTTACCCGATTGCCAGAAGCAATTCCGATTCGCAACATAACAGCGGAAGAAGTCACGAACGCGTTAGCACTGGGTTGGATCGCAAGATTTGGCATTCCCGATGCGATAGTTATAGATCGAGGAAGGCAATTCGAATCCGATCTATTAAATTCACTATTTAAAATGTTCGGTATCTATAGATCCCCAGTAACGGCATACCATCCACAAGCCAATGGAACGGTAGAAAGGTTTCATCGGCAATTGAAAGCAGCGATTAAGTGTCACGAGGACGAATCATGGGTTGAAGCATTGCCCGCAGTCTTGTTAGGAATTCGATCGGCATTTAAAGAAGACAGTCAATCGACATCTGACGAAATGGTATACGGGGATACCTTACGATTGCCAGGAGTTTTTTTCGACGTACCAAAAAGAGAAAATTTCGATGCAACGAAGTATACGGATAGATTGCGTATAGCAATGCAAAAATTACGGGCAACGCAACCAGTAAGACATGGACCAAGAAAAACGTTTGTACATAAGGATTTGGCAACGACAACACACGTTTTCGTGCGACACGATGCAGTAGGCAAAGCTCTACAAAAACCGTACGATGGTCCATACCGGGTAACGAAACGAAAGAAAAAAACGTTCGAAGTAATTATTAAAGGAAAACGCAAAGTAATTTCGATAGACAGGTTGAAACCAGCTTATATTTTTAACGATAGCGAAGAAGTCACCGATCAGGCAACAAATTCGGAGCAAGCTCAAGAAACGACCCACTTGAAATCATCTCAATCAAGGACAACACGTTCAGGAAGACGAATACGCTTCCCAGAAAGATTTCATCTTCCACGGTCAGCCGCTGGGGAAGGGGGTAATGTAGCGGAATTAGGAAATCGAAATAATTCCGCTAACTCTCCAAAATGCAATGCGTCAACAATTAGATCGGAGCACGCTGATTGGCTCCGAGTTTTGTTACCTTAAAACGCATACTCGATAGCGAAACTTGTGATTGGTCCAAATTTATATAAAACTTTCTATAGTTAGAAATAAATAGTTTTTAACTTGGATAATAAATAAAATAAATTTGATAAATTACTTTAAAATAATATTACTTCGAAACGCGACTTTGCACGATAACAAATGTAAACAATAACAAAGGCCGCGCGCGAAGTTCTTAGAAGTCGCGGACATTCGGAACGAGAAAAATAATAACGAAAATTAATAACGGAAAATATAATATTAACGATAATTAAAAATTAGTTCTTTAGCTGTTTGAAAACAAATGCGAATTTTAAACTCAAAAATAAAGCTTACGATTTAGTTCAACGTGTAAAATTAAGACGACGTTGAGAAATCGAACAAATCCGAAATTAAGACGGCGTTCGGAAATCGAATGGATTCTGAATTAAATCAGCTTTAATTTCTAAATGGAAACAACATTACGAATATTTAATCTTGATTAATTTACAAAGTTTTAGTGAAGATTCGATTATTTAAAAATAAGCGAAATAAACAATTAGTGCGATAAACGCGTCTCGCTGATTGGCGCTGCGTTGCTCCGATTCGGAGAGACAAGGACGGCGCTAGCGATTTCTGATTGGCGCGCGCATGCTCTCGGGCAACCTATATAAATCCGCGAGTCCGTGGCAACGTGCTTATTCCATCGACGTCTGTCAACGAGGAAGGTTCTCTCCTGCTGCATGGTTTTGGAGCCGATCCAGTCCAACTTAAAATCTACTGTAGACGCTCATCGGTTCCTGATTGGTTGGTTCCTGATCTTGAGGCGATCCAGTTTCTTCTAATCAGCGTGGAAGCCACATCCGTTTTTTAAGAACAAACTTATTCAATACAGTCCTTTTTAGGGCTATACGTTCTTCCAACTTCATCACGACGAGAGCGGAACTACGGAACGAGCTACGACCAAGGCTGTAACAAGCAACGTGCAAGGATCACGTCTACGACAGCGGAATTAACTTATTCAAAATAGTCCTTTTCGGGACTACTTCTTACACTTTCAGAAATAACTCAACGACGTTGGCGAATGTGGTTTGCTAACCACGTAACGCCAAAGGATCAACGGGTTTGCTAACCCGACGATCTACATCGAATAACGAACCAGGACGACAGTCAAGGCCAATTTCCAATCACGAGAGGATCGAGCGATGGTTTACTAACCGGCGTATTTCTCGGGAAATACGTATGTCAGAGGGAGGATAAAGGTTGCTACTTTTATTCCATCCCGAGGACTTCGCTCGCAACAAAACTCGAAACGACAATCTCGCGAATAGTTCGGGTTAACGGTCAGATATTAACAAACCACGTCGCGAATCATTTCAATCATCCAATCGCGGAACATTCCTAATACGTCGGCAATTCGCGTTATCTAGTAGCCTTCAAAATCTTAGTATAATATTAACGGTCAAAATTTAATATTTTCGAGACGCAATTCCAGGCACAAATTAACGACGCGAAAATTACAACCAATTATATGCACGGGTTAAATAACCAATCAAAGTCGGTGATTTGCTTCAATTTTTGTGATATAAAGGGCGCAATCATGGATTATCATTCACTTCGTTTTTTATCTGCAAACGATCAACATTATGCGCATACCGGCATTAACACGAGCTCAAATCGAAGCGCAGATTAGGTCTGCAGTACGAGCGCGGGCTGCAATTTTTCAAGACGTGGATAATATAGCCACCAGTCACCAGAATATTCCACTGGCTGAAAATCTGGTGGTTACTCCAGTCATCCCTACGGTCCAGTCAGTTTCCACAGACACCTCTTCATTATGTGGCGGAACTGGAAGTATTCAAACGCCATATATTCCGGAGGACGCTCCCTTATGGAACCCGCACTTAATCGATAAACCATATTTAAGTGTCACCGATTACGCAGTCGCTACGGGGTTGTCTCCACGGGATCCTCGGTTAGTCCCAGTCCTGCCGCCTGCGAAAGAAGATAAGGCAGCCAAAAAAGAAGAGCCGACGTGGCTACACCGTCGCCAATTTCCGCGCATTGCCCTCCATCGTTTGGAGTTTCGCGGCGAAGACCCACAATTATAAATGCGACTTCGATTCGTTAGACGATGTACAAAAAGCGATAGTATTGCGAAAACGTGCGAAACACCAGCGAAAGAGATTGCGTCGAACACCACGCACATAAGTTTTTTATTGTATCACAGTACCAGCGTTCGTCGCAAGCGTTCATGTATTATATACTTTATAATAATATTTCAATTCATTTTATAAGCTTTAAGATAAAATCCTTTTTGAATAAATCAACTTTAATTTTTCGTTAGCGTTATTTCTTACTTGCCCTGGAACACGTATTATAAGTAGGTTGTGAACTATCCGCATTGGCTTGCAAACTCGGACTTCAAGTCGTAATCTATCACGGACACTTGTTACACACAAAACCGCGACAAGTATTACCTCCTTCCAAGTCCAAGCAATTTTTGTCGGTAACTGCATAAGCAATTCCTGATCGTAAGTGTATCTTATTTTCGTTTAAATTTACCCTGGCTTTATACTTTTGTATACAAATTTTTGCTGTTCCTTGGACTATTACATTACTCCGAGTTCCATATGTATCTGAATATTCTACTCCTTTGCAGTTGCCATTTACTGTTGTGTGTCCTGCCATGTTGAGTCTGTATGTTGCAAGCACGTTTTCTCTAATACCGTCTACAAATATATTGTTAGTTATAGTGATCCTTCCTGTTCGCACTTGTGCACTTCTTCGCATTCGTCTCTGGAGACCTCCAAGATATAAATGCCCATTCCATTTATAACTGCTGATATGTGTGAGTGCATACCACAATATTCTATTTTCAACCTTACATTGTGTTACTTCAATTTCGTCGTATTCTTTTATTTGTAATAATTGAACTTTAACTTTTTGTACATTAACATGCTTCCTTTCAATTTCGCGATCTTAAGTGTTGAGCACTGAAATTGTTGATATATTTGAATTCATATATCTGTGGATCCAGACTAAATTAATTTTTTGTTTTGGTTATTTATTATTAGTTGTAAAAGTAGAAATGATCTCGGTCGGACAAGATTAGTTTTGGTTTTCAAAATTTTCGTATATTCATCTTATTTTTACATTTCCATAAACTTTGCTATAATTCGTTAAAGTTTCATAAAAAGGGTAACTTCATTTAGTTTTTATATGTCAGAGAGAAAAGAAAAAGATGGTAATTTTAGATTTAATGTTTTAATTTTGAAATTTTCAATCTATCTGGGTGGACAATTCGTTCCTCATTTTTTATTTTTATTTTTATATTTCCATTCTCGAATATATTAAGTATTTGAAAAGGACCCTGGTATTCATGGTCAAGTTTACGTGTTTTGTGGTTTTTCTGTAAGAATACAAAATCGCTTAAATATTTGTGGATTTATCTGTCTGCCGTAGTAATATTTTGATTTTAATTTAGCTGCTTTCAATCGTTTGTTTCCGAACTTCTGTGTTTCATATAGTTTTATTGCTAAATTCTGAATATAATCCATATATGTCAGAGATGTGTCTTCGTTTGGTATTTTCGTAGAAGGTAATCTGGCCAATCTACCGAACATTAGTTCAAACGGAGTGTATTTTGTTCCTTCGTGAACACTTGTATTATATGAAAATCTAGCCATTTGTCTCAGTCCTCGTGCTGATTTGCATAATGTTTTACATATTCCTGTAAGACAGGATGAGATTGTTCAAGTGATCCGTTTGATTGAGGGTGAAATGCTGTGGTTTGTAACTTTTTTATGTGAGACATTTTTGCTAATTTTTTCATAATATTACTTAAAAAGTTTTTACCTTGGTCTGTTAATATTGTTTTTGGAGATCCATACGAGCATATTTCACTGTTTACTAATGCTTCTGCTATATTTTCGGATGTAGCTTTTTTCAATGGGATTGCAATTAGGTATTTTGGTAAGTTATCTTGAATTGTTAATATGTTTTCGTACCCTTCACTTGTTTTGCTATTTGGCATTACTACATCCATTGCTATTTTTTCCAACGCTGATTTTGGAGTGCCTCATATTTTCATAGGTTGCCTTGTTTTAACTCTAGTTAATTTTTTTAATTGACATGATCTGCAGTTTTCGTTAAACTTTGCGACGTCTGTTTTCATGTTCTCCTAATAGTAATTTTACTTGATTTTCTTCACAGTTTTGGTTATTCCTTTATGTCCACCGATTGGAGTGGTATGTATGCGATTCCGCGTGATTTATTTTTCCATTACAAATTAGGATTGTTGTATTTGAGGTTTTAAATAGTTGTTCTATTATTTTGATTATGTTACTCCATTCTACTCTGGCTACTTCATCTGCTTTTGAGATGATAATACTTTTGAGTTGCAGGTTGTTTATTTCCTTTTTTAATAATTTAAGAAGTGTCCTAATATTGTTCATTACTGTCAGCTGACTTTCCCCTGTATTTGTAATTACCGGGAGTGCAATGTGATATTTAATATTTTTCTTGATGGTTGCTATTTTATTTATTTCCAAGTTGGTAAATTTTGGTAATTCGTTTCTTTTTTGTAGTGTTAATGCGCCATTATCGCAGGGTTGTCCTGTAGTTGTTAGAAAATAGGTTAAATTGTCTTTTTGCATATACAAGTGGTTTTTTACTTCTATTATGTTTTTGTTTTTGATTTTGTTGTTTGTCTCGTTACTGCTGACTTTACTTTTTTTATCAGTAGCGTCTTCGACGTATATTGAATTTGTATCGTTGTCATCAATAACTGAATTAGTTGAGTGGTATTGTTGGTTTTTCTTTTTATATGGTAAATGTCTTGTTAAGCTGTCCAAATCTTCATTATATTGTTCCATTTCATTAATATTGCTCTGTGCGTTTTCTAGGTTTTGCCTATTCTTAACCCTTTCAGGGGCACATTATTTTACTGATCCGATTATTTCAATATCAGTCATTCTTATTGTTTTCGAGGTCGCTGATTACGAATCTGAACTCAGAATTTGAAAATTCAAAATGGCAGGTCCAATATGGCGGACGAAAATCTAAAAAGTCATTCGAATCGCATGAAAGTCGTCCCTCGGTGGTTTTCGGGCTTGCTGATTACGAATCTGAACTCAGAATTTGAAAATTCAAAATATCGGATTCAACTTGGCCGACAAACTATTTGATAATTAGTAGATAAATGCTAATTTTTTATAAGGATGTTAAAAGTCGCTAATTATGATTTCAGCGTCACAAAGTGTTTTCTAGTGCATCAGATTCTCCCTCTCAGCATAACCCGGAACTAACGACGTGGACGTGGGGAGGTACTAGTTCCATATTTTTTTTTTATTTTTTACTTTTTTTTTTATTTTTTTATTTTTTTTTATTCTTTAATTTTTGTTATTTTTTTTTATTTTTTCATTTGTTATTTATTAAATTTTTGTATCGTCAGGTCGCCATATTGGATCCGCCATTTTGAATTTTTAAAATCTAAGACTGGATTCGTAATCAGCGATCTAGAAAACCCCTCTGTACCAAACATCAGTTAATTTGTGTGTAAAATGAGCTCACAGCCGAATTAATTTAAAAATTCTACATTTTTCGTTATTAATTGTTTACAACTAATTATATTTAGTGCTACTTGACATTTTGGACTGAGAAACTTGTTAGGCAAACATCCAGTGTCCCATTAAAAAAAATGAACGATTTAGAGCCTAAAAAAATCATACTGTACAGAAAAAACTGAAGACAATTAGGGCGCCACTATAGCGGCGTCTGCCCCGCAAAGGGTTAAGGGGTTTATTTTTTCTATTTCCTTGATGTTTTTGTGTAATTTCCTTTTCTTCCTGATGAGTTCGAAATCATTCTGGTGGTTTAGTTTTTCTTATGCTTCTTCTTAATGGAACCTCATTATTATCTTTTTCTATATGTGCGATAGTTATTATTTCGTTGTTTTTTAATGTGTTTCCTTCGTGTGCAATGCTGCATTTGTCGTTAATATGATTTAGTTTATTGCATTTTATGCAAAATGGTACCTTAGCTGGTAGGCAGTATTTCGGACCTGTGTAATTTATTTTCGTATTATTTTTCGGAACTACTATCTTGTATATTGAATTATGTGGTATTGTTTCTCTTATTGATTTCGGTTTCAAAATTTCTTTACTTTTAACAAATTCAATGTGTGATCTCATATTTTCCTAGTCCTCTTCTATATGTTTGTGTTTTTAAGTTAATAGGTTCTTGGATTCCTTGGTTATATTTGCCTATACCGGACCCTCTCCATTCTCCAACCCATTTCTTGCATCATTTTTAGTATCTTCTTGTGATAAGTTTTATTTCATGAATCTTCTATTTTTAACATTTCGACTGGGTTTCGGGATAATGCATCTACATTTACGTTTGCTTTTCATCCTTGTGGAGGACGTCGAATTCGTATTCTAATAATTTATAAATCCATTTCGCTACTCTAGAATCAGGATCTTTTTTTGTTCTAAATGATGTCAGAGGTTTATGGTCTGTTACAATTGTAAAATATCGGCCGTAAATATATGGTATGTAGTGTAAGATTCCGTAGTATATATCCAATGCGTCTTTGTCATAGATATCGTATTTTTGTCCGTGTTCGCTTAAAACTCGTGATGCATATGCTGTTGGCTTATCTTTTTCTATTTCTCCTTGTGATAGGGTTGCGCCTATTGCAAATCTTAATGCGTCCATTGTTATTATAAATGGTTGGTCGAAATCTGGGTACTGCCGGACTGGTTCGGTGCATAGTTTTTCTCATAGTATATCAAATGCATTTATTTCTGCCTCTTCCCATTTAAAAGGTACATCTTTCTTTAGAAGCTCCGACAGTGGCTTTGCAACTTCTGAAAATTTATGTATAAATCTTTTGTAGTATCCGGCTAAACCTAGAAATTGTCTAATGTTTTTTTGATTTCTGGGTGTTGGACATTTTTTTACACAAATAATTTTGTTTGGGTCAGATTTTAGGCCTTCTTCTTCTATTATATGTCCTAGATAGCAAACTTCTTTCCTCAGAAATTCGCATTTATCTGGTTGTAATTTTTATGTTTGCGTCTTTTAGTATTTTCATCAGTTTTTCACATTTTATTTCATGTTCCCTTAAAGATGAGGCGTAGATGACCAAATCGTCAAGGTAGACAAAAAGTTCACTGCCTTGTAATCCGGATAAGACAATGTCCATCAATCTTTGGAATGTGGCGGGTGCATTTTTTAATCCAAATGGCATTCTATCAAATTCGTAGTGACCATGTAGTGTGGAAAAAGCTGTCTTTTGTGCATAGTTGTCATCCATTTTTATCTGCAGAAATCCAGATGCTAGGTCGAAAATTGAAAAATATTTGGCTCCCCCTAGTTGGTCCAAGATGTCCACAGTATTAGGTATCGGGTATGAGTCTCCTATTGATTTTTCGTTTAATTTTCTGAAGTCAAGTACCATTCTCCATCTTTTTTTTCCTTGAGAGTAATTTTTCTTTGAACTATCCATAGAGGTGTATTGTATGGTGATTTTGAAGGTTTTATATTTCCTAAGTTTAGTTGTTTTGCTATTTGTTTATTAATTTCTTCCTTATGTATTGGAGGAAATCGGTATTGTTTAGTATTTATAGGAGTTTCTTCGGTTGTGATTATTTTATGTTTGATTAGTGGTGTAAATCCTAAGGGTTCTTCTAGTAAGTGAAAAACGTCTGCGTTTGCGTTTATTATTTTCTCTATGCTTTCTCTTTCTTTGCTGTTTAAAAATTTGATCCGTAGTAGTTTTTTTACTTTTTCTGCTCGTTCTTGTATTACATATGTTTATATGTTCGTTTGGTCTAAACTTGTGGTTATTTGTTTTTAGGAATTCAGTAAGTATAGAATTTATAATTTGTATTATAATCAAGTGTCGGATCTGCTGATTTCTTATCGTTAGATGTACCATCATACCAAAGGTTTGGGATCGTTTCATCTTCTTCGTAGTCATTGAGGCTTTTTAGTATCTGGTTTATTATATCTTCCATCCCGTCATCCTTATTATCGTCATCATTACTGTCATTATTATTCATGACTTCGAAATGTAGATTTTCATGATTGTTTTTGCAATCTGTTTTATAATTATTGGTTTGGGTGCTTATTATTGTTACTTGTTCCTCCTTGTTATCGCATGTGAATTTTCTTTGGTTATCTTCGCTGAGGATTTCGAAATCTTTTCCTAATTCGTCTAATTCTAGGGTTGGTATGTCTACTTCTATTTCCTTATCTGTTGTGTTAAAAATGTTTAAGTATGCTCTTCCATTATCATGTTTTACTATGGCTTCTCCTAAGTATACGCCTTCTATATTATTGTGGCGACTGCCGTCGAACTCCTTTCTCGCAAGTGACTGCAGTAGCACAGCTTTCGTATATAAGCCCGCAATTTCCACTCTTCCTCCGGATCGTATAAGGCAGGGCCCCACTATGTCGCCTTACTGATGAGTCCAGTAGTGGGGACCGGGACGAAACGATCGACACAATGGTCTGCATTATCCGCCACTGTCGGTATGGTAGATTTCCGCCATACCGGAAGGAGGTAATGCTACCTTACCTCTTCATTGGTGACCCTGGTAACCCAACTCCATTGCTTCCCTTACCGCATCTGTAGCTGCTCACACACGAGTCCAATTCCTCTTTCCGCTGGAGCCTAGCTGCTCACACACGAGTCCGATTCCTCGTTCCGCTGGAGCCCTGAAAGGTTTGCTGTCGGCAATGAGTTGGGGTGAACTCGTTCCTTCTGAACTATCATTGTATCGTTCCGTCCTAGTCCTACGTCCTGCAATGTCACTGGAGGGGGAGTATTGTGGCGACTGCCGTCGAACTCCGTTCTCGCAAGTGACTGCAGTAGCACAGCTTTCGTATATAAGCCCGCAATTTCCACTCTTCCTCCGGATCGTATAAGGCAGGGCCCCACTATGTCGCCTTACTGATGAGTCCAGTAGTGGGGACCGGGACGAAACGATCGACACAGTGGTCTGCATTATCCGCCACTGTCGGTATGGTAGATTTCCGCCATACCGGAAGGAGGTAAAGCTACCTTACCCCTTTATTATCAAGGCGAGGTACATATCCATACTGTATTTTTTTATTCTTTACGTTTACGTATTGCTATTACTGGGATTGTCATGCATTTTTTATAGAAATGAATTTTATTGCCTACCCATTCGATACAATGGTTTTTGTAATCTATTGTTGCTTGATGTTTGTGAAAGAATTCTATAGGAAAATCAATTTTTACTATGTGAAATTTTGTTTCATATCCCATGATTTCTAAGATGACTACTCCCATTGTTGTAACGGGTTGCTCTGTAATACCTTTTAAGTCTATAATTTGTGATTCGTCTATTAATGTTTCTCCTTTTATATTTTCCTCCTTGATTACATTTACGCTTGCGCCAGTGTCGACCATTAGTTCTATTGTTGAATTTAAATCTTCTGAATTCATCTGTATTAAGGGTACATCATTTTTACTAAGGTTAATTATTTTTATTTTCCTTGCGGTATATTTTCTTTCCTCATGTGGTTCATTTGGCGCGTTGCCCTTGTCTCTCTCCGCGCGCCTGTTTCGGCGAAAGAATTCCCGGTGAGTTTAGTTCCTGAAGAAGTTCAGCTCTCATTTTTTCTTTAAATTTTAGTTTTCTACATTCGCGCCAGAAGTGTCCTATATTTTTGCAGTAACTACCTTGTTTTTGTTGGTTGTTGAAGGGTTGGTTGTAGTTTTGACTTTGTCGATTTTAAGGGTAATCTCGCGTTTGGTTGTAATTTTGATTTTGTCTATAATTCTGTGTTTGGCTGTAATTTTGGCTTTGCCTATAATTCTGTAGTTGATTGTGATTTTGATTCTCTTTATAATTTTGAGGTTAGTTGTGATTCTGGTTTTGTCTGAAATTATGTGGTAGGTTGTGATTTTGTCTATAATTCTGTGGTTGGTTGTAGTTTTCATATTTTTGTGGTTGTTAGTAGTTTTGAGGTTGATTGAAGTTTTGATTTTGTTGGTAGTTTTGAGTTTGGTTATAGTTCTGACTGTTTGGTGGTTGAAAATGTTGTTGGTTAACTTGGTATGGGTTATTTCTAAAGTTTTAAAAATGCGTTGTTTCTGCTTGCGCATTTTGAGACTGGTTATGTTTTCTATAAAAACATGTTGCTGCTTCATGACCGATTTTTTTGCAAATTTGACACTTTATTTTATCAGTATTTATAGTTTGTCTTCTTAGGGTTTTCTTTTTCTCATCTGGTTTTTCAATTATTTCAATTCCTCTAATATTGTTTGATATTTTAATTTTTTTCTCGATTTGTATTGCTTTTTGAACTGCTGCTGATAGGTTTTCTAATTCTAAATATGCCAGTCTAATTTCTATCTGAGGTTTTAATCCATTAACAAATACTTCTAGTACTTCTTTATCCGTTTGATCTTTTTCTTCGTCAGTTACTTCTCCGTCTTCGCTTAATGCTTTGTACATTTCTAAAATCCTATCCGATGTTTCCCTAACTCGATTGGTGTATGAAACTACATTTTCGAAGTCTAACTGATGCATTCCTATTAGTTCTTGTCTTCCGTCAAGGAGTTTGCTGGGGCATATACTTTTTGTAATCTCTTAAAGAGTGAATTGATTGTCTTAAAATCCTCATTTTTTACTATTCGGCGAGCTTCACCTCTAAGTCTACTTTTTAATAATTTAACTATGTCTTGCCCTGCTGCGTGTAATATTTGTAATGCCTCATCGCATGCGTCTACAAATGCGTAGAAGGTTTTTGGATCTCCGTCGAATCTAGGCACATGTTCTATTGTGTGGTTCAATGTTAGTCTGTCGTGGTAGGTTGCCATATTTTCGTCTTCTTCGGTTATTGTCTTGTTTATATCTTCATTACTGTCAGAATCTCTACTGTCTAGGAGGCTATTTCGTATCTTTATAAATGGCAGGTTATGTTGGTTATACTGTTTTTCGTTTGGGGTGCTTGTTTGTATGTTTATGTCCCTGGTAGTTATTTTTTTAGTATTTGTGGTTTCGAGTAAGATTTCGTTGATTCGGAAGTTCAGTTGTTTAATTCTGTTTCCTGTTTGTTGTTCGTGCTCGCAGAATTCCGGGTATGTTAGGTTTTTGGTATGTATTGTTTGTGGCGTATCCTCTGTTTGTGATATTTGTTCTATTTGTTCTATTAGTGATGGGTTTTTTGGTTTCTCTGTTAAATCTGTTAATAACTCCTGCTTTGTTTTTTCTTGTAGTAACTCCTGCTTTGTTAATGCTTCCTTTTTGGTTCTCTGTGATGGTTCTTGTTTCTAATAATTCCTTTTTTGTTTTTTCCTCTGACAATTTTTGCTTCCGTTAAGGATGTTGCTTGGTTTATTTCTACTGTGTCAGGTGTTTGTTCTGTTTGTTTTAATGTCTGTCTTGTTTCTACCGGCAGTTGGTTCTGTACTATCCGTTAACTGTATTTGTTCTGCAGTCTTTGTTGGTTCATTCTGCAAAGTTTGTTCTGTAGGGGATTCTTGGGATTGTTCAGACTGTTTCGGGACTTTTCGTCGTCTATCACTGACTAAGGCTGGTCCAAGAACAGAGTTTTTTGTATCTTGGTGTAGGTGTTTTATTGAGTTACAAGTTACTCATTCTCCTGACATTTATATGGGTAATAATTCGCAAAATGTGTGGAAATTTCATTATATAAGAACAAAAAATTTATCAGAGAAAATAGAAATGCTGAAAATAAATTTATGTAATTAGATTATAGCTTAGGATGCCCAGCCAGCGGATACCAAGGCCCGACAGTGATCGCGTGGTCCGTATTTTTCTTGTATTCCTATCCAAATCCAGGTTATCCGTTCATAATATTGTTTTTCCTATCATCGTGCGCAAAGTGCCCCGTTACTTATATAGCTTAAAATGCGTGCGGGAATGTAGAGTGTGGACACGTATACCGAGTCGCCGAGTCTATAGTACCGTTATCGTTCGTGATTGGTTAGTTTGAGATACGATCCTTCTCGCGTGTGATTGGTTGTAATTTGAAACGAGCGCTATAGCCGCCCGCACGCGCAGGTTTTATCTTCCGTCGTATAAACCTGTCAGAGCCCGTTTTTTTCTTCAATGCTGTGCAGTATACGTTTGACAAAAAAAAACTGTTTGCTAAGAAGTAATTAACAAAATGTCAATTTTGATGTCAATTTGGAATTATTTGTATGTATTAAAGACTATGAAATCAAACTTATAAAAAATATCGCCTTTTCATTTTGTAATATTCATTTCATTTAATCTTAATGGTGTTTTGCTTTTTTTTTGTCGGAACCCACCGTCTCGCCCCTTCTTTCCATCCCCATCGTCCTTGCACGTACTCTTGAAGATGTCGAACTTTGCGCAACTCAATAGGAAAAATAGTATACGATACTCGTGCGCTGCGTAGGTGTTCCCACACTTTGCGTACTTGTATCGTAATGTTCTATTATTTTTCGCAATTTTTGTAGCGAATTCAATATTTTTTTAGGCTGCTGTCACCACTTTGTTACGTCCCAAATTAGTGCTCCTTAAACCGAAGCACCAACTTCGGTCGGTCGAAAGGAGGATCGTCCTGAAGGGACGATTCGGAGTTCGTGTGTGAATGGAGGCTGCTGGACAAGGAGAGATAACGAGGGTAGAAAAATAAACAAGTTGATTCGGAGGTAAAATTTAATTTATTTATTCATTATCTTTTTTATGTTGTTTTCTATCTCTATACCGTTGTGGAGTGATTTTTTTTCTTGAGGCCAGGAGGGGATTCGGGGAGAGGGTCAAACGAAGAAGGATGTATGGTGGCGGGAGGAGGGGCCGTCTGGAGCTGACAGATCTGGGCCAATTGCTCCCGAGAGACCGGGTTGGTTGAAGCCTTGGGGTCGAGTGCCCTGGAAAAATGGGCGCCCCACACGGACCACTGGGCCTGCCGACGGAGACGGGCCCGCCTTAGCCTTCGGCGCTGCTGAGCACCCTTCACTATGAAAAAAACGAAAATGCTGATTAGTGGGTTGTCGGATCCAGACGGGTAGGATGGAAGCGAAAGGAAAGGTGGTACGGCGTGAAATGTTGAGGATTGGTTTTGGAGAATGAAGAGATGGGCGGTGGAAAACCGGGGGAAAGAAACTAGATTGGTGTTCGCGGAGGTTTCCTAAGTTGCAAAAAAAGGGGAGGGTTCCTATGGGTCGATCATGCATCGGAGCGTGTTGACCCCGATTCCATGATCAACCGAGAGATGGATCGATTTGGGGAGCCGACAACGGAGAGGCTCAATGTGGTCGAAGACCAATGTTCGCCGCTCGGAAGTCAATCCCTTTGTCGATCCCTAATAAAAAAAAAGGGTAGACCCTACGGACACCAGGTGGATCGAACCGAAGGCTCACCACAGAGAGGCTCAACGTGGTCGAAGACCAGCGTTCGCAGCTCGATAGCTAACCCATTCCGTTGATCTAAAAGAAAATATTGGGGGGAGGGGGGAGAAAAAGGAGGAAGAGGGTGAACTTCGGAGTCAGCTGGAGGGGGGCCGGCGGGCTTACTGCTTCCTTGACGATCGCCCTCGGTGATTATGCCTCATGTACTTTACTTCTGGAGCTGCTGGAGACCCGTCGCCGATTGACTAGTTACTAGTTACTGTTTTCTGTGGTCTAGGAGCTGCTATTTATATGATTTTGACTCTATCTTTTTTTGGTAAAGTGGAGGGGTTGAAGGTTAGAATAGAGAAAGGAGTTTTTCGTTACCAGTTTTTCCAGAATTTGTTAAAAACAATGATTCGTTGAAAACATAATTTGGTTGACAATTGAAGTTTTTGCAAAATGCTTTCTGTGCTTTGCACAAACATGAACGAACCTCGTAGCATGTTTAGAAGCGGAGTAATTCGCAAAATTGGTTTTGATCTTGACGGATATATTTTAAACAATTGAGAATTTGACTTAATTAACACGTCGGTTATTAATTATTTATGAACATTTATTTTTAAGTATTTTAATGCACAAAAAGCCACGTAGTTCGTTGAATATTTGTACAAATAGACAATGTTTTCAACAAGATTAGATGTTCCATATTATTGGTAACTTTTGAAAATTTTTTCTTGGGAAAACGGTCCTATTACTAATTTATTGATGTTGAAAAAATAAACAAAACTCCACTAATACGTTTCGACCTCGATATGGGCCATCTTCAGAACCTTTAATGACACAAAAAAAATACTATGTTTAAAAAAATACAATGTTTAAAAAATTTTAAATATAAAATATTTTTAAAAAAATTCAAACTCCGCAATTCGATTTTCACAATAAATATGACTCACCGAAAAACGTGGCGGTTAAAATTCACATGTTTTGATAAATGAGACACATGTTCCGGTTTGTTTCTTGGTTCTGCTCAAAAAATTGTAAACAAGGTTTTATTAAAAAAATTATCTATATAGATACAGATATTAAATGAAAAAAATATAAATAAGAAGAATATGAAAATTTATATAAGGGATATGAAAAACGAGATATGAGAAAAATTGTTTAAGTTAATTCTTAAATAATGTTCAAAAAATATATCGTAAAAATTTTTATTATTTAATTATTACTTACTGCGGAATTATCAAAATTGATTAAACTCGCGAACCACGATAGCGAAACGATGTTGCGGAACAAGTGCTCTTTGACAAACTGTCACTTTGAAAGATTTGATTAACCGTCATGTAACAAAGTCTACAATAATTGACACTAGGTGTAGAAATGAAAACCCGCGAATTATGAACATTAAAATTACCTGTTATGAGAACTAATAATAATATGAAATGAAAATCCAATAAATGCTACAAAAAGGTAATTTATTATTAATAAATGACCCATTTTTTGAAAGGCATTATTTAAATTCATTCAATTATCATAATTCTATCACAGGGTAATACGCGGTCGGTAACGTAGAACACTCGAATCTGATGTTGACAGTGTTTTTGTTCTTTTTTATAAAGAAGTTCTCCAATTGAAGCCTTTTCTTGTGGTTCCTTTCGCTGGCAAGAATTTGAACGTTTTTGTAATCAAAATCATGCGATGTCTCCATTCGGTGTTTTGTGAAAGAGATGTAAAGTTGGTTATTTCGTTCCATTTTTTCGTAATAATATGTCGTATTAATGGTAACGAGATGTTCGTAGATAGTGAGACTACATCTAAAGATATAAGAGCATGTGCAGGTGGAATTTTAAAAGTTTTAATTTTTTTCCTACAGTCCCATGTATCTTTAATATAGGATTCAGTTTTACCTATTACGTTTCTCAAAATGGAAGTGTAAAATTTGGCTAAATTGTAGGTGGGTGAATTTACAGTAGAGACAATTATTCTATACGGAATGCCCGGTTTATGGATCTTAGGTAATCCGTAAGCTAGTGGAATTACCCCATTGTATGATTTTAGTCCCCGCAGGGGACTTGTGGAAGAGAGCGGAGCGGGTTATCTCCGTCCACAATTTAATTGTGGAAGAGTGAGGGGTCGAAGTGCCCGAGCTCGAAGAGGAGCAATGCTTTTGAAAGATCCGCTTCTCTTAGCAAGTTTTGAGAATTGACGACCTCACGGACCCGATCGTTCGGCTGGTCTGTGCCGACGAATGCCTGATCGTGAAACGACTCGAGAGACCCACCGTACTGGGGAGCTAGGGTGCGGTGTCAAGCCCCTGCCGGCGGGTTCCACACGGGGGAGCGCTACGGCGTGCCGTGTCCGTGCAGGCAGTAACCGCAGAAAGGGTTGGCCTCTAGCGGGCCGTGGCAACGTTAGAAAGGTTCTCTGAACCAACAGAAGCATCAAGGCAGGCAGCTTGTTGCTAATAAATGTGGTAGCTGACTTGTTGTATATCTTTTTTAAGTGTGCACAACCAGCGGTGCTGGCGCATCACTAAAATTTGGCCCCATTCCCCCATGGGGGGGGGGGGTGTTTTAAACCCGAACGGGAGGCAAGACACCTTAAATAACTACACTCAGGTGTATGATTTTAGTTACATGACGGTTAATCAAATCTTTCAAAGTGACAGTTTGTCACAGAGCACTTGTTCCGCAACATCGTTTCGCTATCGTGGTTCGCGAGTTTAATCAATTTTGATAATTCCACAGTAAGTAATAATTAAATAATAAAAATTTTTACGATATATTTTTTGAACATTATTTAAGAATTAACTTAAACAATTTTTCTCATATCTCGTTTTTCATATCCCTTATATAAATTTTCATATTCTTCTTATTTATATTTTTTTCATTTAATATCTGTATCTACATAGATAATTTTTTTAATAAAACCTTGTTTACAATTTTTTGAGCAGAACCAAGAAACAAACCGGAACATGTGTCTTATTTATCAAAACATGTGAATTATAACTGCCACGTTTTTCGGTGAGTCATGTTTATTGTGAAAATCGAATTGCGGAGTTTGAATTTTTTTAAAAATATTTTATATTTAAAATTTTTTAAACATTGTATTTTTTTAAACATAGTATTTTTTTTGTGTCATTAAAGGTTCTGAAGATGGCCCATATCGAGGCCGAAACGTATTAGTGGAGTTTTGTTTATTTTTTCAACATCAATAAATTAGTAATAGGACCGTTTTCCCAAGAAAAAATTTTCAAAAGTTACCAATTCTGATCAGCGGTCAAGAAATTCGATTTCAATTATGGTTTTACAATTAATGGGAAATACTAAGAAACCAACTGGTGGATTTCTTCGCTGGGTCTCCAACGAATACGGATCTCAAGTTGGTTTACTTTTAAGGAAATATTCTAGAACTCTGACAAGGTTAGCGAGATTAATTCCACAAAGAATCTTTTTATTAAGATGCCGGAGGGTAAGAATTTTTCCTGCTCATGTCAACAATAATTTTCAATTTTTTAATTACAAAGAATTTCGGTCATTTCAAATTTCGCAACAAATGAAATCCCTTCACAAGTCTACAAAACAAAAATATTTTAACTTGGAGATTTCTGATACAATTTCGGAATTGAATTTAACCAGAAAGGAGAAAACATCCTTATCCTTTGAGATTTCTAAGAAGATACCATCATATATTCAAAAAAATTTTTTTAAATTTGAGAATATTAAATTTGAAGGTCTACTGAGTCAAAACAGTAGACGACTTAAAAGAAAATTCAACTGGTTAAATAACAACTTAAAAGTACAAAACCAACCTGTTAACCGAAACATTCAAGAAACTTGGTTTAAAAATTGCAGTGACGTAGACATACCGACTAATATAAAGAACATAGTCGGATTAGGAAATAAACATGCAGTAACGAGTACTGAAGGTATCCCATATGGTCGATTAATAGCGGGAATAGAAGATGGCATATCGAGAGTAAAAGATATAACTGATGAGGATGGAAACATCATCGTAGATAATAAGAACAGAATCCGGATGGAATCAGTTAATATTATCAAGAATTTTTCCAATAATACAAAATGCATCGGACAAAATAGTAAAGACAACAACCCGAAAAGAGAGGTAGATCAATTTCTGAAAATTAATAAAAACGTGTTTTTCACTATAGCAGATAAAGGCAACACCACTGTCTGCGTAAATACCTCTGATTATGTGCATAAAATGAAAGAAATACTACAAGACACAAGCACATACACAGCTTCCAAATTCGAATACACTAACACTACCCAGAAAAACATCAATCAACTAGTTAAAAGATGGGAACGCTTAGAAATGGTTAATTCAAACACATCAAAATGGCTAAAATCATACAATGGGGTAATTCCACTAGCTTACGGATTACCTAAGATCCATAAACCGGGTATTCCGTATAGAATAATTGTCTCTACTGTAAATTCACCCACCTACAATTTAGCCAAATTTTACACTTCCATTTTGCGAAACGTAATAGGTAAAACTGAATCCTATATTAAAGATACATGTGTTACGTCCTCGTAACTAGCGGAACTAACTAATTTTCGGTGTACATTTAAAAATCAAAAAATATTGTATGTCGGCACCGGACAAACGAGTCTGTTTCTTACAAATGTAATGTCATAAACGAAGCGTATTGGAATTTACCCGGTTCAAATAACATTTTCTCTAAACCTTTATTAGCCATAAATCAGAAGACGGCTCACATCGCTTAACTTTCCTAAAAAAATCACCGTACAGGCACAATCAATTTTACAATGACCTTCCGTAGCATTTTTATTTTTTTTATACATTAGAACAATAATTTTTCCGTCTCTTCCGATATTTACGGTAATTGAGGACTTAACTCTCAAGCTACCTGTTTTTAACTTTTCTAAAAAAACATAAAAAGAGAAATCGGGTACATTCTAACGGGCTCTCTACATCAATAATTTTTTAATGTATTTTTCCTCCTTGGCCCATTTCCCAAAAACCTGTCCAAAATACAAATCCACCACCTTAAAAATAGAGGGGGAATACTCCAAGCGGGGATAAGAAAAGCATGAACCAACATAAATACAGAGGAGGCACACCGAGACCAGTCAGTCCAATTTTTTAGTTCTCGCGTCATACAAAAACAAGAAGCACAACTCGTCGCAGTTGAATTTTTTTTAAGTCGCGAGTTATTCGACCAAAGGGGAAGTCTGACTCAAACGAAGGAAAAGAAACTTCACGACCGGACCCAAAAAGGGGAGACCGCACCACCTGCCCAACCCTATCGCATCAGGTGCAAAGAGAGCTTCACCAAAGTGAGTATAAGTTTCCCTTACGTAATTTTTTTTCCTAACCACCTCCCTTCCTTCCTACTTTTCCTTCGTGACATAGCGGGTCGGCCTGCGAAATCACGCCAACTCCTTTCCTTGCGACATAGCGGGTCGGCCTGCGAAATCGCTCCAATTCCCAACTCCTTTCCTTGCGACATAGCGGGTCGGCCTGCGAAATCGCTCCAATTCCCAACTCCTTTCCTCGTGACATAGCGGGTCGGCCTGCGAAATCACGCCAACTCCTTTCCTTGCGACATAGCGGGTCGGCCTGCGAAATCGCTCCAATTCTCTTCTTCTTTCCTTGCGACATAGTGGGTCGGCCTGCGAAATCGCATCCTCCTTTCCTTTCGTGGCATAGCGGGTAGGCCTGAGAAACCACAACCCTCTTCCCTACTGCATAAAAGGCCACAGAGACGAAGTCGCCCCTCTCACGCGACTACGAATCGTATTTAACCGAAAAAACATTTTTTCTCCCTTTTATTTTATTTTTTTTTTTTCCTTAGACTTCGCGTTTTTACTCCCACTTCCATAATTCTTTCCATTTTCATACATCAAATAAATAGTCATAATTTCTTTATAGTGAAACGCCGCCGAGGAGGACAAAGGGTCCAACGCCAAAAATTGGCAAAGGCTCTCCACCTCGCCCGAGAGGAGATAGAAACACAGACTGCCAACCAACTATCCCCCAGGAAAACTTCTCTTCCCTTCTCTTCCCTTCTCTTTTCCCCCTCGTCCGACCATTCCACTACCGTCTCCCCAGGAATTATTTCCCGACCTATTCATCCCTTTCCCCCCTCTTCCAACAACTCCCCTACCTTCACCGGAACAATTATTCGAGAAAATAAACTGATTTAAACAAATAAACTGTTTCCAAGTTTTTTTTCCTTATTACTGACTTTTCCTGTGCTATCAGTAGCCCTCACTCACCTAAAAGGACCCAGCAATTCTGCTCAGTTACACGCCCGTGTTACTGTTCGGTTTATATCTCGTTCGAGATATTCACTGGGTCGTAACATAAAAATTTGGTGACAGCGCAACTGAGTGGGAACCTGATGAAACAGGGAGAGTCATATGGCAGTCTGTCGATCAGTCCCTCGGCGGCAATAAGATAAAAATAAATAAATAAAAAAAATATATATATATAAACAAATAAATATATACCTATATAATAAATATAAATAGTTAATCTTAACATTAAAACGTTTTCAGTTTTAATACTAAATTTCCTACTTCACACAACATATATATACATACGATATAACTTAGGAGCATCCACATTATATACACATAAACTCATCACACAAACCAGTTTTTGAATTGTTGTTCTTAATTTATTATCGACAATAATTAAAAATTGGACAATTCTTCGTTTGATAATTTCCTCAGAGTCATTGCAAACGAAAGAATTAAAAATCACAAACACACTTCACACATAACCACTTTTTAATTATTGTTCATAATTGAAAATTGGACAATTCTTCGTTTGATAATTTCCTCAGAGTCATTGCAAACGAAAGAATTAAAAATCACAAACACTCTTCACAAATAACCACTTTTCAATTATTGTTCATTACTGACAATAATTAAAAATTGGACAATTCTTCGTTTGAAAATTTCCTCGGAGTTATTGCAAACGAAAGAATTAAAAATCACAAACACTCTTCACAAATAACCACTTTTCAATTGTTGTTCATTACTGACAATAATTAAAAATTGGACAATTCTTCGTTTGATAATTTCCTCGGAGTTATTGCAAACGAAAGAATTAAAAATCACAAACACTCTTCACAAATAACCACTTTTCAATTATTGTTCATTACTGACAATAATTAAAAATTGGACAATTCTTCGTTTGAAAATTTCCTCGGAGTCATTGCAAACGAAAGAATTAAAAATCACAAAAACACTTCACACATAACCACTTTTTAATTATTGTTCATAATTGAAAATTGGACAATTCTTCGTTTGAAAATTTCCTCGGAGTCATTGCAATCGAATGAATTAAACACACAAAACACACATCACATGCTCATATTAACATAACAATTATTATATCGCCATTTTTTTTTAGTTAATCATTATTCTTTATATATTTTTTATTTTTTCTCTCGTTAAACACGTACAATTATGAAAATGAAAATTAATTTTATTATTTTTTCTTAGATGACAACAAACGGGACTCTAACAAATCTAGATGACATCGAAAGAAAACAAAAAATAGAAGATCGGGCAATAAATAAATTGCAGACCCAAATTAAATCGGAGAAAAATTTGAGAATTAAATCCATCAAGGAAAAGCACCTTCGGAAAGCAATTAACAAAAGAGAAAAATTACTAGTAGAAATACAAAAATTCGAAATCAGGCAAAAACCAATAAATAAGGTACAGCCTATTTTTAAGACGCGAATTATAAACGAAGAAAATATAGAAATAATAACTTTAGATTAAGAATAATAAAAAAAAAATATATATATATATTATTATAAATTTTTATTATTCTTAATCTAAAGTTATTATTTCTATATTTTCTTCGTATATCAAACTTATCATATGTTTTACACCATTTAATCATCCTTTTCACACCCTTTTCGTCGTGTTTGCGTATACATGAATACGCGAAGTAATACACAGTATCTGTCCGAAAAACAAAAATCTGAAGTCTTGGGTTCGGGTTTACTACCCACAAAAAAACATAAAGATACAAATATAAATTCTCCTATAAACAGTCCTTCCGACGATAACTGTAACAGCTCAATACAAGATTCTGCCTTTTTCTCAGACGCAAATTTAACTTCAGATAGTTTGATCGATCCTTTTGCAAAACACGATCGATTAAATCGATCAACAGAATCTCTCTTTTCACTTGATACGTCTCAACTAATTAAAAATCGAAAACAACTCCAAGAAACGACAAACACGGAAACCGGAAATAATACCTCAAAAATAATTGAAATAGATATCATTCCCAATAAAACCAATACTATGGATAACATACGAGATAGACTAACATTAAAACACGCAATAGAGAGTGTACCGCGATTTGACGGAGATCCAAAAACATTCTATCTATTCGTAGATGGATGTGAAGAAGCAAAAAAAATGCTCCCCCCAGAATTAGAAAGCGACTTAGTAAAATTGATAAAAAGCAGACTCGTAGGTGAAGCTCGGCGCACAGTGAAAAATGGGACATTTGACACTATAAAATCCCTATTAAAAAGCCTACGCGAAATATACGCTCCAGCAAACTCCATCACAGAAATCCGCCAAGAACTAATAGGGATGTACCAACTTGACTTTGAAAACGTAGTCGTTTACGCCAACCGTGTTCGAGAAACAGGAGACAGAATCTTAGAAACATATAAAACATTGAATGAAGATAATGAAGTAACAAATGAAGAAAAAACCAGAACAGAGAAAGAAGTATTAGAAACCTTTTTAAATGGTCTAAAACCCGAAATAGAAATTAGATTAACTAACGAATTATTCCAAAATCTGTCTCCAGCTGTACAAAAAGCGATCCAAATAGAAAAAAGAATGAAAATCACAAATAATATAAGAGGTACAATACACGAAAATTTATTAGAAAAACAAAAAACACAAAAAATTAGAATGGTAAATAAAAACGAAACAATATGTCAAATATGCAAAAAAAACAGGACATACCGCAGATATATGTCGTTTTAGAAATAAGAAGCCTGATACTAGTACACCAGAAACTAATTATCAAAATTTCCAACCTCGAAACAACCAAAATTTCCAACCTCGAAACAACCAAAATTTCCAACCTCGAAATAACCAAAATTTCCAACCTCGAAACAACCAAAATTTCCAACCTCGAAACAACCAAATATTCCAACCACGAAACTACCAAAATTTCCAACCACAAAATTTTCAAAATTTCCAACGTAATTATCCAAATCCTCAACAAAGAAACTATCAAACACCGAATTACCAAAACAATACTAGACAAAATTTTCAAAATAAAAATTACCCAGGAAACTACTCAAATATAGTTCCACAAAATAATTATGAATCCCAAACAAACTATCAAAATTTTCCACAAAGAACAAACTTTAATACGTCTACGCAAAACAACAGGCAAAACATCTCGCAACCTAAACCCTTATGCAAATATTGCAATAACGTAGGTCATTGGGTAGAAGAATGTCGACAGTTGAGAAATCAAAATTTAATTAACAACACTAGAGCATCAAATCTTCAATTTTCGGGAAACGCCAAGAGTCTCCCCAATACTGGCGCACACCAGGAGACTCCACACAAGCGCCAAGTCAGTATAATGCAAACGTCAGAAAACGAGAACTAAAAACTATTAAATTAAACAAAAATGATGTTCCAACGATAACAATAAACTCAGAAGACCTAATTAAAGAAATCCGCTTACTAGTCGACACAGGTGCCAGCGTAAACATCATCAAAGAAGGATCAGTTAAAAACGAAACCCTAATAAATACCGACGAAATCATAAACCTAAAAGGCATAACGGAGCACCCAGTAATAACGAAAGGTATCGTGTCACTACGAATACTAGGATGCGAAACACAATTTCATTTAGTTAAGGACGATTTCCCAATAGATTCAGCAGGCATACTCGGGTCAGAATTCTTTCGCGATAACAGGACAAATATTAGCTACGAAAACGATTACATCCAATGGGGAGATAATAAAATCTACTTTGACGTAGAATCAATCATAGTACCATCTAGATCAGTATCAACATTTTTTATCAATATTGAGAACAAAGAAATACAATATGGATACGTTCCTAAACTTAACGTAATGGAAGGCGTATTCTTAGGAGATGCAATAGTTAAAAACAATAACGGAAAAGGATTTTTACAAATATACAACACAACTAATAAACAAATGGAATTGGAAATCCCGACTTTAACAATAGAAGAATTAGATAAGGATTTTGAAATCATCAAACAAACATCAGAATCTAAACAGAAAAGTATAATTAAAAATAAGAAGAAATTCAACAAAATTAAAAACAAAGAAATAGAAAAAATAAACTTAATTATGAAACATTTACCGCAAACCACCTCTTCTTCAATACAAGAAAATCAAGATCAGTATAACGAAAATATAAAACGACTACTATCGATAAAATCTAATAACAAAAAACCTAACAAATACAATGAATATCAGAAAAATAAAAATGAAAATGACGAAATTAATCATGGCGAAAATAAAAAAAATAATAAATATAATGAAAATGAATATAATGAAAATGAATATAATGAAAATGAATATAATGAAAATAATGAAAATAATGAATATAAATATAATGAAAATAATGAATATAATGAAAATGAAAATAAATATAATGATAACGAAAATAAAGAATATAATGAAAATAAAAATGAAAATAATAAAAATGAAAATGAAAACGAATATAATAAAAATGAAAATGAAAACGAATATAATAAAAATGAAAATGAAAACGAATATAATAAAAATGAAAATGAAAACGAATATAATAAAAATGAAAATGAAAACGAATATAATAAAAATGAAAATGAAAATGAATATAATAAAAATGAAAATGAAAATGAATATAATGAAAATGAAAATGAAAATGAATATAATAAAAATTATGGATTCTACAAATACGAATCATACGAATATAATAAAAGTAATGAATACAATGAACATGACGGTAATAAAACCGATAACCATTATGAAATTGAAAATAAAATAAAATACACAGATCAAGACTCGATAGACAGGTCTGTCAGTTTTAAGGGAACAATAAACTGGGATAAAAACCTTGTAGGTAAATCCCCTCAATTACAAAAAAATTCGACAAACTCTCAAATAAAAAGAGACAAGACATCGAACAATTCAATAAAAACCAGAGAAACCAACTACAACGAAAAAGATATATTTTTAACATATACGGAGTTCTTAAAAGAAAAACAAATACTAGGAGCAACGACACCCAAAGCAACAGGTATTAGTCAAGAAATCATCTTACACACCATAAAACAGATGAAAAGGGCAGCAAAAATTAAAAACCTCTTACGTTTACAACACTTAAACCGAGAAGAAACAGAGAGTGTAGAAAGACTCATAAATACTCACGCAGACGTCTTTCACTTACCTGACGAACCCTTAGGTTTTACGCACCTTATTAAACACAAAATTTCGACTACGGATGACATCCCAATCAATACTAAACAGTATAGATTTCCACCAATTCACAAAGAAGAAATAAATAAACAAGTTAAAGAACAATTGGATACAGGAATAATAAAACCTTCAGACTCACCCTATAATACTCCAATATGGATAGTACCAAAGAAAGCCGACAGTCAAGGAAATAAGAGATGGAGAATGGTACTTGACTTCAGAAAATTAAATGACAAATCAATCGGAGACTCATACCCAATTCCTAATATTGTTGACATTTTGGACCAATAAGGCGGTGCTAAATATTTTTCAGTATTCGATCTAGCTTCTGGCTTTCTCCAAATTAAAATGGACGAAAACGATTCACACAAAACAGCATTTTCTACGCCACATGGGCATTACGAGTTCGATAGAATGCCGTTTGGTTTAAAAAACGCACCAGCTACATTTCAAAGGCTAATGGATATAGTATTATCAGGTTTACAAGGCAACGAACTCTTTGTTTACCTTGATGACATCGTTATTTACTCATCCTCACTAAGAGAACATTCAATTAAATGCGAAAAATTAATGAACAAATTAAGAGAAGCTAACTTAAAATTACAACCCGACAAATGCGAATTCTTAAGAAAAGAAGTCTGCTACTTAGGACACATCATTGGAGAAAACGGATTAAAACCAGATCCTAATAAAATCAGCTGCGTAAAAAAATTCCCAATACCTAAAAATCAAAAAAACATAAGACAATTTTTAGGCTTAGCAGGATATTACAGACGATTTATATCAAATTTTTCTGGAATTGCAAAACCTTTATCCAACCTTTTAAAAAATAATGTACCGTTCATATGGGAAAAAGATGAAATAAACGCATTCGAAACACTTCGCGAAAAGCTATGCAACGCTCCGGTTCTACAATATCCAGATTTTAATAAACCCTTTATCATATCAACAGATGCATCAGGATTTGCAATAGGTGGAGTTTTATCTCAAGGGGAAGTAGGAAAAGATAGACCAATAGCTTACACATCTAGAGTTCTAAATAATTACGAAAAAAACTACGCAACTTACGACAAGGAAGCACTAGCCATATATTACGCAATCCGTCATTTCAGACCTTATGTTTACGGTCGTCAATTTACAGTATACACAGACCATAAACCTCTTATGTCTTTTAAAACCAATCAGGACCCTAATTCGAGAGTAGCAAAATGGATGTATAATCTATTGGAATATGAGTTCGATGTAAAACATAAATCTGGAACATTAAATGCAAATGCAGACGCTTTATCAAGAAACCCAGTTGAAATATATCAAGTAGAAGGTGTAGAACAACAAACAAATCTCAATATTATAGCCACAAATATAATGAAAAGAATGGGATGGAAGGGAACAGGAATAGGTAAATATAATCAAGGAATAAGAAAACCAGTATCAGTTAAAAGCCAAACAGATAAAAAAGGAATAGGATACAAGAAGCAAAACCACGAATACGACTTTTTCAACTACGAAAAACCATTATCAGAAACTAAATTACCTTACATTACATTCATAAAAAGTGACGAAATTATAAACAAACCCAATAGTCAGAAACATATACTACCTCACAACTCAATTTACAAGTTAACATTACCAAAAGCAATCATTAAAACAAATTACAACAGACCTAAATACAACCTTTCTAAAGCAATACCATTCTGTACCAAATGCAATAAACTCAATCATACAATAGAAGATTGCTATACAGAACATACGAAATACGAAACATACAACAAGCAACGGGATAACGAAAATATAAAAATAGAAACTAACGATGCAATACCTTTTACAAAAGAAAAATTACTATTAAAATCTAAACAAATTACAACTGCTGCACAAATAGAAATAAATAATAATCAATCACTAAGGAGAAGCACACGAAATACAAGACCACCAGATAGACTAGATATTATAAACACAAAGAAGAAAAGATTACCCACCAACAATACACAACCATGTAGAAAACGAGGCAGACCACCAAAAAATCACAAAGTTGATTTTGATAAAATCGATTATATAGACGAAGATGGCAACATAATAACACAAGACGTTCATGATAACGAACACAAAGATACAAAAAACTCAGATGAATTACCCTCAGACCCTAAGGAAGATAATTTTACATTTAAAAAGGATGAAGAAATAATTAATAAAAAAAACGATAACACAGATAACGATGACGAAGTTTACGATGACAGCAATGACGAAGATGATGATGATGACGATGATAATAATGATGAAGATAATGATGAAACAGATAACGAAATCAACGAAACAAACAACTATTATAGAAATAATATAATAGAAATCGGAAACCAATTATATATGCAAAAAGATAATCTAACATATTTTCTAACTACATCTGGACAACCCTGCGACGAAGGATCAAATAAATTAAATGACAGGAATGAATTACCAAAATACAAAAATCTCAAACTAAACGAAATTTCAGTTATCAACAAAAATAACAAATATCACATAGCACTGCCAGTAACATCGGAATCAGGAGAAAGCCAATTAATAATAGAAAGAAATATAAAAAAACTCATAAAAAAGCTCAAAAATAAAGTAAATTTACTGCAATTATCCACAATTAGCATATCAAAATCAAACGAGATAAAAGGAATTAATTGGGAAACTATCATAAAAATAATCGAAAAACAATTCAAAAACTCGAATACAAAAATAATAATATGCAATGGAAATATAATACATGCAGACATCAAAGATCGACCGGGAATAATAAGGGAATTACACTCAACACCAATAGGAGGACATAAAGGCATCGGTAAAACTCTGAAAAGAATAAAACAACGATATTTTTGGGAAAACATGAAATCAGACATAGAAAAATTCATCCAAAATTGCAAATCTTGCCAACTAAAAAAATTAACCAGAGTAAAAACTAAACAACCAATGATTATATCGGATACTCCTAAACAAGCAATGGAGAAGATAGCAATGGATATAGTAATTCCAAATAACAAAACAGAAGACGGCTATGAAAATATACTAACTATTCAAGATAACTTAACGAAATATTTGATAGCGATTCCATTAAGAAAAGCAACATCTTCAGATATCGCCGAAGCATTAGTAAAACGGTTAATTTGTACGTTTGGTTCACCAAAAAAAATACTAACTGATCAAGGTAAAAACTTCTTAAGCAAAGTTATAAAACAAATTTTTAACATCAAACATATAAAAACTACAGAATTTCATCCACAATCTAATGGGTCACTCGAACGTTCACACCACGTAATCAAAGAATACATTAAACATTTTTCAAATAAATACACCGATTGGGATAAATGGTTAGAACTTGCAACTTTCTCTTACAACACTAGTATCCATGACGGAACAAAATATACCCCATTTGAACTAATGTTTGGAAGAATAGCTAAATTACCGTCTCAAAAAGCTATAAAAGATACTACCCAAATAACGTACAGCGACTACATTCAACAGTTAGCTACCAAATTATATGACACACAAGAACACGCAAGAAAAAACCAAATATCTGCAAAAACAAAATCAAAATATTATTATGACAGAAAAATAAATCCACTAAAATTGGAAATAGGAAATTTAGTATTTTTACAAAAAAATCATAAAACCAGTAAACTAGATGATGAATATCAAGGTCCTTTCGAAGTTTTACAAGTGTTTGAAAATGGAAACGTTAAAATTAAAATAAAAAATGAGGAAAGAATAGTACACCCAAATAGGCTTAAAATTTCCAAAATAAGAAGTAATAAATAGACGAATCATCCTTATTTTTCTTCATGATATAAAACAATAAATAAATAATAATCTTCTCCAAACAGAGAAAAGAAAACAAGCAAGCAAAATTTGCAAACTCCAAGAACAAACAGCAAAATAGATACCACAATGGATTATATGAAGATACTGATGATTTTAACATATGCAATCTGTGCAACTGCATTCATAGCATTTGATTGTGGAGCAAAAAATTCAAACATATCGACAATATCGTTACTAAATATACAAGAATGTGAAATAGAAAGGAAACACTTAAACATAGAAAAAACCAAAGCTCAACTTTTACAAATTAAAGAATATGAAGAAACAGAAGTAATACAATGCAAAATAGATATCTATAGAGTAATACATTATTGTGGCATGCATTCACACATTTCATCCGTCGCAAACGGAATAGCAAATTACGTAAAAGAAGTATCTAGAGAAGATTGCGAACACTTGCACCGATCAGGAACAACAACCATAGATACAAATATAATAAACGGAGTGAAAGCAAACTATATTCAAACATTCAGCTTAACAATGGCAGGAACAATCCAAGTCGACGGCACGTGCAAAGGTGTAGAATACTCAGACACATATGGTTCTTGGAGTAACGTTGTAGTTCAGGGAACGGCAAAAATTTTAATCCAAAAATATAAAGCGAGAGTTAATTTAAACGAAAATAGAATTCACTTAAGATCAGGAATCTCATACCCTATAACAGACTATAATTGCTTAGATCTCGAAGGAGGAAGCACATTCTGGAACATAATGCCAAAAGATTTTTGCGAATCATACAAGTATGATGTATTATACGAAGGTTCAATAGACAAAATATACCACGAAGACAAAACAGTAATATACTCACTCACAACAGACGAAATAACATTCGCACTAACTTTAAAAGGAAAGAAAAATACTTGCGGTTACGAACTTTCTCTTACTGAACACCCGAAGCTTTTAATATTAGAAAATAAAAATGGCTCAAGCTTCAAAAAGCATCCTGTTAAAACAGTGAATCTAGATATCTTCACATATGTCAACTCGAAATTTGTTTACGTCGAAAAACACTTACGATCCAACAACTTTATTACGATGTTCTGACACAAAGATGCGAATTAGAAAAACAAGTATTGAGGAATTCATTGTCACTAGCAACTCAATCACCAGACGAATTTGCATATAATATTATGAAAGGACCCGGATACATGGCAATAGCGGCAGGAGAAGTCGCATACATAATGAAATGCATCCCAGTAGAAGTTAGCATAAGAAGAACCGATGAATGTTATTCACACTTACCAATCAAATACCAGGAACAATCCATCTTTATGACTCCCAAAACAAGAATTTTAATAAATAAAGGAACACAAATTAGTTGCAACAGTTTGGTGCCACCAATGTACTCTGTAAATAATGTCTGGTATAAGCTTCTCCCCAATCCAGTAGAATCAAAGAAACCCGACGAATTAAAACCGCTTACGAAACAAACATGGACATATGTAAACCTTGAGAACTTAGCAACAAACGGAATCTATAGCCAGGACGACCTTAGAAAACTAAAAGAACACATAATGTTCCCAGCAGAAAAACCGGCCGTATTAAACACAGTAGCGAGAGGGATGACAGGACAAATAACAAATTATCAAGGAACATCTATAACAAATATGCTAGACGAAAACACAATTTTGAAAATATTAAAAACAGCTGGCGAAAAAATTTGGAGAAATTTTATGATTTTCGGCACAACTACAGCAGGAATTATGGGTATACTACTCATCCTAAAACTTTTGAAAGCTGTAATAGACACGGTAATCCACGGATACGCACTACATACAGCCTACGGATGGTCTATTTTTCTATTAGGCGCAATATGGGACTCAGTAACACATTTACTATTACACATTGCCGGTAAAAACACTAACACAAACAATAATTCTCAAAACCATAACAATATTAGATATCAACAAATTGAGTTGAAAGAAATACAAATTGACCAAAAACCACAAACATCCTTAGACTATGAATCACAGCCTTCCGCGCCATTGCCACAGGAAAATTTAAAAACAAATGAAATCATCAACGCTAATATCGAAGCAAAACCGGAATTACCATTCAAGCTCTATCCCAAGCTCCAAACAAACCATGTTCAAATTCCCGAACTTTCACCAACAACAAATCTAACTAATAATGAAGCCTTTACGCTAAAAAAATAACAAACTTCAAAAAAACGCATAAGACATATATTTGATTTCAAAAAATTCTTTACAGGAATAAAAAAAAAGAGAAAGTAAATAAATAAAGACAAACAAAAGAGAACAAAAGGGGTAGTAATATGATAACCAAAATAATAACAATTCTTGCAATAGTACATACAGTTAGAGCAAATAACAATACAATAGTCCATGAATGCTCAGAATGGCATATAGCAAACCATACAAAATGTCAAAACAACAAATTAATCTCAGAACTAGAATTATTACCGTACGAACTAAGTGCCAAGACATGTTGGAGAATTATAAATGAAAAAGAAGCACACAGATTTTTTGTCAAGATAGGAGGAATAGAAACCAATGGTGGAACAATAGAGCACACACACAAAATAGCAACGAGAGACAATTGCAATAACAAACAATTTTTTACAACAACAGAAAAAATCTATATAACGACAAGAAGTTATAAAGCTGAAATTTTAACACCCGAAAATGTAATCATTTTGTCAGGACTCACAAACGGACGAAAAACCTCAGTAGACTTATTTGCAGGAGAGTACATACACGACACCTGTGAAACATCTGTTTGGCACCCACCACCGTCGATACAACAAAAATTCACATGGACAACACCAAACAAATCAAAGACACCATCAATAACCCCAAAAACTCCAACCATGTTATCACCTATAAGAGAAAATATTGACCATAATGAAATAACAGATGAAACTAACATTCAAAACAAGAATAATATTAAACAAACAACCACAAACTCAAATGTAGAAGAAATAATTTATGAACATAGAATACTAATCGGGACAGGAATCATCGGAATTTACAGCATAGGAGTTACAATATTATTAATCATTATAACAATAAAAATATGCAAACACTACAAAAACAATACGGATGACAGAACATACATCAAATTCAAGCAAGACGAAGAAATTCAAATAATAAATACCAACAAAGGACACAATTCTCTTACAACACAAAAACCTCCACTACAAAAAATGAAACACAACGGATATAAACTCATGAAACAAACCGAGGAAGAAAATATTGAAAACAATTTCCAACAAGTATGATTCAACTTCGCAACCATAGAAAATGACCATCCAACAATAGAGAATATCACTCAAATATATGACATACCCAAACCAATTATCAAAAACCCGATAACCAAATAAATATGCTTCTTAACATACTAATATACGAGCAAATAATTAATATTAATATCTCAAACATTCTTAACTAATATACTAACAACAAATAATTTTTTTTCTTTCACAACAGAGCTTTCACAGTGGGACTCTCCTTTTTCTATATATATATAAAAAAAAAGAGAAACAAAACAAACAACAAATGGAATATCCAATTAACATCTTCCTCAGTAATTTAGAAATAAAAGGGAAAGACATATGGGCCCACAATGAACTCTACACAGAGACTTGCCATTCGGGATCCGAAATGCTTACAACTAATGACGAACGATGGGCATGCAGAGATTGCTACAATAACTTTGAACAAGAACGGAAAAAAACTTATAAAAACTAACAATGGTACATATTAAAACCGCACCGGGAGAAGAGATTAACTGTAGAGAACTATTACAAACTCAACAAGCACCGCGATGTATAAGATGTTTAAACCTCCATATTTACAGGATCAATGATAGAATAAAATCAGGAGAAATACAACCGCCAAAATTAAATGGCTATTATGTAACAACATTTAAAATTAGACAACAACCATTTGAGGTAGAAATACCAGATCCCGACAGCGAAGACGAAGGATACTCAGACTAATAAAATATGACAATTCTGACAATACAATAAAGTATTATTATCACCTCAAACGGCATTATTTTCATAACCTCTGCTTCGCATGCGCATGCAACAAAAGTTAACGAATTAACTACACATTTTTTTTTATTATCACAAGGAATTGGAAATATATATATAAATAACAAAAAGAAAAATGAAATAATTTTCAAAAATAACAAAAGATAAACAAAAAAAAAACGAAAAGAATAATGACTTCAAGCGAGGAAAATACGAGATTGTTAATTTCCAAAGAATCTTTTTTTAAGTAAAACGATATTTCGCCGTTAAGTTAGCCTTGCCACAACAGAGTGGAGTGCGTATATCACATACTAGACAGTGCAAAAGTGACAATAAAACACTCGCCGTTAAGTTAGCCTTGCCACAATATGGTGGAGAGCGAGATGTCATGCACTTGGAAAATTGACAAATATCAAGTTTGTCTTGTTTTGAGATCGTTTATCTTAAGTTTTTAACAAATTATAATCATTATAAGCAAATTTTATTTTTCTTTTGGTTTCAAAAAAAAAAACACATTTCTTTTTGTTTAATCTTCCTAAACTTTAACATGCACAATTTCAAAATTAATTTTTGTCTATGCTTCCGGACACCTTCTGAGACTAAGATTAAGCCAACGATTTAACCAATATAATAGTCCACTATATATGTATGTATGACAGAAAAGATAAGAAATCTGCCAGCTGCGGCGATGTTAGAAATATTCAACCTCACACTGTTAAAATACTGCGAAAATTGTTTACCCTCAGAAATGTTTTTTTTTTTTGTCATTCACTCCACATGTCAATCGTTAAGAAAAGCCATACCATATAAACAGCGATAACACATATATATCATAAAAAGCGTAGATATAGTAACAATTCATGTATATGAACTTCAAGAACCATCATGTAAAATATTGTACAATCTTCAAAATAATGTAACACAATTACCAATAAGCGGAAACTTCAAAACACCGTGCTTTTATGTTCGCGAACACATTTAATATCAATACCAAGAAAACTAAATTAGAACAAGATTTCATTGATAAGCGATTTGAAATTACATGAAAATTACAAAATTATGTATCAGCGTCAATACAAATTGTAACACGATTCCTTAGCTTGTGCAAAGAACATTGGAGGGCCAACGTTCGACCAAGGTGGGGGGTGTTACGTCCTCGTAACTAGCGGAACTAACTAATTTTCGGTGTACATTTAAAAATCAAAAAATATTGTATGTCGGCACCGGACAAACGAGTCTGTTTCTTACAAATGTAACGTCATAAACGAAGCGTATTGGAATTTACCCGGTTCAAATAACATTTTCTCTAAACCTTTATTAGCCATAAATCAGAAGACGGCTCACATCGCTTAACTTTCCTAAAAAAATCACCGTACAGGCACAATCAATTTTACAATGACCTTCCGTAGCATTTTTATTTTTTTTATACATTAGAACAATAATTTTTCCGTCTCTTCCGATATTTACGGTAATTGAGGACTTAACTCTCAAGCTACCTGTTTTTAACTTTTCTAAAAGAACATAAAAAGAGAAATCGGGTACATTCTAACGGGCTCTCTACATCAATAATTTTTTAATGTATTTTTCCTCCTTGGCCCATTTCCCAAAAACCTGTCCAAAATACAAATCCACCACCTTAAAAATAGAGGGGGAATACTCCAAGCGGGAATAAGAAAAGCATGAACCAAAATAAATACAGAGGAGGCACACCGAGACCAGTCAGTCCAATTTTTTAGTTCTCGCGTCATACAAAAACAAGAAGCACAACTCGTCGCAGTTGAATTTTTTTTAAGTCGCGAGTTATTCGACCAAAGGGGAAGTCTGACTCCAACGAAGGAAAAGAAACTTCACGACCGGACCCAAAAAGGGGAGACCGCACCACCTGCCCAACCCTATCGCATCAGGTGCAAAGAGAGCTTCACCAAAGTGAGTATAAGTTTCCCTTACGTAATTTTTTTTCCTAACCACCTCCCTTCCTTCCTACTTTTCCTTCGTGACATAGCGGGTCGGCCTGCGAAATCACGCCAACTCCTTTCCTTGCGACATAGCGGGTCGGCCTGCGAAATCGCTCCAATTCCCAACTCCTTTCCTTGCGACATAGCGGGTCGGCCTGCGAAATCGCTCCAATTCCCAACTCCTTTCCTCGTGACATAGCGGGTCGGCCTGCGAAATCACGCCAACTCCTTTCCTCGTGACATAGCGGGTCGGCCTGCGAAATCACGCCAACTCCTTTCCTTGCGACATAGCGGGTCGGCCTGCGAAATCGCTCCAATTCTCTTCTTCTTTCCTTGCGACATAGTGGGTCGGCCTGCGAAATCGCATCCTCCTTTCCTTTCGTGGCATAGCGGGTAGGCCTGAGAAACCACAACCCTCTTCCCTACTGCATAAAAGGCCACAGAGACGAAGTCGCCCCTCTCACGCGACTACGAATCGTATTTAACCGAAAAAACATTTTTTCTCCCTTTTATTTTATTTTTTTTTTTTCCTTAGACTTCGCGTTTTTACTCCCACTTCCATAATTCTTTCCATTTTCATACATCAAATAAATAGTCATAATTTCTTTATAGTGAAACGCCGCCGAGGAGGACAAAGGGTCCAACGCCAAAAATTGGCAAAGGCTCTCCACCTCGCCCGAGAGGAGATAGAAACACAGACTGCCAACCAACTATCCCCCAGGAAAACTTCTCTTCCCTTCTCTTTTCCCCCTCGTCCGACCATTCCACTACCGTCTCCCCAGGAATTATTTCCCGACCTATTCATCCCTTTCCCCCCTCTTCCAACAACTCCCCTACCTTCACCGGAACAATTATTCGAGAAAATAAACTGATTTAAACAAATAAACTGTTTCCAAGTTTTTTTTTCCTTATTACTGAATTTTCCTGTGCTATCAGTAGCCCTCACTCACCTAAAAGGACCCAGCAATTCTGCTGAGTTACAAGCCCGTGTTACTGTTCGGTTTATATCTCGTTCGAGATATTCACTGGGTCGTAACACATGGGACTGTAGGAAGAAAATTAAAACTTTTAAAATTCCACCTGCACATGCTCTTATATCTTTAGATGTAGTCTCACTATTTACGAACATCTCGTTACCATTAATACGACATATTATTACGAAAAAATGGAACGAAATATCCAACTTTACATCTCTTTCACAAAAAGAGTTTATAGAAGGATTAAATATAATACTGAGGTCTACCTATTTTAAGTTTCAAGGAACTGTCTATAAACAGGTCTATGGAGTTCCGATGGGGTCTCCATTGTCCCCAATTTTAGCCAATCTTATTATGGAATTCGTAGAAAACATCTTAATTAAAAAATTAAATTTCAAGCTTCCATTTTTCATTAGATATATGGACGACATTTTAACAGCAGTTCCACAAGACAAAATAGATTATGTTTTAAATAAGTTCAATAGCCAACAAAAATTACACGGAATGGAAAATAGAATCTCTTTTACCATAGAAAAAGAACAAAATAATGACGGAACCCTAGATACGGATTGGTACCATAAAGCCACCTGGTCCAGAAAGTACTTACACTTTACATCAAACCATCCGATGAATTACAAAATTAGCGTAATTTTTGGCTTAATAGATAGAGCGACTAAATTAATAGAAATCAGGTTTAGGAAAAAGAATTTGAATCTAGTCAGAAATATTCTAGCAGAAAACGGCTATCCTGAAGATCTTGTAAATGAATGTATAAGAAAGAGAGTCCATTTGATGTATTAAGCGGAATACCCGTCTTTCCGAACTCCGTTTCCTGGCGAGGACGTTTTTTGTTACCTGGACGATATTGTGATCGTGAGTGACTCCCTGTACAAACATGTCGAATTACTAAGTGAGGTTTTCCGCCGGCTGAGAGCCGCGAATTAATCCGCTCGAAACATCGACCAATCACCGCGCTCGAGACCTCGACTCTGATTGGTGCGCACTCGTATATAAACGGGTGATTGCAGAAAGAATAATTCTCCCTTCATCCGTCAAACGCAGCGGATCTAGAAAGCACTCTGCTCTTCCTCCACAGGCCAACGGACTAGGGATAAAAAGAAAATAAATATTGGAAAAATAATTTAACGGAAGAAATAAATTATATCTCCCGCTTCATATCCTCCTCTCCGAATGAAAATCAGAATATTCACGCGATTAGTTCCTTTGGACATGTAAATCCCTCTTCAAACCAATTAATGAAAATAGAAATATCCCCAAAATAAGGTCTTCCTGGCATGAAAATTCTAAACATCACTCCATGTCCGTTATTTGAAAAATTTGACGAATTTAAAAATCACTACTTGGCGCAAAATACTAAATCCCTCTTCACAACAATTAATGAAAATAAGAATATCCCCAAAACGAGTTATTTCGGGCATAAAAATGCAAAACATCACTCCAGGGCAGTTATTTGAAAAATTTGACGAATTTTAAAGTCACTCCTTGGAGTAAAATACTAAATCCCTCCTTATAACAATGGTTGAAAATCAGAATATCCATATGATGAGTTCCTGTGGACATGAAAATGCAAAACATCAAGCCAGGCCTTTTAAAAGGAAAATTTGATGAATTTTAAAAGCACTCCTGGGCGTAAAATATTGAATCCCCCTTCACAACAATCAATGAAAATAGAAATATCCCCAAAATAAGGTATTTCTGGCATGAAAATTCTAAACATCACTCCATGTACGTTATTAAAAAATCTGACGAATTTCAAAATCACTCCATGGCGTAAAATACTACATCTCTCTTTATAACAATGAATGAAAATCAGAATATGGATATGATGAGTTCCTTTGGGCATGAAAATGCAAAACACCAAGCCAGGCCTTTTAAATGGGAAATTTTATGAATTCTAAAATCACTCTTCGCAATAATTAATGAGAATAGAAGTATACCGAAAACGAGTTCTTTCGGGTATAAAAATGCAAAACATCACTCCAGGGCAGTTATTTGAAAAATTTGATGAATTCTAACATCACTCCTGGGCGTAAAATAGTAAATCCCTCTTCACAACAATAATGAAAATAGAAATATCCCCAAAACGACTAACTTCGGGCATAAAAATGAAAAACATAACTTCAGGTTATTTATCTGAATAATTTGACGAATTTTAGAAACACTCATCGACGTAAAATATTAAATAACTCTTCACAACAATTATTAAAAATATAAATATCCCGAAAAAAAGTACTTTCGGGCATAAAAATCCAAAACATCACTCCAGGTCATTTATTTGAAAAGTTTGACGAATTTTAGAAACACTCCTTGGCGTAAAATAACTAAATCCCGCTTCACAACAATTAATGAAAATAGAAATATCCCCAAAACGAGTTATTTCGGGCATAAAAATGCAGAACATCACTCCAGGTCATTTATTTGAAAAGTTTAACGAATTTAAGAAACACTCCTAGGCGTAAAATACTAAATCTCTCTTCACAACAATTAATGAAAATAGAAATATCCCCAAAATAAGGTCTTTCTGGCATGAAAATTCTAAACATTACTCCATGTCCGTTATTTGAAAAATTTGACAAATTTCAAAATCACTACTTGGCGTAAAATACTAAATCCCTCTTTATAACAATCGTTGAAAATCAGAATATCGATATGATGAGTTCTTTTGGACATGAAAATGCAAAACAGCAAGCCAGGCCTTTTAAAAGGAAAATTTGATGAATTCTAAAATCACTCCTGGGCGTAAAATATTGAATCCCTCTTCGCAATAATTAATGAGAATAGAAATATACCGAAAACGAGTTCTTTCTCGCATGAAAATGTAAAACATCACTCCAGGTCGTTTAGTTGAAATGTATGACGAATTTTAGAAACACGCCTGGGCGTAAAATATTAAATCCCTCTTCATAACAAAGAACGAAAATAAAAAAATCACCAAAACGAGTTCTTTCAGGCATAAAAATGCAACACATCACTCCAGGTCTTTTATTTGAAAAGTGTGATAAATTTTAGAAACACTCCTGGGCGTAAAATATTACATCCCTCTTCATAACATCATTCGGGTCATTTATCTGAATAATTTCAGGAATTTTAGAAACACTCCTGGACGTAAAATGTTAAATCCCTCTTCATAACATTAAATGAAAATCAGAATATCCATAGGATGACGTCCTGTGGACATGAAAATGCAAAACAGCAAGCCAGGCCTTTTAAATGGAAAATTCGATGAACTCTAAAATCACTCCTGGGCGTAAAATATTAAATCCCTCTTCACAACAATTAATGAAAATAAAAATATCGACATAACGAGTTATTTCGGGCATAAAAATGCAGAACATCACTCCAGGGAAGTTACTTGAAAAATTTGACGAATTTTAAAGTCACTCCTTGTAGTAAAATACTAAATCCCTCTTTATAACAATGGTTGAACATCAGAATATCCATATGATGAGTTCCTGTGGACATGAAAATGCAAAACAAAGAGTTAGGCCTTTTAAATGGAAAATTTGATGAATTCTATAATCCCTCTTCGCAATAATTAATGAGAATAGAAATATGTTACGTGCAGACGCACATTCAAGATTTTTATATAATTATTTTCCCATCGTTCAGAAAGTGAAACGTAAACATTATTTTTAAACGGTCGCATTCTATTCACACGGAATCAACGAGTGCCCGTGGAAGTCTAAATCTCATCTTTCTCTGCTTCTTATGTGCGATCTTGCTGACGGTGCTGGGAACGCCGGGTCTGAGACTGGACATTTGACACGGTGCATCTTAATAGAACAAGGATGCATTGATGATCGCACAGTTGCGACATCTTAGAGTTTGGACATTATCGTTATTTCCGAAAATGCAGCGCTGACGGTTTTTAGCGTGGGATATTCCCCGTTGATAACCAACGACGCTGATGTCGATCGGTCTTGACGTTAGTGTCGTCACTCATGGTGCACCCTTTAAGTGAACAGGTCGTTCAAAAGAGGAGGATCAAGACAATAGTCGTGTACCACAGTCACCGACTACATAGTTGAGCAAAATCGGGAGTTCGCGTGATACGAAATCTAAAGGACTCAGTAGCGGTTCATCTTTTTCTTTCGGACTCGCCCGGCTAACCAGCCCGGTAGTTGTAAGGGCAATATTATATTTAAATTATAGTACTATTATTTCCAGCTTATTTTATAATCATTTTCTCTATCAAAATTAACCCTAAATCTTTCCTTAATCACCATTTCTTCCAAACGCCTATTAAACCTAATTAGTCTTCGGACTAATTCTAGAACATTGTTCTGTTGGTTAACTCCATCTTTTCTTTCTTCCGGTTGCTCATCCTGATCATTCCTAACATTTCAAATATATACATATATACTTTAATCACCGGCTATTCATTTCAGTGAATCAAGGATCCGCATTTAAAACGGGAGATCGAGGCCTGTATAGGATCGATTTCCTGTGAAACATTTCCTATCCCTAATCGTTTCCTAACGATCCAAAAAGGAATTTATAAAAAAATCCTGGCCGACCAAAATGGCAGAAATAACCGCGATCGAAATGATATTCTTTACAAGCCACTTCAAATAACCGCTCTCAACGCGTTTATGGGAGGGTTGCCCGACGATATTGTAAGGTTCGTTGATGCTAAAGACCCAAAATCTCTGGATGAAGCTTGGGAGACTGCCTTAAACATAGAATCTAAAATAGATCAGGGAATTTTACCTGATACTAGAGGATCACGAATGCTTTATATGCTCGACAGTGGCCGATACTTTGAAAAAGTTGAGAAGAATATTCCTCGTATTTTGAGGGGAGGTAATTCTGGTTTCGGTTACGGGGATCGTAGGGTTAGATTTTCAAATGAACCAGACGAGTATTATTCTCCTTATTTTACTCAGTGTGAATCTCGGACTGGAACTCTCAGTGATGTTGGCCGAACTCGAGGTGATTCGCCAAGATCTAATTTTTATTCTAATAGGAACTACTATCCTTCATATCCACATCCATATCCTCGCCAGCAACCACCCTATGCGTTACCTCAACCAGTGCGATCACCTTCTCCTAATCAATTTCATTCGCGCAATCGTTATTCCTATAATGAATGGGGTGATAAATCGCCAAGTCGAAATCGATCACCTTCTCCTGGTCAATTGCAATCACGTAATCGCTATTCCCATTACCAATATCGAGATAATTCGCCAATTCAAAATCGAACACCCAATCTGTCTTATAATCGAAGCTTGTATGGTAATGATAGTAATGATAGAAAATCGCCTACTCGTGAGCGTTTGTCAAAAACGGATTATCCTTACCAAGAATTTATTAATAAAAATAATGATCGAGGTAGGTCACCGGTTCGTGAGCATGATTATTCAAATTCTCTAAAATCAGGATCACGTTCACCTCAAAATTCCCCTGAATATGCGCGAAATCGTTCACCAGCAGTTACGGAAACATTGAAAACCCTCAATTTAAACGAGAATGCGGCTCGACGGAAAGATGCCTCCCCGAGTCGAAATGTAGATCAGAATCAACCGGCATCAGTGAGATTTTTGGAATCTCTAGAGTGCGAGGAAATGAATCGCCAGCGGTGGAATTAAGTTCAGTAAGATTTCGGAATAAAAATAGCATTTTCCTAATAGACACAGGCGCAGACATAAATCTTATTAAATTATTTATCAACTTTAATTCGGGATTTAAACGTTCGGACTGGTAATTCGATTAATATATATGGAATAACTCCGGAACCTATTCAAACATACGGTACGGTTGAAATAAGAATTTTCGAAGACCCTGTGAGGTTTCACGTAGTTGCGTCAAATTTCCCTATAGAGTGTGGCGGAATTTTGGGGAAAGAATTCCTTCGTCAAGAAGAAGCGGAAATCTCTTTTTATCATCAAACGCTTGTAGTTAAAAGCCTAGCGGTTAAACCGTTATGATTCGTAGATCATGTTTCTCAAAATTTATTAAATAAATCTTCTTGTAAAATACGACTTCACTATTTGAAATCTCGAATGAAAAATATTACTAATATTAAACTTAAAGGAACTAATCTGAAAGAAGGTTATCTTCCGCGAGTAAGAACCGCCGAAGGAATTTTTGTTGGTGAGGCTGCTGTCTCGATGGTGATTGTCGTCGTATTTTGGCAATAAACACCCTTGATCGGGACGTCGTAATAGGTTTAACACCCCAAGAGCTTATTCCTTTCGAATATCATAATTTTGAGGAGGAATCTAAATTAAATTATACTTCGTCAGATGACGAAGGTCCTGTTGAAGATCGAATTTCGGAAATTGTAAGATTATTAATAATAGAGCATTTAAATAATGAAGAGAAACATCACGTTATGTCATTGGTTAACGAATTCCCTCATCAATTTTATATACCGGGAGATTTGTTGCCTTGCACTCACTTGTTATCTCACGATATACCAACCGTAGACGATGTACCGATTACGACTAAACAATATCGATTACCGCCAATACATCACGATGAAATTTCACATCAAATTCGAAAGAAATTAGAAAATAAGATAATAAAACCCTCTTCATCTCCCTACAATTCACCTCTGTGGATTGTACCAAAAAAACCAGACTCACACGGTAACCCGCGATGGTGTATGGTGATTGATTTCCGTAAACTCAATGAAAAGACGGTTGGAGATGGCTTTCCAATCCCCCACTCCGTGGATATTTTGGACCATCTTGGGCAGGCCCAATACTTTAGTGTGCTGGACCTGGCAAATGGATTTCAACAAATACCGTTGAGTAATAGGGATAGGGCGAAGACAGCTTTTTCGACCCCAAACAGCCATTACGAATTTATACGTATGCCGGAAGGATTGAAAAATGCCCCTGCCACTTTTCAACGGCTAATGAATCAAGTATTTTTCCCGAAACTTGAAGGAACACGGTATTAAAATGCGTAGGTTACTCCGTCGATTATCGGAAGCGAATCTAACATTACAACCAGACAAGTGCGAATTTTTGCGTACGGGGGTCACATATTTGGGACATATAATTGGTAAAGAAGGCATAAAACCGGTCCCTGATAAAATTAAAGCTGTAAGAAATTTTCCACGTCCTAAGAATGCGCGAGGAGTAAGAAGTTTCTTAGGATTAGTAGAGTATTACCGTAGGTTTATAAAAGATTTCTCCGCTATTGCTAAACCATTGTCAAAATTAACCAGTAAAAATTATACCTTTCAATGGAAAACTGAACAGAAGGAAAGTTTCGAAATATTAAAAGATGCTTTATGCCAGAGTCCGATTTTACGCTATCCAGATTTTGAAAAACCTTTTATATTGGCCACCGATGCCTCCAATATCGCTATTGGAGCTGTACTTAGTCAAAATTTCGACGGTAATGAACACCCCTTCGCCTATTTATCTAGAACCTTATCAAAAACAGAAGCCAATTATGATACTATTGAAAAGTCTCGCAGCACTTTACGCAATGTTGTATTTCCGTCCGTACCTGTATGGGCAGAAATTCACTCGTGTCTGTGACCATGAATCCCTGAAATGGATTAATTCTAAGGGTGATATTAGCCAGAAACATATACGTTGGCGATTGAAATTACTAAATTATAAATATGATTTTGAATATAAACCAGGAAAGAAAAATTCGAATGCCGATGCGTTATCTCGTAATCCCATACCTAATAGTGGGAGTTCTTCCGAAATGGATTTAGAAGATGAAACGGATATTAAAATTTTACCTTTAAGGCGGAATCCTAAATTTTTACCTCGGCCTACGCGAACATCTTCGTTACGAACCTATCAACCCGTTAGTAATTCGGAAACTTCTCCTGCGGAAGTTCGCAGTAGGCCCGGAAGGCCAAAAGGTAGTAAAAATAAACCTGACCCAGTAACCAAATCAGCAGTACCTTCCGTTCCTCCTGTCGACCCAACCGGTGGAATTGCATCCCGCACGCGGTCCAAAGCATCCTCTCCTATGCCTCAACAGGTTGAGATACCAGTAGTGGAGGTGGCTGGTGGTATAGCGGACTCTACCGGTGAACCGTCATCTACGTCTTCGGAATCTGAAGTCCCAATAGCGCAAGAAAGGAAACAAATGAGAAGGGGGATGAATCCACTAATTATACCCGCCGGAGTACTAGATTATTCTTCGACTGATTCGAATGCTGAGGAATATGATGGTAGAGACAAATCACCTTTCGTAGAATCAACAAAACCACTAAATTTCACCGATATTCCGGTAGTATTAAGTCTAAATAATTGTAGTGATTCTAATTCCGACTTCGACGATGAGATATTGTATGGAGTGAAAGATATTGACGAACCCGTGTCGATCAATCGGGAAGTAGATTTTAATGAGACGGCTAGAAGCAGTGATGACACACTTTTATGGGATGGTTACGAAACTCATCCTGGATTTGCTCTTTCAAGAGATTCTCTGAAGGAGATAGAGTCGATCAAAATTTTCGAGAAATTTTAAATGAGATGGATCCTTTTAGTGATGAAGATGGAGATGAGATCTTGGAAAAGCGAATTCAAAATATGACCCGACAAACAGGCTATTGAAGCGACGAATCTGACACTGATTCAGATAACATTGAAAAAGTCAATGATCGTTGCCCTATATCTGGCAAAATACAACCTACGGCCAGATCTACCCCTCTTCCACCGGGTAATCGAAGTTCATTTGAACGAACGGTTCCTTCGTTATCCGACATAGAGAATTTCAATGAAACCTGTAAATTTCCTGTGCGACTATCTGGTTCCCAATTACCCCACATACCGGAAGAAGAGAGTTCGAAGTCCACGATTCGTACCGATAACCCTAGAGTTCGCTTCAGGCTGCATAGCGAGGAATCTCACGATGATGAGGTTGGTCCAGACATACCATCTGAAAAAGGGACTTTAAGTGTAATAAGAAGTAGAACTGGGTTAACGTACATTAAAGATAACATTGTACATTTCATCTCGGGAGACGGGGAGTTAACATCAACCGTCGGTAAATTATTGTCGGATTTAAAGGCAATTAATCCTCGAGAAATACGAAAGAGTCGTCCCAAAATCGGGCATGTCTTGATTACACCCCGGGGTAAATATAAAATATTTTCTATTGTCGTAGTTTCCAACCATTTCGACAAATTGCAACATAAGAATTTCGTTTTGGGAATAGAAAATCTAGCAATAATTATTCAAAAGCTAAAAATAGGAGGATTTAGAATTGCGGATACGGGAGATTTGAGTGATTGTATGCCACGAGGGGACGTTACTAATACATTAACTAATGTATTTAATAAATTCGAAATTAAAATAACTATATGTAAAGGCAAAATTTCGGTACCACCCCAGGAGATGCGTCATGAAATAATTAAGGAAAACCATGATAGTATCATTAGAGGTCGCAAGGGGGTTACTAAGACATACCTGAGAATTAGAGAAAGATTCTATTGGGCCAAAATGCGTAACGATATCCAAGATTATGTTCGTAAATGTAAAAGTTGTCAAATACAAAAGTTAGTTCGAGTTAAAAATCGGGAAGAAATGCTAATAACGGACATTCCTTTAGAAGCATTTGATCAAGTTTCGATGGACACTGGTGGTCCTTTACCCGCAACCCCTTCTGGTAATCGACATATCCTGACAACGCAGGATCAATTAACAAAATTTAGTATTGCCGTGCCGATGACATTAAAGCCTCTACGGTTGCATATGCTGTAGCTACCCAACTTATAGCTCGATTCGCTCCTAAGGCAATTCTTACCAATTGTGGTAAGTCGTTTTTAAATGAAATCTTGTATCAGATAGCCAAAATTTTCAGAATCGAACACTCAACTACCTCTGGATATCGACCTCAAACGAATGGCGCTTTAGAAAGGGGTCATATTGTCCTAATAGAATACTTGAAACACTATATCCATAGTCATGACGATTGGGACAGTCTAATTCCCTTTGCTATGTTCTCCTATAATACATCGGATCATGAAGCGACAGGATTTACCCCGCATGAGTTAGTATTCGGAAAAACAGCTAGGTACTCCAGTAAATTCCCTAGCGATGAAAAATTAAGTACTTATAAGATATTCGTGTCCGATTTAATCAAACGTTTAACCGTGATCAATCTAATCGCGGGACAAAATTTAAAGAAATCCAAAGAGGTCTCTAAAGTATATTACGACCGAAAAAGTAAACAATTTAAAGGTAAAAAGGGTGATTATGCGTACGTTTTATAGGAACCGCGGTTATCAATATTCGATAGCCGTTATCATGGACCGTACAAGATTGTAGATATTTCACCTAAAAAGCCAACTTGCGGCTCTTCAGAATTCTCCGTCGAAAGAGCTGCAACTTCAGCCACTACTGGTTCATTCAGCCCATCAATCTTTACGTGGTTCTTGCGTGGATGTAAAATGGCATTAAATTCTCGCGCGAAATCTGCGCCTAATAAACAATCAGCTTCTGGGCTAGGCATAATCAGTACTGGGAGCTTTTTTTGTACTCCACTAATCGATATGGGAAGTTTAGCGACACCAGTCACGTAAGATGATCGTCCGTCAGCAACACGAACTTCCTCACGAAACTGATGCAGAATTTCGCCGCAAGCTGTGGCAATTTGGACACCGACCGGGCCCATTACCGTTCTGGCTGCTCCTGGATCAAACAGCGCTTTTAAGCGAAATCCAGCCACACCCACTCTCAACCACCAACGAGGGTACCTTCTACTTATTAATTTTTCCGGCCCTTGCGCCAATTGGCTGTTTTCTTCCAGACCTGCGATTGGCCACCGTTGTTGCGATTGTTTATATCGCTTTGCACCGATCGAGGTCTGGTCATTTCCGGGGGCGATGATGACCTCTCTTCTTCGCTCCCGTAGCCCTTTTTCGCGCAATTGGGACAATTATATGTCCTGTAGCCTGGTAAATGGCACTTCCAACACTCTATCCGTCGCGGCGATCGGTTGGATTTGGGCGAACTTCCTGAACGCGGTTGACCCGACGCGGATGCGCGTTCGCGATTGAAGAACTCGGACGAAATTCGGTTCCTCGGCCAATCAGGAGCTCGACGCGTCGCTTGAGCATCAACTAATTGGGGTCTCCGGTATTCCGCGTTTTTGCGCAGCCACTCGTCCAGTTTCTTGTCGATCAATTCCGCAACCTCTTTTGCCGTGAGCGCTGTTCCTACACTAGCGATGGTCGTTGACTTAGCTACCTTAGGTGCGATTCGATTCGCCACCTTAGATGTTTGGTCGCTAATAGGCGAGGTTGCTATTGCTGCCACATGCGGCTTCCCGGTAGACTTGCTGGATGGACCTCCCTGTTGCAACCTGGCCGGGTTAAACGCTGAATCCGGCATCACACTTGCCTCGACTGTAGGTGGAGGTCGATATTTTTGCCTAAACTCAGCATCTCGCTCAACTTCCAAGGTACGTCGTAGCAAATGGTCGCAAGTGCGTACCTCCGTTCTTCTCACAGCGCTCTGGATGTCCGGTCTTAAATTGTGATATAACAATTTCATCTGATCTTCACCTGTAGGTTGTGGTACACATCGACTCAAAATTGTCAGTAAGCAAATGACATAATCGCGAACTGGTTCACCTGGTCCTTGTGTCCGCGCTTTCGCTTCTTCCAGCAATCGCTGTTGGAGATCGGGATCGGCTCCATAGCAATCGCGTACGGATTCGCAAAAGTCTTGCCACGTCTGCCACCCTGGCTGAGATACGCGACACCACTGAAGCGCCACGTCGCACATTAAATGCGGCATTGCTAACAGCATTTCTTTATCGCTAAGATTAGCTAACGCACGGCATTCTTCAATACGGATGAGGAATTCTTCGATGCTTTGGCCTTTGGCACCAGAAAACTTAATTCCCCAGCGACGCACAATTTCACCGACGTCACGATTTCGCGGTTGTAACGCTTCGTAGGCGGGAAGAGAACGACTGGCATCCCCCCTCCCCTAGGGTCGACATATCGACTAGAACCGAAAATTGTTCGATTAGGAATCGAAACGCCATCGTTAGCTTCGCGATCTACGTCCTTGTGAAAATAATTAACGTTGAACGTGTCGCGAAAATTGACTTTGCTACTAAAAGATTTCGATCGACCGCTGGCGTTACCCTCTAGTTGCAGAATTTCGCGTTGTTTCGCTTCTGACCGCATATTATTCTTTAATTCCGCGACTTCCCGACAACTTTCCTCGAGAGCTTTTTCTAAATTCGCAGCTCGCGACTCCGATTTTTCCAGAGGTTCTAATATGCTTGCCAGCATTTCGTTTCGGCCCTCCTCAATGTTTTCTGACGAATTATATTCGGAAATGCGATCAAAATTATTCGCAATTCCTGCATTTTGCTGCGTATGTGCCGTGGTTATTGTAGATGTCGCGAAAGTTGTCGTTGGCGCCGCGGTTGTCGCATTTGGTAGCGTTGTAATTGGCGAAAAACGCGATTCGATATTTGCCCGAACTTGCAATTCTTGCGGTACTTCTTCCGACTTACCCGGCGACGACTGGGAGAAACTATTTTCCGATTGTGTATCAGCGTCCGCGTTTACTATAATTCCGTCTGAACGATTTAGGAAATTATCCCGTAAGATGTCGCGTAGAATCCGCAAGGTGTCCGGATTTTCCGCCATTGCAGTTGGAACGAAATCGGCTTCCGAGTAATTGCCACATAGGCGTTGGTACAGACGTTTCATTCGAACAAATGGCATACCAGATGCATTAAGTTGGAGTTCATTTAATGCTGACTCCAACTCACGCTCCGTGAGTCCGAAGACCCAGTCCTCTAGAGGGCGCAACGATACGTCACGGTTCGCGTTTGTCGAATGAGCCATTTTACAATGCGGATGTAGAAATACAAAAATTTTATATAATATTGACAAAATAAGTGTCATTGCCCAATTAAAATACACGTGACAACACCGACAAATAATTAAATAAGTCAATACCTAAAACAAATTTATAGTCACCTTGTGTCAATATATATATATAAAAAAAAATTAAATAACAACAATCAAATAAATAAATAAATTTATAAGTTCATAACTAAATAAGCCCGTTCGTAAATAATTAAATAAATAAAATATATGTAAATTAATAAATATATAAAGAATACTTTAACAAAAAAAAAAAATAACATAAAAATTAAAATATCATTCAATACAGAAAGTAAAAAAAAATTAAAAACAATTAATGTCAATAAATAAAATCAATAAATAAAAATAAATAAAATAAATAAAATAAAATAAAAAAAATAAAATAAATAAAATAAAATAAAAAAAATAAAATAAATAAATATATGTCAATTAATTAAAAAAAAACTAACAAAAAAAAATATTGACACACATAAAATATTAAAATCTTGTCTGTCAAATTCACTAAAATCGTTAAAATATAAATAAATAATAAATAAATAAATGACAAATAAAAGCGAACGGATAAAAATCACTCAAGAATAGACCAATAAATAAATAATTTACACAAATACACTACCATATTATATAAAACACAATTAACTTAGTAGATGTACATTAATATTTAAATTGAGCAATGGAGACGAGCTACCATAATTTTTATTTTATTCTTCCCAATCATCTTAAAAACATTTATTCACTTTTCAATTTTCATGAAATTCTATAATTCATTTATTTTACTTCAAACGCTTATTCTGCCTCGTATCTGGTTGACCGGTGTAAACATAAACACGCGAGGATTTTCACACGCGGCTTAATCCTATGTGGCTCGCACACACTCACGCACGCCACCCGCTACCGAAGCTGACAGAAAACAACACAAACAAAAATAGAGACACTCTGTGTTACTTGTAAATCGCCAACCTGGGCTATATCGCGGCGCGAACAAAAAAAAATGCAACTAGTGCTTCTGAATGACGTAGCTCGTCTGTCTGCGAATTCGGCAATTAGCCGTCAAGGAATCTATTCGCGGGTCACGTGATCTCGCGGACCTATCAAGGGATATTCACGCGGTCTCTCTCTCTCCATATATCGATGCGTCGCTTCGCTCTCGTTCGCTGTAAATAATAGATATACATATTAATGCCCGAAGGAGGCCTGTAATGTTTTCAGGAACGTTACAAAGTGTATCGAACCGAACCAATCCATGTATGTACACGTATACCGACTATTAAGTCGTAACAAGTCGCCGCCAGACGATTTAAAAATTCAAAATATTAAATTGGATATTCCGAAAAAATTGTGTTTTAGTAAAATTGTAAACGACAGATATGAGTAAACAAACAGAAGTAAGTGGTAAATATATGTACAAGTTTGTTGATGCATCGTTGTATTGATGTATGGTTATATGTCTTAAATTAGTTGCACTTGTCCATGAAAATTACTGTTTTTAATTTTTTTTTACCAAAGAATCAGAAAAATCACCTAACAATCGATGTCTTTTTTGGCTGTGCATATTACTTTGAACTTTAATTCATGTGTGTAATGCTCTGCCAACAATAAATTAAACCTCTACGTCACAGTAGCATACATATATGTCACCTTATGAAATGGGTTTGTTATAAAGTTTATTTTATTAATATTTTACATTTTTAAAGTTATTTTATGATAAAATTATTATTCGTAATAAAATGTTCTGTTTACTGAAGGAATGCATTGAAATCCATGATGAAAATTGTAATAAAATATTGAGGATGATGCAGTCGTGCAGGTTGATTTTAATTTAAAAAATGTTAATTTAAAAATGTGACATTTTACGTATATTACAACGGTGGCGTTAAAATTAAATAGTATAATGCAAAGAAAGTTTTCCAGCATTTTTGTTTCGAATAAATACTTTTATTTTACGGTTTCTCAGTTATTGGTCACTTTATGCGAAGGAAGTTTTCAGCATTGTTGTTTCAACTAAATGTTTTTAATTGTACGATTTCTAAGTTGCTGATCAATTTGTGCAAAGAAAGACTTCCTGCATTTTTGTTTTGAATAAACATTTTTATTTCTACTATTTCTCAGTCGAAAGATTTAATATCTGAAAATGTCCTTACGTAGTGATGTAATTTAACATTTTAGTCCCTAATAATGAATTGTTTGACTGATATTTTTCTATGAAATAAGTTTTTAAATATTTTTGTTACGAACTGTTATAAGTACATTTTCTTCAACATTGATTTATTGTAAGGTATTATAGTAATCACATTTTTAAGCCCTTCGTATGTCACATTAACCTATAAATTTCTGTAATCAGAAATGCATTACAATGTGTGGTGTTTAATTCATTCTTTCATTTTTAAATTCGCTATTTGACTTTGATAATTGGGATACAGTTTTTCTACAAAATTTTTTCAAAATATTTTCTAATGAAATTTCGCAAATAATTTTTTGTAATAGATTTTGTCAACTTGTATATTTTTTATATAAAGTCTTCCTTCGACACATGTTTTACCATATATGCAAGATCTTAGATTCAAAATCTAGTTGCGAGAAGACTTTTAAGACCGACAGGTAATTTCAGATCCGAAACCTTCTTTCGTAGAGGATTATACCAGCGATACAAGATTTAAGGTCTAAAACTTTGTTTACAACAAAATTTTAACACCGATGACATATTTTGGTTCTAAAACCTTCTTTCGACAAGACTTCTACCACCAATAAAAGATTTAAGATCTAATACCTTCTTTCAACATGCCTTTTACAATCAATAGAGTTGCACATCCAAACCTTCCTTCGATTAAATATTGACAACTTCTACAAGATTTTAGATATAAAATCTTGTTTTGACCAATGTTTTATCAAGTATACAAGATCTTAGATTCTACATCTACCCAGTAATCGAAAATGCATTCAGAAAAGATTCAAATGCATTCATTTCATACGTTTGAATCAATTTTCTGTCCCTGACGAATCCATATGAATAGAAAAATAAATTTCCATCAAATTTTTAACGCTTATGAATTCATTTATATCCAAAAATAATATGTACAAAAAAGAACTTGATTTCATTTGAATGCATATATAATGGGGCCATGTGAGATCGCCAACGTTTCGGAGTCAAGTTTCAGATCTTATTCAAAATTGAACTACGTTTAGAATGCGTAAAGATAAGCCTATCCTATAAATTTCAGCTCAAAATATTAATTTGTTCAAAAGTTATTGATAAAAGTGTAAACGACCAAAATGAAATTTTTAAATTTAAACCATTTTTTAAACGGCCATATCTCGAAAACTATTATTCAGAGAAAAAAAAATGTCATATTCGAAAATGTACAGAAATACCTAAATTTTTTAATGGTATAAATGATATAAACAAAATATTATTGTTTATAACAAATTTTCAAGATTATTTTGTTGTAACGCAATTTTCGCTCGATATGCCATTTTTTTCTCGTGACATGAACAAAAGTTGTTCGCAAAAGTATTTTCTTTAATTTGGCAAAATTTCAGTTTGTCATCTTTGAAACTGGCTTTGTAATGTTAAGAAAACCGAGCGCATGAGTGTCCGCACACGCCGGCCGGGCCGCTAACAGGTACGGACGACTCGGCCGTATCAGCACTATTCCCCCTTTCCAGGTATACATTACATTCCTATCTGTGTTTTTATCTCTATGAAAATATATTTTTTTACAAAATGCTTTTCTGTACATTGAAATTTTGAACATTCTGAAAGTATGCAATTTAATTACATCGACTTTCCTTCACGCTTTGCCCAGGCTTAGGACTGGCAGATTTGCGTTCTGGCGCGTTTAAAAGCTGACTGTAATAGTCATTGTCATTTTTAAAACTAAAACTTACATTTAACGCTTTTAAATGTGTCAATCATTTACCTTATCTTTCTAATTTCATAATTAGTCGAATTCGAAAATAATTTTACACAAATATCTGTCGGAGGATCGACACCATTTATGGGTATAAACGAATGAAAACTTTTGGTTTCCTTAATCTGTTTAGCTTTTGAAAATCTGTTTTTTAAACCTTCTTTTACTTTTTCGTGTTCAGTATGAGTGCAATACTGAAATTGTATACTTTTTATGTTCTGTGTTGCCCAGATGTACAATTCTTTTGGGCTATTTATCCCGTCGTTCACTTTCTGCAAAATTTCCGCGTCTTGCCAATCTCTTTACAGTACCACCAACACCGTCGCATGCGCTTTTACCATGTGAAGTTTCAAAAAAATGCCACTCAGCTTCTATTTTGAAATCTGCATAATGATGAGCTAAATTTATGAAATTATATTTATTTTTATATTGGGATGCTGCACCATCAGATACGTATATAATTTTCTTAATATTTGGTTGATTTATTTTCAAATATTCAATCAGTTTCGTCTGGAATAAGTACACGGCATTTGTGTCGTGTTTTAGATATTCTGATATCATTAAAAAGCTTTTATGTTTATTCATATTATCTGCGTCATTTGCTTTTGTATAGATTACGAATGGATGGATTGTAACTTGATTCTGAGACCAGTGATGACTTTGAATTTCATCCTGTATTATAAAGGAATAATTTTCTGAGAAATCGCTCACTACCATCACTTCATCAGAGCGTAGATTTTCTTTTTTCATTTTTATAAAATTGCTTTGGTTTCGGGCTATGAAATCGTGAATCTGAAGTTTACATATTCGAGATTCAAGTTCTTTCAAATATTCTTCTCTGTTGTATTCAGATTGTACAAAATCCCATCGATTATTCAGACACTTCCATTCCTTGAATACAAACCTGGTAATATTGTTTTTATCAAAAATATTTTCCAATTGATTATATATTTTTATAAATCCCGGACATTGTTGACATTTTCTAGAGTGGCATTCTTACGTAGTACACTCGCACATCAAAAGTTTTAACATATCATGATACGTGATAGGAACCTTTTCTGTATTGATCTCGTCAAAAAGAGTTGATAATTTAGCACTCGCAATTATCAACCGCTTTTGTATTTTGATGATATGTGCAAACGCAAACATTATGGGAGCCGTCAGTACTATCAACCAAAATGCATTGTTTAGGACGAAATTCACAGAATTTTGAGAACCCGATTTTTATGTCAGAGTGATCTTCAATGAATAATGCGTAGATTTCCTTCAAATTATGCAACAATAAACGTTTCTGCTCGTGTGATTTTTTTTCCTTCCTTTCTTACTGTAATGAAATCTTTTTGGCCAGGGCACATGCGGCTTATATCATCACTGCAATAAAACTCTCGCACAAGAGTAATTATATCTTCGGATACACTATTTCCACGTCTTAAATCGGGATATGACAGAATTCCCCTTTTTCTACGTAATTTTTTTGCAGCCTTTGCTAAATATTCAGTGCACTCAATTTCTCTTCTCATGTCCATTGAACTCCAAGTCAAAGGTAAAACAGTAAGTATATGTATTTTTTCTGCAGTACTATTTGATTGCTCATATTTTTGTCAAAGTTCCGTTAATATCTCTGTTTGAAAACACCTTTCGCTCGTATGTTGTGCTGTGTAATTATTGATTAATGTTTTCTTTAATGTTGCACTAAGAGAATCTATCGAATTTTCAATTATATGAGGAATTTCAAGATCAACTCCATCAATTTCCTTTTGACCACATAGTTGAAATAATCTGTTTAATGCTTGAATGACATCTTTCTTTAGATCATCGTGTGATAATTCGTAATCCATGTCTTCAACAGCATCATTCACATTGCAGTACAGTTCTTCAACATTTTCGCGTTGTAATACCGTTTCATCATTACAGCATTCCGAATTATTAGAAAGCAAATCTTTTAAGTCCTTGTAACAGTGAATACGACAACTATAGCAAATAAAATCGCCACGTTTCAACAATTGATGATTAAGTAAATTACCACTTACCTTAAAAACCTTCAGTCGACGAGTAATATGTGTTTTGAACGGATTACAGCACTCTTTAAACGGCATTTTTCGAGATAAAAACGCAGATTTTCAAAAATTATCGAATTGTCTTTTGGATAATATAACTAAAAACTGATGTGCTCAGTGCCAAAGTAACCTAAAGACTGATCCAACTTGGAAAAAAAGTTCTACATAAATGAACGATGTGCATGTTTTTAAACAAACCCCTCTTTCATTTTCCAAGTAATGACCCAAATAAAAATATGTATGCAGGAAAAAACATCGGGGTAAACCTATTTACTTAACACCATCTATATACCGGGCAATTTTACAAACACACAGTAAGGTATATACTGCATGTACCTGGAAAGGGGGATAGAGCGCTGATACGGCCGGGTCGTCCGTACCTGTTAGCGGCGGACACTCATGGTTTTCTTAACATTACAAAGCCAGTTTCAAAGATGACAAACTGAAATTTTGCCAAATTAAAGAAAATACTTTTGCGAACAACTTTTGTTCATGTCACGAGAAAAAAATGGCATATCGAGCGAAAATTGCGTTACAACAAAATAATCTTGAAAATTTGTTATAAACAATAATATTTTGTTTATATCATTTACACCATTAAAAAATTTAGGTATTTCTGTACATTTTTGAATCTGACATTTTTTTCTCTGAATAATAGTTTTCGAGATATGGCCGTTTAAAAAATGGTTTAAATTTAAAAATTTCATTTTGGTCGTTTACACTTTTATCAATAACTTTTGAACAAATTAATATTTTGAGCTGAAATTTATAGGATAGGCTTATCTTTACGCATTCTAAACGTAGTTCAATTTTGAATAAGATCTGAAACTTGACTCCGAAACGTTGGCGATCTCACATGGCCCCATTATATATGCATTCAAATGAAATCAAGTTCTTTTTTGTACATATTATTTTTGGATATAAATGAATTCATAAGCATTAAAAATTTGATGGAAATTTATTTTTCTATTCATATGGATTCGTCAGGGACAGAAAATGGATTCAAACGTATGAAATGAATGCATTTGAATCTTTTCTGAATGCATTTTCGATTACTGGGTAGATGTAGAATCTAAGATCTTGTATACTTGATAAAACATTGGTCAAAACAAGATTTTATATCTAAAATCTCGTAGAAGTTGTCAATATTTAATCGAAGGAAGGTTTGGATGTGCAACTCTATTGATTGTAAAAGGCATGTTGAAAGAAGGTATTAGATCTTAAATCTTTTATTGGTGGTAGAAGTCTTGTCGAAAGAAGGTTTTAGAACCAAAATATGTCATCGGTGTTAAAATTTTGTTGTAAACAAAGTTTTAGACCTTAAATCTTGTATCGCTGGTATAATCCTCTACGAAAGAAGGTTTCGGATCTGAAATTGCCTGTCGGTCTTAAAAGTCTTCTCGCAACTAGATTTTGAATCTAAGATCTTGCATATATGGTAAAACATGTGTCGAAGGAAGACTTTATATAAAAAATATACAAGTTGACAAAATCTATTACAAAAAATTATTTGCGAAATTTCATTAGAAAATATTTTGAAAAAATTTTGTAGAAAAACTGTATCCCAATTATCAAAGTCAAATAGCGAATTTAAAAATGAAAGAATGAATTAAACACTACACATTGTAATGCATTTCTGATTACAGAAATTTATAGGTTAATGTGACATACGAAGGGCTTAAAAATGTGATTACTATAATACCTTACAATAAATCAATGTTGAAGAAAATGTACTTATAACAGTTCGTAACAAAAATATTTAAAAACTTATTTCATAGAAAAATATCAGTCAAACAATTCATTATTAGGGACTAAAATGTTAAATTACATCACTACGTAAGGACATTTTCAGATATTAAATCTTTCGACTGAGAAATAGTAGAAATAAAAATGTTTATTCAAAACAAAAATGCAGGAAGTCTTTCTTTGCACAAATTGATCAGCAACTTAGAAATCGTACAATTAAAAACATTTAGTTGAAACAACAATGCTGAAAACTTCCTTCGCATAAAGTGACCAATAACTGAGAAACCGTAAAATAAAAGTATTTATTCGAAACAAAAATGCTGGAAAACTTTCTTTGCATTATACTATTTAATTTTAACGCCACCGTTGTAATATACGTAAAATGTCACATTTTTAAATTAACATTTTTTAAATTAAAATCAACCTGCACGACTGCATCATCCTCAATATTTTATTACAATTTTCATCATGGATTTCAATGCATTCCTTCAGTAAACAGAACATTTTATTACGAATAATAATTTTATCATAAAATAACTTTAAAAATGTAAAATATTAATAAAATAAACTTTATAACAAACCCATTTCATAAGGTGACATATATGTATGCTACTGTGACGTAGAGGTTTAATTTATTGTTGGCAGAGCATTACACACATGAATTAAAGTTCAAAGTAATATGCACAGCCAAAAAAGACATCGATTGTTAGGTGATTTTTCTGATTCTTTGGTAAAAAAAAATTAAAAACAGTAATTTTCATGGACAAGTGCAACTAATTTAAGACATATAACCATACATCAATACAACGATGCATCAACAAACTTGTACATATATTTACCACTTACTTCTGTTTGTTTACTCATATCTGTCGTTTACAATTTTACTAAAACACAATTTTTTCGGAATGTCCAATTTAATATTTTGAATTTTTAAATCGTCTGGCGGCGACTTGTTACGACTTAATAGTCGGTATACGTGTACATACATGGATTGGTTCGGTTCGATACACTTTGTAACGTTCCTGAAAACATTACAGGCCTCCTTCGGGCATTAATATGTATATCTATTATTTACAGCGAACGAGAGCGAAGCGACGCATCGATATATGGAGAGAGAGAGACCGCGTGAATATCCCTTGATAGGTCCGCGAGATCACGTGACCCGCGAATAGATTCCTTGACGGCTAATTGCCGAATTCGCAGACAGACGAGCTACGTCATTCAGAAGCACTAGTTGCATTTTTTTTTGTTCGCGCCGCGATATAGCCCAGGTTGGCGATTTACAAGTAACACAGAGTGTCTCTATTTTTGTTTGTGTTGTTTTCTGTCAGCTTCGGTAGCGGGTGGCGTGCGTGAGTGTGTGCGAGCCACATAGGATTAAGCCGAGCGAGCGAGAAAGGAAAAATGTAAGTACCGACTCTACCTTGCTCTCTTTCTCTCTTCCGCGAAAATCGCCTCGTACCTTTTGTGACCGGCGTGTGCCGGAATAATGGATGATCGTGTGTATTCGCCTTATTAATTATTTGATAACAGTATTTTCTTTTTTTTTTTAATACATCGCGATTATCTCGATTAATGGTGCCTTTTTTTTGTGTGCTGCCTGGTGGCTTTTGTCGTGATCCCGATCCCTCTCCGCGGTCGTGAATACTTTTCGACTTAACTTGTTACGACTTAATAGTCGGTATACGTGTACATACATGGATTGGTTCGGTTCGATACACTTATATAAGTATTTTTTCATATGTCTTTTGGAACACGCTACTTCCGGTACTTGAGCCGCTCAGCTAAGCTTCGGCTTGAGCCGCGGCTATTATTTCGGACCTTGTAATTCCAGCTACTAAAGACAAATCACAAAAATGAGTATAACTTAAATCTAATTCAATTAATCTTTGACAATTGATCTCTAGATCTTGAATGTCTTGAATCTCTACAATGGAATTCACTTGAAGCATTCCATCAAATGTTGGTTCCAAATAAGTCTTAGAGATTCAGCACTATATTGATTCGCCAAATTCCTTGCTTTAGTCTCATAGTATGTACTCGCTCGAAAAATATACCCGGATTAACTTGTTGTTTAATTGAAAAATTCACTACCGAACGACTCATCCCAGCAACCAGGAGCATCAGAACAATAGTGACCATCATTTTGAAATCTTAAATCAGAGGACACACTTGGACAATTTTATTTTATCCAAATGTTTCTTCATTCTACTACCATCTCCAGCTTCAAGGATTACATTATTTTTAGGTGAAATATCTACAGTCTTGTACGGTCCATGATAACGGCTATCGAATATTGATAACCGCGGTTCCTATAAAACGTACGCATAATCACCCTTTTTACCTTTAAATTGTTTACTTTTTCGGTCGTAATATACTTTAGAGACCTCTTTGGATTTCTTTAAATTTTGTCCCGCGATTAGATTGATCTCGGTTAAACGTTTGATTAAATCGGACACGAATATCTTATAAGTACTTAAGGTCCCCTCGTGGCATACAATCACTCAAATCTCCCGTATTCGCAATTCTATTTTAAGCTTTTGAATAATTATTGCTAGATTTTCTATTCCCAAAACGAAATTCTTATGTTGCAATTTGTCGAAATGGTTGGAAGCTACGACGATAGAAAATATTTTAGATTTACCCCGGGGTGTAATCAAGACTTGTCGTTTACAATTTAACTAAAACACAATTTTTTCGGAATATCCAATTTAATATTTTGAATTTTTAAATCGTCTGGCGGCGACTTGTTACGACTTAAAGGTCGGTATACGTGTACATACATGGATTGGTTCGGTTCGATACACTTATATAAGTATTTTTTCATATGTCTTTTGAAACACGCTACTTCCGGTACTTGAGCCGCTCAGCTAAGCTTCGGCTTGAGCCGCGACTATTACTTTGGACCTAAATCTTTCCTTAATCACTATTTCTTCCAAACGCCTTTGCCCTATTAAACCTAATTAGTCTTCGGACTAATACTAGAACATTGTTCTGTAGGTTTAACTCCATCTTTTCTTTCTTCCGGTTGCTCATCCTGATCATTCCTAACATTTCAAATATAACCGGTGAGTCTGGTAGAAGTGAACATAGGGAAATCCATGTTAAGGCTACGCGCCTCGTGATTGGTCGATTCCGGTGGAACGTCGCTTGCTCGCTGATTGGCTGTAAACGGTCATATGCGTCAGACGTAATTTAGAGCCACAAGAATGTAAACAAAATACTGCAAGCTTTGGATTGTTTTAAAATGATCTTACTTCAAAATAATATTTTAATAAAAAAAGAAACTCGAAAAGAAGTAGCAAATCTCTTGTGTGACAAGCAGCAAGACTCTTGTGGGAACTGAGTCTTGAATTTGGGTTTATGTTACACATTTCATGGATTTGACACATTTTACATAAGCCCAAAACGTGGTTATGTCACATAAGAGATTTGCTACTTCTTTTCGAGTTTCTTTTTTTATTAAAATATTATTTTGAAGCAATATAATTTTAAAACAATCCAAAACTTGTAGTATTTTGTTTACATTCTTGTGGCTCTAAATTACGACTGACGCATATGACCGTTCACAGCCAATCAGCGAGCAAGCGACGTTCCACCGGAATCGACCAATCACGAGACGCGTAGCCTTAACATGGATTTCCCTATGTTCACTTCTACCAGGCTCACCCTGTATACATATATACGTTAATCATCGACTATTCATTTCAGTGAATCCAGGAACCGCATTTAAAACGGGAGATCGAGACCTGTATAGGATCGATTTCCTGTGAAACATTTCCTATCCTGAATCGTTCACTAACGATCCAAAAAGGAATTTATAAAAAAATCCTGGTTGTTTGTACGAGCATACGTTCGTACGTAAGAAATATACAGAAAACGAGTTCTTTCGGGCATAAAAATGCAAAACATCACTCCAGGTCTTTTATTTCAAAAGTATGACAAATTTTAGAAACACTCCTGGGCGTAAAATATTACATCCTTCTTCATAACATCACTCCAGGTCATTTATCTGAATAATTTGACGAATTTTAGAAACACTCCTGGACGGAAAATGTTAAATCCCTCTTCATAACATTGAATGAAAATCAGAATATCCATATGATGACTGCCTGTGGACATGAAAATGCAAAACAGCAAGCCAGGCCTTTTAAATGGAAAATTCGATGAACTCTAAATTCACTCCTGGGCGTAAAATATTAAATCCCTCTTCAGAACAAATAATGAAAATAGAAATATCCCCAAAACGAGTTATTTCCGGCATAAAAATGCAAAACATCACTCCAGGTTATTTATCTGAATAATTTGACGAATTTTAGAAACACTCCTGGACGTAAAATAACTAAATCCCTCTTCACAACAATTAATGAAAATAGAAATATCCCCAAAATAAGGTCTCTCTGGCATGAAAATTCTGAACATTACTCCACGTCCGTTATTTGAAAAATTTGACGAATTTCAAAATCACTCCTTTAGTAAATACTAAATCCCTTTTTATAACAATGATTGAAAATCAGAATATCCATATAATGAGTTTCTGTGGACATGAAAATGCAAAACAGCAAGCCACGCCTTTTAAATGGAATAGTTGATGAATTCTATCACTCCTGGGCGTAAAATATTAAATCGCTCTTCACAACAATTAATGAAAATAGAAATATCCCCAAAACGAGTTATTTCGGGCATAAAAATGCAAAACATAACTCCAGGTCATTTATTTGAATAATTTGACGAATTTTAGAAACACTCCTGGGCGTAAAATATTAAATCGCTCTTCATAACAATTAATGAACATCAAAATATCCACGTGAAGAGATGTTTCGGGCATAAAAAAGCAAAACATCACTCCAGGTCAGTTATTTGAAAAATTTGACGAATTTTAGAAACACTCGTGGGCGTAAAATATTAAATCCCTCTTCATAACAATCAATGAAAATTAGAATAACCAAGTGACGAGTTATTTCGGGCATAAAAAAGCAAAACATCACTCCAGGTCAGTTATTTGAAAAATTTGACGAATTTTAGAAACACTCCTGGACGTCAAATGTTAAATCCCTCATTATAACATTGAATGCAAATCAGAATATCCCCAAAACCAGTACTTTCTGGCATGAAAATGAAGAAATAAATCCCTCTTTATAACAATGAATGAAAATCAGAATATCCATATGATGAGTTCCTTTGGACATGAAAATGCAAAACAGCAAGCCAGGCCTTTTAAATGGAAAATTTGATGAATTCCAAAATCTCTCCTGGGCGTAAAATATTAAATAACTCTTCACAACAATTATTAAAAATATAAATATCCCGAAAAAAGTACTTTCTGTCATAAAAATGCAAAACATCACTCCAGGCAATTTAGTTGAAAAGTATGACGAATTTTAAAATCACGCCTGGGCGTAAAATATTAAATCCCTCTTCATAACAAAGAACGAAAATAGAAATATCCCCAAATCGAGTTATTTCGGGCATAAAATTGCAAAACATCACTCCAGGTCATTTATCTGAATAATTTGACGAATTTTAGGAACACTCCTGGACGTAAAATGTTAAATCCCTCTTCATAACATTGAATGCAAATCAGAATATCCCCAAAACGAGTTCTTTCTCGCATGAAAATGCAGAACATCATTCCATGTCAGTTATTTGAAAAATTTGACAAATTTGAATTTTAAAATCTCTCCTAGGTGTAAAATATTAAATCCCTCTATATCATAACAATGAATGAAAATCAGAATATCCACGTGATGAGTTCCGTCGGACATGAACATGCTTCAAGGCTTTAAGAATCTTTTCTCTAAAACATGGAAAGTGAACAGCCTTTGTTGCAAAGTTATAACGATTGTTTATAAGAACATAACGACTCTGACGATTTTAACGGTCTTTTTTTAATCAATTAAGGTTGCTCATTTTTTAAAAATGATTTTGTATGACTTCTAAAGGCTTCAAGAATCTTTTCTGCAAAATATGGAAATTGAACACCCTTTGTTGCAAAGTTATAGCGATTGTTTATAAGCACTTTGCTTATCTGGCGAATTGAACAATCTCTTTATAAATAATTAAGAGTGTGCATTCTTTGAAAATACCAGTTGAGTAGGCAAAATGTTTTCTCGAGAAGTTTCAAGAAAACCTGTGTAGTTTTTCGTGGATGTTTTCGTGGACTTACAGATGGCTGTTAATTTCATCGTTTTTTTTTTATTCTCGCAATTAAATATGTCTGCGGGTGTGTATAGGTTCAGCCGTCATACTCGGAAATATTTATTGCCACCCCGTAAAAGAAATATTTTTAATTAGAGAGGAAAATTCATCTTTTTAAATCCTCTCTATTTTTCCTCTAAAAATAATACTATTTCACTAGACAGATGAGGAATTTTATGCAATTTTTTAGAGGAATCCTCTCAATATTAGTAGAAAATTATTCTTATATTAAAAGTACATTTTATCCATCGCCGTGATAACTCACAGACCACAAAAAAGTGGAATATCTTTATGGGAAAGAATGTATCTCGAAATTCGAATCGAAAATTAATCAGGGAACAGCGTTGTAACTGCCATAAAGACCGTTAAAATCGTCAGAGTCGTTATGTTCCTATGAACAATCGTTATAACTTTGCAACAAAGGGTGTTAATTTTCTGAATTTTGCAGAAAAGATTCTTGAAGCCTTTAGAAGTCATATAAAATCATTTTTTAAAAATGAACACCCTTAATTGTTTAAAAAAAGACCGTTAAATGCGTCAGATACTTTAAGTTGTTATCAATAATCGTTATAACTTTGCAACAAAAGCGGTTCATTTCATGAATTTTGCTGAAAATGTTCTTGAAACCTGTAGAAGGAATACAAAGTCATTTTCATAATGCGAATCCTTCGAATTGTTCACAAAAACGGTCGAGAACGATGGGAATCGGCCGCCAACTTCAGCGTCATATCAATATTTTTCACTTTATGAGGTCTACTTTTGAGAAGTATAAGAAATGAAACAAAATAAGCCTAGTCCCTACTGAAAAGCTTAAAAATTGAGGAAGATACGAGCTTTGGAACAAAAAATTCGCAAAAAACTTGTTTTTTTGGCACAATCTTAGATCATTCGTATAAACTCCAATAAATTTTTTACGAATGTATAAAAAAAAAACACATGTTCCTTTCTTTTTCAAGTTGAGTAACATATTTTATCATGAAGTCCATTCTGAACAAGCCATCGGTCGACTTGCATGATCTGAGATGGATTCGGCCATAGTTAATTGAGCTAAATATAATATAGTTAATTTGAGCGAAAATTTATGGATCAAAAACGTTTCTTACACTTTTTATTCTAGCACCACTGAATTCCTTGTACAAAACGACTGAAGAAATAATTCCTCCCCTTAATGTGATTTTGTTAGTTATTTTGGTGCTCTTTTGGAACAAGAAAAATTTGTATTACGTGGTGTACGAAATTTTTGGAAGGGCAATAACAACTATTCGGGAATTAAAGGGATTCCAGTCTCAATTGTATGTCATTTTCCATTTGAAATTTATTAACATAAATTGAACAATGGAGAGGAATTCGGAAAAATCATCTCTGAATATCAACGTCCAATCGGACACGACTGTTTTTACTTATAAGGACTAATTACGTTACTATCTCTATTTTTTTTATTTCTCAAATTTATTATCAACATTACTTGCATATAATCGAATGGTCAACTGCTAATTGTTAAAATAAATAAAAAATGATAACGACAGTATTTAGATCATTTGACTATATTTGTGCAATATTAATAGTAAATTAGTAATAATGTACATTGATACCTTCAGTAGTAAAGTAGAATCAATCATGTCTGGTCAGACGTCAATACTGAGCGGTGATTTTTGTTAAACTTCCCAGCATCTAAGACTCTTACAAAAGCGGAAACGGCGGCAGTTATCTTGAATTATGTTCATTCAATTTCCCGAACAATGGAAAACACCCTTTGGGAACTGTTTCCCGTGTACGGCGAATTTGATGATAACATTCAAGCTAATGCTGCTCATTTGTATGACAGCATGACTAAGTCATTCCAAAATCACGATGTTCCTAAACATAATATTGTCGGTTTTGGTTCAGATGGAGCAAGTGTCATGTTGGGCGTCGACAGTTCTGTAGCGTCCCGATTGAAAGCCGAGTGTCCTTGAGTCATCGTGATAAGATGTCCCTGTCATCTTTTGCATTCAGTTGCGAAGGATGCATGCAACGTATTACCACCAGAATTGTGTACACTTCCCAATGCTGCCTATAACTTTTTCAAAAGTGCCAAAAGGTTGCAAATTCTAAAGAATTATCAAATATCTCTTGATATGGATACTCATAGAATTTTGCGACTTGCTGAAACTCGCTGGTTGAGTCTTCTTGAATGTGACAATAGATTACTGGAGCCATGGCCCGCCATTGTCGCTGCAGTGGAAAGCGAAAATACCAACAGAAGAATGAGCAAGGGCCATAACGACTTACTCGAACTTTTCCGCGATAGTCTCGTTAAATTGTTCTCACAGTTTATGAGCTATAGTTTCTTTATTCAGAAATGGAATTATTGCTAACCGACTTGATGAGCTACTACATGACTCCCGAGTATGTTTATAATACTTCAGTAGAAGAGTTCGATCCGAACAACACTGACTTCTTTGTGCCGATAGAAGAGGTAAGAGTAGGTGCAGCAGTATCTGACAGATTCGAAGAAGAACCATACCTGATGTCCGAAGATATTAAAGTAGCATTTCTGGAGAATTGTCGACTATTCTGGCTAACTGCTGCAAGGGGGCTACGCGTCAGATTTGATTTCGGTGACTTCCGTTTAAAATTGTTGAGATTTTCGATATTGAGAAGGCATTGTCGAAATCATCCGCGCTGAAAAGCCTACGCTCGACACCGTCATCCGTGAATTTAGGGTAGCCTTAAACTATGATGCCAGACTCGCTGATTCCATCAATAACGAGTGGACTCGGTTACCTTGTATTGTGCTTCCGGAAGAGGTTCTTCTCGAAAAGAATATTGTATCGTTCTGGGTGAAGGTAGGATCTGTTGAAGATTTCTGTTGTTCAGTCGCTTTCAGGAATTTGTCCTCATTTGCGTTAAATATTTTAACAATTCCTCATGGGAATGCCGAACCGGAAAGGTGTTTTAGTCGCGTCAAGCTAGCATTCACCCCTACTAGGTCCAATCTAATGGTACACACGATAAACGCCTCATTGCAAACAGCGGAATGCGTGAAAATGCAAGGCGGTTGCACGCGTTTCATACCAACGGATGCAATGTACGAATTGTTTGATTCGCGAATGTATATCCCATTACGATGCTTAGGATTTGACGTGATAGACAATATTATACAATTCTCGGCGTGTTCATCTAGGCAGGTAGTAGCTTCGCGTTAACATTCCTTTATTTTGTCGAAAAATCCGACTTGGTTTCCTTGAAGTGTATTAATTGTTTTAATGTTCACATTTGTTTTATCGAACTAAGTTCTTCTTACGCGTACACTTCATTTGCTGGACGATGAGAACCTATGTAATTAATTGTATTGCGTCTATGGTATTAAAGTTTCTTCATCGCGTATAGGATAGTTTGAATTGGTTTTCTTCAAATGTGTTGTTTTGTTTTAAATGTATATCTTGTTTTGTTGCAGTTCGATGTTCTTTGACTTAGTAAGGTAATAATGTTCAGTTGGCTGAATAGTTTAGTTAACGTTGTTAAATAATCGTTTCTCCATTGCTTAGAATAAACCGGACAGTTTATTTTGAATTGGTTATTTTCATTAAATGTATATATATTCAGTTTTATTTCAGTTACGTTTAATTCAATGCAAGATAAGAGTATGTACCATTAAGTTCAATTTTGTTCGATGTAGGATGCGCAGTTCAGAAGTAGTTTTCTGTTTTGTCTTCACATTTATTTACAGTGTATTCTCTTCATCGTAGTTTCCTTCAGCTCAATCGTTTTTCTTACTAAATATATATCTTGTTTTGCCATAGTGAAGTTTTCACCGATGTATGACAGGTTGTGTTGAATGTATCTTTCTTCAATGTAGGATATTAGATTTGATAGGTAGTATAGCTTCGAAACAATGTTTTTTCTTCGCGTAGATTACTTCACATCAGTTTCATTCGAGTTTCATGTGGGCCTTCAAGACATTTATTCAGTTTTTTTGTCCATGTTCACTTACTTTCAACATCATCAATGTATAGCTCATTTAGTTACCATGTTTCTTCGTCGCGTAGGTCGCGTAGGATAGGTTGGGATTCAACGAAGGTTGCGCTTCTTCTTCAGAATATCTCGCTCTCAACGGGGTTTGTGGTTTTAGTGGGTAAAAATCCCACACATTGTTGGAGTGCGCACCCTCCTCAATGTCTAAGAAGATCGCCACAGTTTCCCAGGTAAAAACAATAAAAAGGAACAAAAACGTGCAGCGTACAAATTATATAAAAGAGGTAAGTTTCATACCTTTTTTTTCGAGGTATTTGTTTAAGTGGCGTTAGTGAAGCGCCTACACACACATATTACATCCCCAACATTGGGGATGAGTTACAGGCACAATTTTGTTTACCCATAACACAATTTTTTGTTTCGAAATAAAGAGCATAGGGGAATAAGCATGTCATAAATGCTCCGCACCAAATAAGATCAAACTTGCATTAAAATTCGGTATTTGTTTGCCAAAAAATAAACCGGAAGTATTATTCCAAAAAATACAGTTTTAGATGAGTTATGGAGGGGGAAAGAAAAATAAAAAAAGTTAATTTTCTCGAAAACGGTACAGCCATCCTTGACGAAAAAAATATGTGTTGTGAGTATTGATAGGATATTAAATATAACAATTTTCCAAATTTTTTGGCAAATATGAAAGCCAAAAAAAATTTTTTTAATTTTTCAAACAATTTTTTTTACCTGTTTTTGAAAAGTGTCACCTTCAATTTTTGGCAAAAAAAATTCTACAAGTATCTAGTTTAATATAAAAATTTTTCAGCTTTTTAAAAAATATACTTTTCGAGTAAATCCATAAAAACCATACCCAGCAATCGAAAATGCATTGGAATGTATTGAAAATTTTGAATGCATTACAATACATTTGAATGCGCTATTTGATCTTAAAAGTATTGAAAAGGATTGAAATGTATTAAAAATTTTAATGCATGGCAATATATTTAAATCCAAAAATAATCCCAGTTCATACATTTAATGAAAAAAAAAAATTTGCATCGACCGAGAATCGAACCCTGGTCTCCCGCACAACAACTTCGAGCCGTAATCACTCGACCACCTCCTTGATGTAAAAGATGATGCGAAACTAACAAATAGTTGGAACGTGGAGCATTTATGAATTGGGCACCTTCATCGTAGATCGACGCTCGAACTGCCGAAACGAGTTGGCCCCTGGCCGTTTTCAGATCGAAATTTTAAAAAATCGAAATTTTGATTTGGAAAAATATCGAGATATTCAGAATGACGAGACGCATGCTTTTTTCAAAATAAATTTTTTGATTCGACGAATAGCTTTCACAATAAAAAATAAAAACCACTAAAATCGGTAATCATAAATTAAATTATATTTTAAGATATAAATCGCCATATTTCGTTCAATTATGCCTGAAACAGCTTGCAATTTTTTTTACCTACTCCTGATGGTGAAGCGATGACGTCCGTAATATAAAAATTATACAAAGTTGTTATTTTTAAATATTTTTTAATTGTTAATAACGCTAGATTGGTGACCGCAAACTTATCGCTTCGCGGACAAAAAGCATCGAAGGAAATTTCGAGTTGAGCAAACTGTCAGTGAGACTTTTGTTCCTCTATATTCAAAGAAGTTTTATGGAAAATTTCAACACGATTGGTTTAAAAATGACAAAAATATCCTGTGTTTAACAAAGCGCATGGCGACGCGCCTCGCAACGGCGACTTTCCACGGAATGGTTGATCTGCCTGAACTGCACCGCATGGGTTTGTTTTCAATTTTTCTATGTTTTCAGAAGTAATTTTTTATTTATTGTTTTTCTGTATTTACCTCATTATTTTTAGAAATGCCGTTAATAATATGTACGAATACTCTGGATACTCTTGAAATATGCCCGATTAAAGAAAAAAATTGTGCCATAGCATCCATCGCAAAAAAGGTATTTATTTTGAACATTGCAGTTGGGAGATTTACAAAAAACGTGCGTATAGAAAATAAACGAATAAGGCAGAGGTCTAATTAATTTTTAGCCATATTTATAAATGAATTACAATTTTAATTGTTTATTTATACATCATTTTTAATAATGTGAAGTGGAAAAATACTTTTACTCTTGCTGCAATACGTATTCGACGCACAAGTAGCACCTGTGTTCATCGCACATTGGACGCGCGCATTGAACACAGCGAACTTTTGTCTTCCGGTCGGACCGGGTTGGGCAAAGTTGACACCGTTTTTTTACCGGCAAATGTGGACTGGGTTGCTCATCCCTTTCAATTTCCTCGATATTTAACATGGCCTTGGTAGACAGCCGCAAATCCACCCGGAGCGTTGTTGTGGCTAATATATTCGCAAGTTGAGGCTTGACCAGATACATCGATATACTCTTGACACACGTTTTTCCGAACGTATTCATTTGTTGCTCGGGGGCCTTGCACATAAAAAGAATTCTGGCATTCGCGAACGCGTGGTCAAGCATTCCGAAAAATATCCGCAATTGCCAGCGCTGACACTGTCTTGCCACAGTGTAATTATGGCACAGCTGATCGGAGGTGTCGGTGCCTCCTTTTGTATTATTATAATGAAGAACGATGTCAGGTTTTCCATCGGTGACAAGTGACGATTTCATGAAAGATGATACGAGAAGAACGATTTTATTTTTCTTCGGAGAAAAAGAAACTAAAGTGTTATTATGTTTATCGAAGCAAAATTTGCTTTCTGGGGGGTTTTTTTAACCTACTTTCATTTCTACCGGTATTTCAGCTCTTATTTTTGCGTATTGTTCCAGTGATAGAAAGACTAAATTCTTCATTGATCATACGATTCATCAAAGGAATACTGGTGAACCAGTTATTACAAGTAACAATACGACGTGAACCATGAATTGATTTAGTTACTTCTCGAAAGAAGTATTCGGAACTCGGTTCATTCGAATCTGGGCGGAACGATTTGCCCAGATAAAGAATGCCATATATCTGAAATAATAATTGAAATATATATAATACAATGTAGAAAAATATAAAATCTATAGAAATGTAATGAAATTACCAGATAACATGTTGCCGCATCAATACATGTTATAATTTTAATTCCATATTTATCAGGCTTCGATTTTATGTACATGCGAAATGAGCATCGTCCTCGGAATCCTAAAAGTTGTTCATCCACGGTAATTTTTTCCGATGGCTTGTAGTATTTCGTACAATTGTTGATAAATATTTCCCAAATTTCACGAATCGGTGCAAATTTATCTTCTGGATTTCGACTGGATTTCTTATCAAAGCGCAGACATGAAGATAGAAACTGGAATCTGTTTCTGGGCATGACACATCTGTAAAATGAAGAGCGATTTTTATGATCCCATAAATCATTAGTGTGTACGTGGGTGGTTTTCCAAAACTCACAGTAATACAGGAGTCCAATAAATGCTCTCATTTCAGCATTATCAGTATGGTTGTGATACGTTTGAAGGTCCTTGTCATTCTTTATAAACTCCGCACAGACTTCTTCTATTTTATCATTTGTGTGATTGATTATGATATTTATTATTTCATCATTGAATAGAAGATCCCACATTTCTTCTAAGGAATTTTTTTCCTCAGCCCCGTTGATGGGTTCAGGGGTGATTTCGGCGAGAGGTGGATTTACTCGGCCTGTAAGATAAAAATGTAGTACTAAAATTTGATACATTTTACAAAAAAAATGTTGTTATTTTTTATATATTTTATGGAATTATTGTATATTATACATATTTTATTGATAAATTGTTGTATATTTTTGTTATACTAATATAAATGATTTAATCTGTTATATAAATTATATGTGTTACATATGCGAACGTTATTATATGCGAACTAGAAATTTGAAATACGCGCGATGAAATACAAATAACCAATGGCATCTGAGCGCGGGAAATTACTGAAAAGCTGTCACGTTGGACATTATGGCGGTGAAAGTACACGTTTATATACCTGAATGCCTTACTTTCGGGTTTTTAGTCCACACATAGCTGTTTTTGCCAAATAATTTCGATTTCGGTCTTCCCCGAGCCTTGGAGTCCAGCAACCGCGTGGAAATCGACGCGTTTTCGGTATCGGTTAGTTCTTTTAAGGTGCCTTCTTCCTCAGATTCTGATACCTCAGACACATGGTCGTTTTCATTTTCACTTGAAAATGAGCAACGAATGGCGGGACGAATAAATAAATCAATGGAAAATATGAATAAAAACAATTTATAAAAAAATTATTTATTTCTACACTTAATACTTACTCGTTTTTGTACCTCCTGACGCAAAAAACGAAGAAAAAAAATGCACTTTTTTTTTTAAATTACGTCCGTCCCCTTTATGGGTCCGCTGGACCCAGTGAATTTTCTGACGCACTTAGGGCCACTTCCAGGTGCGTTCTGAGCGTTAAACGGGTATGATTTCCGTTGGAGTTAATAGTACAGGTGTCGAATGAACGACAGATGGCGGCACAAGTCCCGATTCCAGCATTAAGGCAGTCAAATCGAAGCGCGACTGAGCCATGGGTCCACTGGACCCACAGTGGGATGGAAGGGATAAATTCATTTGGATTAAAGCAGGCATTATTTTGCTCAGTCATGTATTGAAATGGATTCATTAATTCCGGTAATTAACTATTATTTATGGATTCGATTATATTAAAAAATTATCATTTCAATCTTCATTTGTATTCAGATGGAATCACGACTTTTGCCTTTTTCGAGTATTTTTAGTAGTTTCGGCAACGATATTATTTATGTATTCATTTGGATTCGTTTGGATTCATATTTTTATATTAAAATAATAGTGAATTTTTGGATTAGAATGTATTCGAACATTTCAAATAGCGTATTCAAAAGCGAAAAATTAATCCAAGTCAATACATTTCAATACAATTTCGATTGCTGGGTAGTTTCATCACCTGGCGCGTATAGTGCGTGTATTGCATCGTCATAACTGTGGGATATGTTTATAATGTTTTCTATCCTGTTAGTATAAGAATAATTTGTATATTAAATGTTGTGTTTCATCGCCTTTGTTATATCAAAATCTCTCCCTTGTCTATATTTTCACCTATCATTAAACGTTTGTTGTACTGATTCATGTATAAATAATACATGTACAATAATAATATATGATATATATAATAATATAACTAATACATGTATAATAATACAATATATACTACACATACATTCTATATATAAGGCATAACATAGAAACATCGTCAAATAATACTATAAAATCCATGTCATATCTTTTTCCCTGGATCACTCTTTCTGCCTTTGTAATAAATATTGCGAAAAGAAAAATTTACAAATAGCTGGACGCGGACTGAATGCGTTTCGACACTTTTTTTACTTACTTATTTTTATTACTGGCCGTAATTGGCTTGTAGCATTAAAAGTTCGAATTGAAGCTAACTAAAGTTGGTGAGATAATAAAAAAATGAACCTACTTTAAAATTTTTCAATCCATTCCAATTCGTGCAATTACACTTAAATCTTGGTAAGTAATTGAATTCTCAGAGCAAACATTTTTGATAAATGTGTAAAAAATTATCTTCTGAAAATGAAAATCTGAAATCTTGGAATTTCCGAAAATGAGGCAAAAATTGGGACAGAATTCGCTTTCTTAACATCCTATTATATGCAAATATCCAAGAATCTATTACTTTTGGCGAGTTTAAAAAAATTTGTTGAATGTAATATTATTTCATTCCATTGTGTCCAAATGTATTAATCTCTGTAGGTTTCCAGGTCCTATTATTTATAGGCTGCTGTGCATTAGAGATTTACTTACTTTTTTTTCTCATTTACGAAAACGAGTGTCTGGTTTGCATAAAAATGCATCCAACGGAGGCAGAAAGAGTATTCAAAATGAGTTGAAATTAATTCCTTTGAATTTAAACTGAATTTATTTTCAATTACTGGACGGGAATATTTAGGGAAAGGTATTACATTCTTAATTCTCTGAATGAAATGAAGTACAGTAAAATACATTTCTATTAACATTTTGTAATTTACACAAAACATAAATATATCAAGCAAGCCGTGCAGTAAGAAGATCGGTATCCAAATCTCAAGGCCTCCTACGTGTTCGAAGCTACTTTCCATTCGACATGACGTGGATAGGAGAATATTTCTTGAGGAGGAAGCAAAATCTGAAGGGTACTATTCACCTTCCGTCGACAATCCATCTGAAAAGATAAGCCATCTTGTAGTTGTCAAGTATATTTGTAGTATCATAATCCGATTTGAAAGACGTATAATTATATTAAAAGAATGTAATTCACGAATTTAAAGAGATCAACGAAAGAATATATTCGATAAATGTATACTTATCTTCTTTCGTTTTTAATGTTTCGGGTACTGGAAGAATTCCACTTGACGACAAGCTGCTCCACAGTTCAACTCATATCGAATGTCATGAGGGAAGCAGTTACACAGCGGAGCCAAAATCTCCCGCAAGCCCTCCGCTACGTTACACAAAAAGTCTAGATGAAAAGATAAGTACTCATTAGCAGGAACAGGGTAGAATAAAAAAATCTATACAAAGGGAATTATGGTTAAACTTGCAAATAAATTCTTTAAAAAATCTAGACGTACGAAGGTAATAGCACTAGCAACGCATTCAATTGCGAATATATTTTGCAAAATGATATTAATGTTTATCGGAGTTGCTCGTTAAAGATTCCCATCGATAGTCTGTATTCTTCATTTCATAAATAAAGTGAAGAATGTATTTTTTGATGATTACATAAAAAACTCTCAAAGTTGACTGAAATGTGACATTTAATAAATACTTACTTACCTACTATTTTTAATAATGCAGGTGCTCGTAGAATGATAGCCGACGACAAGATTAATTCCTGGCTGTCTTCCACCGCTTGGCATCAAGAAGGATATTACATCCTGCGACACATACCATCGGAGTAGCTGTTCTTGATGATTTTACTCTGCTAAATCTGCAATCGATTTGAGAAGGTAAGTGTTTCAGTTTTCGCATTCCCCAGACGAGCACAAATTCAATTAATTTTTATGAAGAACATTCAGTTTTTGAGATTAAAGGGTGTTTCCGCAACAAATACACATAAGATAATTATTTCAGAGCTTTTCATAGCATGCACGAGCACTACGTATAAAAAATGAGAAAAATGTTTACAAAAATATCTCAATGTTTTTCGGAGTTGCTCGTATAGGATTTCCCATGAACAATCTGTATTCTCCTTTTCAAAATAAAGCAGGAAATCAATTTTTTTACAATATACCGACAAAATGTTCCAACATCACCATAATGTCACATTGAATACATTATTACTTACCTACTCTTAATATTTCAGGTGCTCGAACAATGACAGCCGATGACAAGGTGATTCCTGACTCGCTTCAGCTCATCGTCATTGAGAAGGAAAATGCATCCTGCGTCTCATGACATCGAAGAAGCTGTTCCGAAAAGGAATCCAACGCTGCTAAATCTGCAATCAACTCGAAAAGGGTAGTCTTTTAGTCGTCTCATTCTCCAGACAAGCACAAATTCAATTAATTTTTATGGAGAGTTTTAAATTTTTCAAATAAACCGACATTTTTACAACAAATGCACTTGTAGCCTGTACGAGCAATGCGTGTAAGGAACGAAAAGGAAGTTTGCTGAAGTATTGCAGTGTTTAACGGAATTGCTCGTAAAGGCTTCGCAATCTTCATTCTCCCTTTCAAAAATAAAGTGGGGAACATATTTTTGTTTGAAATTATCGAAAAGCACTGCAATATGATTCAATAAATACTTACTTACCTATTCTTAATTTTTCAGGTACTTGTAAAATGACAACCAACGACAAGATGACAGAGTTCGAAAACTTTAAGAGCTTGAAATTGCTGCATCGTACCAGATTACGAGAAAAGATTTTAATTTTTAATACATTTGCTCGCACTTGTTTCTAATCGATTTCAATTTTCTTTCACTCATAAGGAAAGTACAGAAATCCTTTAAATTAAAAGAACAGAAAGTAATTTAAAAAGTGCACTCCCAATTTTGCCGAAGTATCGTATTTGAGTAATGTCAACTTACGTTTTTTTATCGTTTCAGAAGCTGCAACATTTCTTACCAGGGTAGATGATAGGAGACCTCAGAACGCTGTCAAAATTCTTAGCTGAAGGAGATATTCGCAGCTACGCTTCAAGCTTCTTAGACGACTAGACTTGCCAATGTAAACAAAGATATAATTCTTTTTAAAGAACCATGTTCTATTGTATATTGCATAATTTTTGTGGTAATTTAGAAATATACTTATCTAAAGAGTGTGTATTAGTGTTACGTCCAAAGGACTAAAGGGCCCCTGCAGTTTTTTGCATATACATATTATTTTCTTAATTTATAAGTAACATTAAGTCAACATTAGTTATAATTTAAAATGATACGTTGCGTGTAATTTAGGAATTATATCTACGGCGGAAATGGCATCACCTATCAATAATTTTATATATCTAAATCCGAGCCAACCGCCTTAAATATAAAAAGAGGAAACCACACTGCTGTAATAAAATATGATTATTTATTCGGCATTACGTTTCGACATCCGTAATATAATACAATTATTCGGTCTGTGTTATCATTCAACATCCGCAATAAAATCGGATTATTTATTTCATATGACAGTTCGGCAAAACAATGATCGACGGCAGTGTGGGAGTCCATAACTCGATAAGCGTGTCGAATCCGACGAATAAGGGATTCAGCCCCACCCCTGCGTAAGCGAGCGCGGGGGATCCGACGAACTTAGGTCTTAAGAGGTGACAAAAAATTCAGTCAGTAATTCGCGATACGATAATTATCTCCGGGCTTCTAAGCTTCGTAAAACGTTTGAACTTGTAATTTTTTCTTGACTTACTCTTCCCGCTACGCACCGGAGAAGATCGCACGGCTACCTAAATAAAAAATTATATATATATATATATCTCAAGATTATTATTCAATTACCTGGACGTCACAAATTGGTGGAATAGCGGTGGGATACGAAAAGTAAGTATAATCAATTTTTATTTAAAATCATTTTAAATATTTTCTCTTCATATATTACACAGTGCAAAATAAATTAACAGTTGTATCATGTTCCAAACATTTTCTAACAGTTTACTGGTCAAAACGAATTCAAAATCGGGTACATGTTTTAAATTATTGTAAATATCTTCTTTTTGAATATTTTATATTACAATATCAACCAAAAATAATAATCGTGTAAAAATCAGAATTTAAACTCCCTTGTCTCTTGGTGGTTAAAGAGACTGGTGGCAGCAAAACAATTTTTAAATAATAAAATAAAAATAAAATAAAAATAAAATAAAAATAAAAGAAAGTCGCGAAAAGTGAATAAATTTCAAACAGTGCTTACCGTCGCGTACGAAAGTGATTCGTGTTAATACAAAAAAATGCGAACAAAGCGTAGCATCAGTAAAGACGCGTAAGTCGTGAAAAATAAAAAGAAAATCGCGAAAAGTGAATAAATTTCAAACAGTGCTTACCGTCGCGTACGAAAGTGATTCGCGTTAATACGGAAAAAGCAAACAAAGCGTAGCATCAGTAACAACGCGTAAGTTGTGAAAATAAAAAGAAAATCGCGAAAAGTGAATAAATTTCAAACAGTGTTTACCGTCGCGTACAAAAGTGATTCGCGTTAATACGGAAAAAGCGAACAAAGGGTAGCATTAGTAACGACGCGTAAGTCGTGAAAAATAAAAGAAAATCGCGAAAATTGAATAAATTTCAAATAGTGCTTAGCATCGCGTCTGAAAGCGAGTCTCGTGATTGCAAAAGGGGGCGAATAAAAGTAGCCACAGTAACGACGTGTAAGAGTTAATCCGAATCTTAAGCGTATGGGATTGAACCGAACACCGCCATACTCCCAAATAAACATAAATCTTAAGGGGGTAGCAACATGCAGTATGACTAATACTTCGGCAAATTCCGGAGAAATGGAACAATTGACAGCGTCGTGGGTCTTATCTCGGATAAAGATGGGATAAGCCCCGCGTCGTACTCGCTAAGGCACAGACCGTCGAATCTGCTGTTGGTACCGATATTGGGGTAGGGGGGACTGGCTCTGGGTGGGTGTTGTGTGTGCCTATAGTTCTGTCTTGTACTGTCTGTCTCTGTCCTGTACCTCTCCACCCGAGAGCCGACCCGCAAACAGACATATTCGTCATTAACGCGGGGGAAAATTTCCTGTCCTTTGTCTTTTTCCTTTTTTTTAGCGCCAATAAACCTCGAAGTTAGTGTTGTACGGTTAATTATAATGACGAAACTGACGGGAGACGCGAAATCTGCCTTTTTACGTTGCGACGTACAGACAGTCGATGGATTAATAGATCGCGTGATGGACGTCTTCGCGCCCCGTAAGAACATTGGATTTTATTACGGAGAAATGTCGCGAATAGCTTTAAAACCAGGCGAATCCGTATTAAACTACATAGGGAGAGTAAGCGAACTACATGACATCATTATGACCCTAGAAGAAAGGTCTCCCGCGGGCCCTCCCTCCGCGCGAAGAACTATGGCTATCGAAGAGTCAACCATAAAGAATTTTATCAATGGCCTACCGTGGCACCTACAATTGCGGTTAGAAATGAATAAGCCGGAAACAATCACGCGGGCATTTAGCTTAGCCATGGAAGGGTCACACGTACTGGAGAATGATAAGCGATACCGCGATAAAAACACGAACGGGCAAGATGCGCAACGTACGGTTACGTTTTCGCGATCGCCGTACAATGACCGAATCGGTGCTAGAGACAAGGACAATAGAGGTAATAATTATCAAACACGTAATGATAATCGCAATAGTTTTCGCAACAATTATCAGGACCAAAATCGTGGCTACCCCAACGAAAATCGATATCCAGATAGAAATTATTCAGACGGGAGTCATAGTAATAATTCAAATGATAATTACCGTAGTAACGGTCGGAATTTCGATGACAATGCCCCGCCTCGTCAGAGTTATCGGGACGACAGACCCCGCGAAAATGACCGCGATAATACCATAAGATGTACGTACTGCCAAAAATTAGGGCACACAGAAGAGGCCTGTTATACTAGATTAAATCGCGTGAACCGCGAGAAAAACGCAAGAGGAAATAATATTCAAAATTCGGGAAACGCTATGCGGCCGTCGGCCACCCAGAACCCCGACGGCCAACAATCAAGCCACAATATCAGCCACCTCGTGAGTTACCCTTATTACCCAGAAACACAACCCGCGATCAACGAGGATCAGACAATTTACGACCAACAACAATAGGATCCATTACAGAATCCCGAGACTTAGAACCGACAGGATCAAAAGACCACCACGAAATATTGATGAACGCGATTAACGAAACTTTAAGAAAAATGCACATCGTAGAACCTCCCACCCGGAGCACGCCCGAAGTCGACGAAACGTTAATTAACCCCACGGAAACGGAATCGATCGGTTGCGACCCTAGCCCCGCGCCCCATCCGGAGACAATTTTTCAAACAAACGTTGTAAAGAAACTATTGCACAAAACACCTGCTATTTACTTTTCTGAGATACCCGAGTTACAGCAATCCGTGAATCTTCTAGTAGACACGGGAGCAGACGTCAGCTTAATTCGCGGAGATCGTTTGAGGGACGGAGTGGTAATAAAATCTGATAAAATAGTAAGCCTTAGCGGGATAAGTCCCAACGGGGGAATATCCACACTAGGTACCACTTATTTAACAATCGCAGGTAGTAAAATGGAGTTTCATGTCGTAGACGAAAGAATAAAACTAACATACGACGGAATAATATCTTCCAAAGAACTAAAACGAAATGAAGCAGTAATTGATTATTCAACAAACACAGTAAAATGGGGTACACATGAATTCTCATTTATTACTACCAAAGCCCCAATGTTCGTAACACTCCCGCCACGATCTCGATGTATAGTCCCCATGAATATCCAAAATTCTGAGCTGAAGGAAGGATATATCAAAAGAATAGATTTTTCTAACCCCGATATCCTTGCCGGCGAAGCGATGATGGCAAATCACAATGGTATTGTCTACGGATGCATAATTAATTGCTCACACAGTCACGTGAATCTGAAAATCCCCGAGATTACATTAATCGAATGCGATACTATCCCGGAAGAACAAATAATGACAAACCGCGTCGAGCATACGGATCGCGCGCAAGCTGTGGCGGAATTATTGCGATTAACCGATCTAAACCCGGAAGAAAGAGCGTCTGTCGATAATTTAATTCAAAAAAATGCGGATTGTTTCCACCTGCCGACCGAAGTCCTAGGCGTTACCAGCGTCGCGACCCATCGTATAGTAACGACGGACGACTTACCTATACATGTGGAACAGCATAGGTTACCACCCGCTCAGCGCGACGAAATCAGACGGCAAATAGATTCCCAGTTAGAACAAGGTATAATAATCTCTTCGGATTCTCCATATAGCTCGCCCCTATGGATCGTGCCCAAAAAGGCCGATAGCGCGGGAAATAAGCGATGGAGGTTAGTTATTGACTACCGAGCTCTGAATGAAAAAACGGTGGGAGATGCGTACCCTCTGCCTAATATCATTGATATCTTGGATCAGTTGGGTAACGCTAGGTATTTCACTGTGTTGGACCTCGCGGCGGGGTTCCACCAAATAGGGATGCGCTCCGAAGATGCCCAGAAGACAGCTTTTTCGACCCCTTACGGCCACTACCAGTTTACGCGTATGCCGTTCGGGCTCAAAAACGCCCCCGCGACCTTCCAGAGATTGATGGATCGCGTGCTTATGGGATTACAGGGATTAGAACTATTTGTATACCTTGATGACATTGTCATCTACGCTCGCACTTTAAACGAACACGAAGATAAATTTAACCTATTATGCGATCGCCTTAGGGAAGCTAATCTCAGACTTCAACCTGATAAATGCGAATTTCTTCGCCGAGAGGTCGCTTACCTGGGTCATATCATTTCAGAAAACGGCGTTCGCCCTGACCCAAGAAAAGTCGAATGTGTAAAAAGCTTTCCCGTGCCAAAAAATGAAAAAACTATAAGACAATTTCTCGGACTCGTGGGGTACTACCGTCGGTTTATTTCAAATTTCGCGAAACATGCCCGGCCTTTAACGCAGCTCCTGAAGAAGGAAACTTTATTTAAATGGAACGAAAAACAACAACAAGCTTTCGAATATCTACGAGATGAGATTTGCAAGGAACCGATCCTGCAATATCCCGACTTCTCGAAACCCTTTAACATCAACACCGACGCGTCAGGATACGCAATTGGCAGCGTCCTTAGCCAAGGAAACCCGGGTAAGGACCTACCCATAGCGTATGCGTCACGCACTATGACTCCGGCGGAATTAAATTATAGTACAATAGAGAAAGAACTACTTGCCATCGTATACTGCGTGCCACATTTTAGACAATACATTTACGGACGTAAATTTCACTTGCTTACCGATCATAAACCACTAATATGGTTAAAAAGCATGAAGGACCCTGGAAGTCGTCTCGCCCGTTGGGGCCTAAAGTTATCCGAATATGAGTTTGAACCACAGTACGTACCCGGTACCAAGAACGCGAACGCGGACGCATTATCGCGAAACCCCCCGGAACACATCGAAACCCCCGAATCAAAAGGATCGTGTGGCATAAACGTAGTAACCACCCGCGCAGGGGTGCGTACAGCGGCCTTATTGGCCGACCCGAGCATAGCAGCTTCGGATCAAAAGGTACGAAAACTAGAAGACAAAAGAGTTGCCGAACTCGAAGACGAATTTCCCGACGATTGGCTAGACAATATAGACTCGCGAACTTCGCTACACCGAAGCGAATTTTACGACTGGGAGGACGAGCCCACCCAAATCAGAGTCCCTGTAGGTAATACTGAAGCGCTCGAGGACATTCCCATCAGGTCACCCCCAGCAATGCCGAAAAATCCGCCCGCGATCACGCTTTGTAGCAATAAGGTCTCAATTCCACGTGACGTAGAGGATACGGACAATAGTGACGGCAGCACGGTATCAGATGATTCTTCCGACGAAGACGCAGACCACTCAAGTCCAGTGTTATTCCCTAAAGACATAGGGCATACACAAAATAAAATCACGGGAAGATGGGAAAATCGGAATGTCACCACGATCAGAGACCCTTTTGATCTTGTTTCAGAAAACTATATGTACTTTTGTACATCGCGCGGAATTCCTCTCGATAAAACTGGGAACACCCTTCGCGAACAAAATCAACAATCCCCATTCACGGAACGAATGGAAGTAGGCAAGGCCCGGCCTTTCCCTCTTCCAAATGGAAAACAACTGCTAGCTCTAGCCATCAAGGCAAATAAAAACGATTTAGAAACCTTGGAGGATGTCAAAGATGCTATAGATAGCCTCTATGACATCACACTAGAACTGAACATAAAAACTATAAGGTACGCTAAGCCAGAGCGGTTATGTGATCTGTCCTGGTCTAGCGTAGAAAATCTGATAAGAGAAAGATTTAACGACTCCCAAACAAAAATACTATTGTGCCAAGGATTGGTAAGTCGTCCGACCGATCCGATGGAACGAGAGCAAATCATTAAGGAGTTTCACGATAACCCCATACACGGTCATAAAGGCGTGACAAAACCTTATGCGAAAATACGTAGTCATTTCGTGTGGCCGAATCTCAAGAAAGAGATCCAGTCATACATACAAAGGTGCAAGGGTTGTCAATATAAGAAACTGGTAAGAGTAAAAACGAAGCAGCCTATGGTGCTTACGGACACCCCCGGCAGCGCCTTCGATAAACTTGGAATGGATATGACCGGCCCGCATTCCGTTACCAAATTAGGGAATAAATATATACTCACCCTACAATGCCTACTAACGAAATTCTCACTGGCGGTCCCGCTCAAGGACGCGACGTCTCAAGAAATTGCACACGCATTATTAAATAATTTTATTTGTTTATTTGGAGCACCCCGCACGGTACTCACAGACCAAGGACAGAATTTCATTAGTAAGTTGATGAAAGGAATTGCAAAGATACTAAAAATCCAGACGTGTAAAACAACCGCGTACCATCCTCAGTCTAACGGGAGCGTGGAACGCTCGCACCACGTTCTAAATGAATTCATCAAACAATACGTAAACGGTATTGAGGAGTGGGACAGATGGTTGTTTTTAGCGTTTTTTGCTTATAACACCTCAATGCACGAAGGGACGCGGTTTACACCATACGAACTTGTTTTTTGCAAACCAGCCCGCCTCCCTTCAGTCGTCAAGTTTAAGGAGGAACATCTCGATGAAACGTATTACGAATACCTAAGGAACTTAATAGAACGCTTAAACACAGTCGCGTTGATCGCTCGCAAAAATTTGATCAACTCCAAAATCCGCTCTAAAGATTATTATGATCGCAAAATTAATCCTTGCAATTTCTCTCTGGCGGATTCTTGCTTTCTGCTAAGACCAAAAACGGGCAAATTCGAAGCCCAGTACGAGGGCCCGTATAAAGTAGTAAAAATTGTTCCGCCGCATAACGTTGAAATACTATTATCAAACGGCAAGACTAAGCTAGTACATACGAACCGTCTTAGAATCGCCAAACTACAAAACAGAGACGAAAGCGATGATGATTATTAGTCATGGGCTCATGTAATTAATTTAACAATTAGTCATAACAATATGTATAGACGAATAATGTCGAGTTAACGAGTTACGAAACTTAGAATTAAGGATTATGTATAAAATTAGCTATTAAGATTATATGTCGTAATGCACACGTAAGCTGCCCTATTACTGTTCCGCAGGAAGAAGAAAGAGGACATCATGCGGAATTTGCCGTTGCTGCTCTTTTACCTCGCGCCAGCCACGGCTCTACTCGGGTTTGACTGCGGCGCACCGAACCTCAACCTAACAACATTTTCTCTTTTAGAGATCGGGAAATGTGACTTACCGATAGACAATCCGAAGGAAGAAAACGTTTACCTTGAACTTCTGCAGTCGGCGGAACTTCAACAAGTCGCGGTTATACAGTGTCGTGTGGAAATAGACAGAACAATTAAGTACTGTGGAATGCATTCCCACACATCGGAAGTGCTGAATGGCCGTCAGGTATACCTTTTACCCATGGGAATGTCCCAGTGTAAGGAAATGCAAGTTGTCGGAACGACCAGCCTCTTGCACAATGTATTTAGTGACCTGCTATCTAATCAAACGACCACGAGAAGTGTCACTCTCGCTGGAACGGTGGGCGCAGACGGGTCATGTCATGGAGTAACCTACAGTGACCAATTTGGATCTTGGTCTAACGTCATCGTCAATGCAATTGTGAAAATTACCTTGACCAATTATCAAGCAGCACATAGGCCGGACGAGGGACACGTAATCTTACGTACAGGAGTCAAATGTCCCGCCACGAATGGCTACTGCTATGATATTGACGGGTCCAGCACCTACTGGGAATACCGTCAAGAACGAGGATGTCCGTTCCATAAATACGAACTCCTCTATCGTGGTCCGGGAAAAAGGATTTTTAATACGGAATATCACCACGAGACACCTAGGAACGTCACCATTTATGCCGTGCAAACTGAACAGACGACCTTCGCCTTAATGGCCACGCATCAGATAAGTTTTTGCGGTTTCTCGCTTGAAGCAACAGAACATCCGCGTTTAAAGGTATTTGTCACTACGCCAGAAAGACCGTTTGCCGTAAATCAGATCACCACACAGAATTTAGACTTATTCGCTTACGTAAATTCAAAATTTATTTACGTGGAAAGACACATCCGTTCTCAAATGAAAGGATTATACCGCGACATAATCTTAAAAAAATGCGAGCTAGAGCGCCAAATACTAAAAAACGCCATGGCATTCGTTTATATTGCTCCTGAGGAATTTGCAATTGCCATAACTAAAGAACAAGGACACACAGCGATAGCCGCCGGCGAGGCAGTACATTTAGTGAAATGTGTCGCCGTCAGTGTATCATTCCGCGAGACCAAACGATGTTATGTCGAATTACCAGTGACGCACGGAAATACGTCATATTTCCTGAAACCACGTACAAGGATATTGGTGCGATCGCCACAGAGACGGAATGTGTACACGCCATGCCTAATTACTTTAAATTCGATTCTGCATGGTACCAAACAAGCCCAGGTCTTGTGATGATTACCCCGCCGGAAGAAATTAGGCCGGATACTCGTCCCACCTGGACGTATAGAAATCCGGGAAATCTTGCCCTTGAAGGTATCTACTCTCAAGCAGATCTTGATAAGCTTCGAGATCAGATCATGATGCCCGCCGAGAGACCGGCGATGCTGAATACACTGGCGCGCGGAGCCGCAGGAAGATCGATCGATTCAAAGTCGCTAAATATTGTCAAACTCATCGATCCAGAATCGATAGATGAAATCATGAACTCTTATATGAACAGACTGTGGAATGGATTCTCGTTATTCGGTACGATCAGTGCGGGTGTGATCGGTTTCTATATGACTATTCGCGTCTTTAAACTCTTAGTGGATTCAATTATTCATGGCTACACACTTCATTCTATATATGGGTGGAGTCTGTATCTCTTCGGTTCGATATAGGACAGTGTAACGACACTGTTAATCCATCTATCTCAAGGACAAGACAAGGCACCTAAATTAGGTAAAACTGTGCAGAAAAAGGACATAAACATCCCACCATCTACGCCAAACGAAAAGTTTAAGGAAGGATATCACTACGAGCCACCCTTCGCAATCCCGACCCAACATGTCAACTTCGGTTCAGGCGAACCATCTACAAGATGTACCAAGCCATATTTATATCCTTATTGCTGCATTAAGTGCCGTAACGAAGAAGGCACGAACAAAACTGAAGAAATCAAGAATCTCCCATCAAGCAGCATTAACTAAAATAATCCGTTAAAAGACTTTAAGTATTAGATTATAAGAATAAATGTAATCAAAACCTTCAAATTAAAAATATTACAAGTTTTTTTTGAAGTTGCGAATATCTCAATGTTTTTCGGAGTTGCTCGTATAGGATTTCCCATGAACAATCTGTATTCTCCTTTTCAAAATAAAGCAGGAAATCAATTTTTTTACAATATACCGACAAAATGTTCCAACATCACCATAATGTCACATTGAATACATTATTACTTACCTACTCTTAATATTTCAGGTGCTCGAACAATGACAGCCGATGACAAGGTGATTCCTGACTCGCTTCAGCTCATCGTCATTGAGAAGGAAAATGCATCCTGCGTCTCATGACATCGAAGAAGCTGTTCCGAAAAGGAATCCAACGCTGCTAAATCTGCAATCAACTCGAAAAGGGTAGTCTTTTAGTCGTCTCATTCTCCAGACAAGCACAAATTCAATTAATTTTTATGGAGAGTTTTAAATTTTTCAAATAAACCGACATTTTTACAACAAATGCACTTGTAGCCTGTACGAGCAATGCGTGTAAGGAACGAAAAGGAAGTTTGCTGAAGTATTGCAGTGTTTAACGGAATTGCTCGTAAAGGCTTCGCAATCTTCATTCTCCCTTTCAAAAATAAAGTGGGGAACATATTTTTGTTTGAAATTATCGAAAAGCACTGCAATATGATTCAATAAATACTTACTTACCTATTCTTAATTTTTCAGGTACTTGTAAAATGACAACCAACGACAAGATGACAGAGTTCGAAAACTTTAAGAGCTTGAAATTGCTGCATCGTACCAGATTACGAGAAAAGATTTTAATTTTTAATACATTTGCTCGCACTTGTTTCTAATCGATTTCAATTTTCTTTCACTCATAAGGAAAGTACAGAAATCCTTTAAATTAAAAGAACAGAAAGTAATTTAAAAAGTGCACTCCCAATTTTGCCGAAGTATCGTATTTGAGTAATGTCAACTTACGTTTTTTTATCGTTTCAGAAGCTGCAACATTTCTTACCAGGGTAGATGATAGGAGACCTCAGAACGCTGTCAAAATTCTTAGCTGAAGGAGATATTCGCAGCTACGCTTCAAGCTTCTTAGACGACTAGACTTGCCAATGTAAACAAAGATATAATTCTTTTTAAAGAACCATGTTCTATTGTATATTGCATAATTTTTGTGGTAATTTAGAAATATACTTATCTAAAGAGTGTGTATTAGTGTTACGTCCAAAGGACTAAAGGGCCCCTGCAGTTTTTTGCATATACATATTATTTTCTTAATTTATAAGTAACATTAAGTCAACATTAGTTATAATTTAAAATGATACGTTGCGTGTAATTTAGGAATTATATCTACGGCGGAAATGGCATCACCTATCAATAATTTTATATATCTAAATCCGAGCCAACCGCCTTAAATATAAATAGAGGAAACCACACTGCTGTAATAAAATATGATTATTTATTCGGCATTACGTTTCGACATCCGTAATATAATACAATTATTCGGTCTGTGTTATCATTCAACATCCGCAATAAAATCGGATTATTTATTTCATATGACAGTTCGGCAAAACAATGATCGACGGCAGTGTGGGAGTCCATAACTCGATAAGCGTGTCGAATCCGACGAATAAGGGATTCAGCCCCACCCCTGCGTAAGCGAGCGCGGGGGATCCGACGAACTTAGGTCTTAAGAGGTGACAAAAAATTCAGTCAGTAATTCGCGATACGATAATTATCTCCGGGCTTCTAAGCTTCGTAAAACGTTTGAACTTGTAATTTTTTCTTGACTTACTCTTCCCGCTACGCACCGGAGAAGATCGCACGGCTACCTAAATAAAAAATTATATATATATATATATATATATATATATATATATATATATATATATATATATATATACAGGGTGTACGAAAAGTCCCGGGACGGTTGAATAACTTTCGAAAGAATAAAAATTTCAAAAATCGCCGAAACACGTGATTCGATTTTTCAAACAAGCTATCTTTTGAGGGGGTGTTTCGGCCCCCCAACCTCAAGGGGCGGGGGGCACGAGGGGGGCCAAAAATCTTAAATGGCAACATGGTTTGAGTGGGGGCTCATTTGAAAGGTATTTTCGAGACGAATTCAGATCACTGGTCATAGAGGGCGCTGCGATCATTTTTCGGAGAGATACAAGTAAAAGAGGTTTTCAATATAACGTTCAGAAACGGGTTGACACCCGTTTAAGAATATTGTTTTACACGATTTTAAGTTTTTTAAGTTTTTTAAGAATATTGAATTACACGATTCGGCGACTTCGAAATTTTCATTTTTTCAAACGTTAGTACGTCTAAGATCTGAAAAAGTCAAAAATCTCTGCGAAAAATGATCGCAGCGCCCTCTATGACCAGTGATCTGAATTCATCTCGAAAATACCTTTCAAATGAGCCCCCACTCAAACCATGTTGCCATTTAAGATTTTTGGCCCCCCTCGTGCCCCCCGCCCCCCTTGAGGTTGGGGGGCCGAAACCCCCCCTCAAAAGATAGCTTGTTTGAAAAATCGAATCACGTGTTTCGGCGATTTTTGAAAATTTTATTCTTTCGAAAGTTATTCAACCGTCCCGGGACTTTTCGTACACCCTGTATATATATATATATATATATATATATATCTCAAGATTATTATTCCATTACCTGGACGTCACAATTAGTTCCTGATGATCGCTTCCTTTTTTCTCATTTTTGAATTTGGGCGCCGTGGTTACTCCCGTGGTTACCTATGCTTGAGAACCACTGACCAGCTGGCCGTGGTTATCTGTCCGCCATCTTGGATTTCCCTAATGGGCTCGCGTGGGTATCTGCCGCCATCTTGGATTCTAGGTACCCACGCTCCGGAGCGTGGTTAGAAGTAACCACGTCTGGGATCCCTGTCTCGAGATATGACGTTCCGCAGTTTTGAACTTGGTATATGTTCTATGGTTTTTGAATCGGATTGGCAAATAAGTGCTCCGGGTGTTTAGGGTGACCGATTACGGGGACTAGGTATCGCTCTCAGTAGTTTTTCCCCATTTTGACTAAAATACGTGCACCAGATGTTTAAGTTCGCTGATTACGGGGTCCAGGTATCGTGCTGCACAGTCTTTCACGATTCTAGCTGAAATATGTGCACCAGGTGTTCCGGGTCGCCGATGAAGGGATGAAGGGGTCTAGGTATCGAGCTCCATAGTGTTTCATAATTCTAGCTGAAATACGTGCAACAGGTATTTAAGGTCGGCGATTACGGTGTCTAGGAATCACGCTCTGTACTGTTTCATCTTTTTAACTAAAAACTGTGCACCAGGAGTTTGGGGTCGACGATCAAGTGGTCTAGGTATTGACTTCGAGTTAACCAACGATGACCGTGAGGTCAAAGTTGAAGGTGATTTCAAGGTCAAATCAATTTTGCTTATTTTTCTTCAAATTTGAACAAATTTGATTTGACCTTGGAATGACCTTCAAATTTTTTCAAATTTGTCCCAAGGTCAAGGACAAGGTTACCGTTGTTTATTAGATAAAATTGATTTGACCTTGAAATGACCTTCAACTTTGACCTCAAGGTCATCGTTGGTTAACATCAAGTGGATAACTAGACTACATGATCGGCAACTCCAAACACCGGGGGCACGTTTTTTAGTTATAAAAATGAAAATCTACGGAACGCGACACCTAGACCCCGTAATCGACGACCCTAAAAACCTGGTGCACGTATTTTAGTCGAAGAGTTGAAAAACTACGGCGCGCGATATCTAGACCCCGTAATCGGTGACCCTAAACACCTGGTGGACGTATTTTAGTTAAAGTGATGGAGAACCACGGCGTTCGATATCTAGACCACGTATCGGCGATTGTAAGCATCTGGTGCACGTATATGAGTCACGGGGGTGACAATCAGGGTAGGGAAACGGCAATGTTAAATTTCTGAACGCTTAAACCTCGGTACATCTGGCGCCACCTACGCAGACTGCAGTACATTTTGTGGAACTAAAATACACTACGTCATAAAACATGGCTGCCTGCAGCCTGTCTGAGACCGCGGGGCACGAATGAGCATGACGTTTATATTTTCAGAAATTCTCTCTACATTTCTACAGTGGCGTACAGTATATGTAAATTGATGTATCAAAATTCAACCATTTTATTGTAATACTCAATATTCGTTCGAAAATTATAAATTTTAAATAATTAATTCCAATACATTTTTGGACTTTTTAATTTATCAGAAAAATAATATAACCTAAAACTAATACTTTTAAACGTTTTTTTTTATAACGTACACATTAATTTTTTAACTAATTGTGAAAATAGTGGACATCTGTGACGGATTGAACTTTACTTCAGATACACTGTTTCAATTTGAAATAAACGAAATGCTATTTGAATTTCCCGCTTTCAAGAGTGGGATAAAACCTTAGTGGTTTATAAAACTCCTTTTATTTTTATTGTTAGGCCGATCTGTTTGAAACTTTGAAATGTTTCTCGCCTTCTAATTTAATTCATGCTTTATACCATAGACATTTGTGGGAGACAGTGTGAATAAATTCATGGTAGAAATACATGTAATGAACAAAATAAAAATAAGATGTGAACATATATTGATAAATGCTATTAAAACTTATGATTTTATTTTATCAAAGAATCTTTTATTGATATATTTGTGAAGTAATTAACAAAAGTGTTAGTAATAGACTGATTATTATTTGTTTCAATTCCATCTTTATGAATTATACAAGAGATTTTAGTTTTTTTAGTCTCATTTTCTTTTCCCACAACGTCGTTCATTGTTTCCCAAAGTCTTTTAGGATTTTATGCAAGTTTTTCTATTTTGGTGCTGTAGTATCTATTTTTTATCTTTAAAATTAATTTATTTAAAATATTCCTATGATTTTTATATTCATATCTGATTTCAGTATTGTTTGGGTGTTTAGTAGAAAGTTTAAGCAATCTATCCCTGGTCTTCATGCTTTCAGTAGGCCTTCTGTGATCCAAGGTGTCTTCTTTCTTGAGGTATCCGTTGAGATGGTAGTTGAGGAATTGATGTAAGCTTGCAGTCTTAATATAAAATCATTTGTGCATGTTTCCAAATTTGTATTGTTACAGATATCCATCCAATGTTCAGCTTGTAATTTCATAATTAATTTTTTATAATCCAATCTTTTACGTGTTCTATTAACTTCCTCAGGGTAATATTCTTGACCAAGAATTGTTATACATGTGAGCACCAGATAGTGATCAGTGATGTTTGTCTGTAGGATTCCAGAAATTATGTCTGAGTTGCAGTGCTGCGATTTGTAAAAAATATGGTCAATGCAGGTAGCTGATTTGTTAGTAACATCAGTTGGTTTATTGATAGCTGACAAAAATCCAAGTTCGCTAAATGTCGTTAAGTAATCCAATGAAATTTGTTCGTTTTTGAGTATATCAATATTTATATCACCAGTAAAAATTTGGGTTGCATTTGAATCTAATTTTTTAATAAAATGTTGAATATTCTCGATGAATGTATACGGATCTTCAGAATGTAGTCTGTATAGTGCAAGGATATCGATTTTGATAGATTTGGTCGGATGCAGACAGAGATGTACCGCTTTATTTTCATTTATCGTTATAATTTCATGAATAAATGATAAAGTTTCCTTGACATATACTACAGTACCATCGTTTTGATTTCGATGGCATTCGTTGTAAATCGTGTGATATCCGGGAATGTTGTATAGTGTAAGATTTTCTATAGACCAAGTTTCAGCAGCTATTATAACATCGAATGTCATGTTGTAGTTATAAAGGAGTAATAGTAATTTTTCAAAGTTACAATGCAAACTACGTATATTAAGATGCATTATTTTTATTGAGGGTCTGAGAGACGAAAGAGTGATTTGACAATTTTCGTGTGATGTAAATTCAATTGTATGACTTTGTTGTGCGTCAATATATTCAATTAAATGTTCAGAGAACATTTAAATTATTTAAATTATTGGGTAATCAATTTTAGATATTACGAATTTGTTACGCGAGGCAAATGATTCGCATTTCTTTTCATCATTTGCGGCGTGGTCTGTGGAATAGGTTGAATTAAATCTTTTATTAGTTTCTATGCAATTTATGCATTTCGGATTTATTTTGTCAGTACAGACTTTAGTCGTGTGTGTATCTGCACAATAGGCGCATATTAGTGTCTCACTTTGACATTGTTAGGCACTATGACCATATTTATTGCACTTAAGGGCCCTCGAGCGTGCCGAGCGGTCCCGCCTGTGACGTCAGAGGCGAGAAAACTTTGCGCCGTGAAATTGGCGATTTTCGAGGGATTTTCGCGATTTTTTTTGCAGAAATCGGTTTCTCGTGTCGAGGAATAGCGATTAAAGTATTATGGAAAAGATTGTTAGCTTATAAATAGGAAAAATAAAGCATCAAAGTTTGACAGCGGCCATCTCTTTGTCTAACTTCAGGCGATCGACATAAGACCTTCTCTTTCTAGGTTGCTCCGCTCACTCGCGCTTCGAGACTGTCTCACTTGCTCGGAATAGAAAGACACTCGCTCCCTCTCTCTCTCTCTCACTGCTTCCGTACAAGAGTGCAGCGCGACGGGCCGGGCATTGTCGTTACGAAAAATGCATGCATTTTTGCGAATGTGGCCGGGGAACAAAATTCCGAAAATCAACACACCCCCCGACGGGCCAAAATTTGCATATAACATGGCTCCAGCGTGATTTTCTTCCCTTTGTCTTTTAAAATTTGGCAAAAAGAAAGCGAACGTTAGAATCACACAATATCGAAACTTTAGTTTTCGTTTTCGGAACTTTGTTTCCCGGTCGCGCAAATTACACGATTTTTTAAAAATATGGATGCTTTTTAGAAAGTAACACATCGAGAACTGCAGATGGTGAGATACGGTAAGTCATGCAATATAGTTTTGAAGGGTTACTTTTTGATTATCGGAGTATAAAAAGCGAAAAAACTTATAGTCAATTCATCCCAGTTCGAATAACTTTTGTGTTCGATCAAAAATTTTTAGTAAAATAATTGGCAAAGCAAAGCGCACAAGCGACAAAAACTGTTCTTTTTTTTCTATAAATGCTGTGCCCTACGCGAACAAATTACATGTAATTTGCGCAATATTTATTTCATTCAGTTTTCCAAACTTCTTTTCCGATACCAGACACTCGGAGGATAAAAAGCGAGAAAGCTCTTAGTCAATTCATCCCAGATCGAATAACTTTTGTGTTCGATCAAAAACTTTCAGTACAATAATTGGCAAAGCAAAGCGCACAAGCGTCAAAAACTGTTCTTTTTTTCTATAAATGCTGTGCCCTATGCGAACAAATTACACGTCATTTGGGCAATATTTATTTCATTCGGTTTTCCTAACTTTTTTCCGACACCATACACTCCATCTGTACAATTCAGAAAAATTTCAAAAAATATAAAAAATATCGCATTTCACGACAGATGGCAAAGCGGAGATTTTTCGCAAAACTTGTGGATCAAATACCTACCTTTGAAGTCCATACTCGGATACCCGGAAAGCAACCTCAATGCGGAAGAATGGAACCACACGCATTCATCCAAACACGCCCGCACACACGAACGCATATTCAATCAATATGCATAGAGAAATAAATTGCCAATGTGGGGGGGGGGGGGGGATTTCTCCCCCCCCCCCTTGGGGGGAAGGAAAAATGTATATTTTTATTTAATTTTTATTTTTTTTTTGTTTCTTTTGTCCTTATTTTCGTACGGGGGTCTGGGCCCCCGGGGCATTCGCCACGTTTCCCGGAAAAACCGCGCCATGTCTTGAACGTAGCAGCGATGCATCGCCGCCTCCTGCCTCTCGCTTACCCATCTGCCCGCACGGACCCTGGGGCCCCGCGGGTGACGCTGAAACAATAAAAACATATTACAAGTAAAATACACGACAATAGGCAGTTATAGAATTAAAATATCGCACCAAACAATAAACATATTGCATCTAAATTTTCTGAGGAAATGCGTCATCGCTTTTAAAAATAATAAAATGACGGTTATATAATTAAAAATTTGCAATAAATAGAAATGTATAATCTGCAACTATTTGTGCGATGAAATAAATAATAAATATATTGTAAATATTTTTAATATATTATTTTAATGTAATATGTTAATTTTTATATAATATTTTAAATATATTGTATATATATTATTGTATAAAAGAAATTAATAAAATGTATTGCAGATATGTACCATCATATTTTTGCAGTTCAATTTTTAACAATAATCTACCCACTGACAGAACAATATAGTAAAATGTACTAATCGTAAATAACTATTTGACTAGTTGAAATTACTTTCGCTTGTAGTATACGCGTAGTCCAAATAACTTTGACAGCTTCTTATAAGCTGTAACTTTTAACAACGTATCTACTTCCAGGTACTACATGTATAGGATCAGTATATTTTACTATTTTCCTTCTCCCTGTGTGTAGCTTACCATTAAAAATTCAACTACAACCGCAATCCTAAATATCTACCAATCAACTTCTGCCATTTATATCATCGCACAAATAGTTACAGTCAATTTATACAAATTTTCAAGCGTATAACCATCATCTTTTTATTTTGCTGCGTAATCCGTATAGATGCAATACGTTATCATCATGTATTACACTGCGCAATGAAAAATCATTCTGAAGCTATCTGTGCGAAGAAATAAATGGCAGAAGTTGTTTGCTAGATATTTACTATCGTGTTTGTAGTTTAATTTTGAATGGTAAGAAAAAACTGGGAGAAGGAAAATAGTAAAATACACTGATCATATACGCGTACTACCTATAAGTCTATACGTCGTTAAATATGTTACAGTTTAGACAAGGCTGTCAAAGTTACTTGTTCTACGCGTATATCTCAAGCAACAGTAATTTCGACTAGTGGAATAGTTATTCTAGATATTTACTATCGTGTTTGTAGTTTAATTTAACAATGGTAAACAAACCACTGGGCGAAGGAAAATAATAAATTATACTGATCATATACGCGTACTACCTATAAGTCTATACGTGGTTAAATATGTTACAGTTTAGACGAAGCTGTCAAAGTTACTTGGTCCACGCGTATATCTCAAGCAACAGTAATTTCGACTAGTGGAATAGTTATTCTAGATAATTACTATTGTGTTTGTAGTTTAATTTTGAATGGTAAACAAACCACTGGGCGAAGGAAAATAGTAAATTATACTGATCATATTGCGTACTAACTATAAGTCTATACGTTGTTAAATATGTTACAGTTTAGACGAAGCTGTCAAAGTTACTTGGTCTACGCGTATGCCTCAAGCAACAGTAATTTCGACTAGTGGAATAGTTATTCTAGATATTTACTATCGTGTTTGTAGTTCAATTTTGAATGGTAAACAAACCACTGGGCGAAGGAAAATAGTAAAATATACTGATCATATACGCGTACTACCTATAAGTCTATACGTGGTTAATTATGTTACAGCTTAGACGAAGCTGTCAAAGTTACTTGGTCTACGCGTATGTCTCAAGCAACAGTAATTTCGATTACTGTAATAGTTATCCTATCTAGGATTAGAACATTTTACTATTTTGTTCTCTCAGTGGGTAGATTACTGTTAAAAATTAAACTACAAAAATACGATAGTACTCATCCACAATAAATTTATGCTATTTATTTCATCGCGCAAATAGTTGCAGACTATTTATACAAATTTTCAAGCGTATAACCGTCATCTTTTTATTTTGCTGCGTAATCCGTATACAGGGTGAGTCTGGTAGAAGTGAACATAGGGAAACCCATGTTAAGGCTACGCGCCTCGTGATTGGTCGATTCCGGTGGAACGTTTCTTGTCCGCCGATTGGCTGTGAACGGTCATATGCGTCACACGTAATTTAGAGCCACAAGAATGTAAACAAAATACTGCAAGCTTTGGATTGTTTTAATACTATCTTGCTTTAAAATATTTTATTCTTGCCAATTGTTTTATTGAAAACCTTTCAACTTATCGGCTGCATCCGGTTGTAACAAAAGTAGAAGATTCACGAACTGAGTCTTGAATTTTGGATTGTGTTACTCATTTCATGGATTTGACACATTTTACATAAGCCTAAAATGTGGTTATGTCACACAAGAGATTTGCTATTTCTTTTCGAGTTTCTTTTCTATTAAAATATTATTTTAAAGCAAGATAATTTTAAAACAATCCAAAGCTTGCAGTATTTTGTTTACATTCTTGTGGTCTAAATTACGTGTGACGCATATGACCGTTCACAGCCAATCAGCAAACAAGCGACGTTCCACCGGAATCGACCAATCACGAGGCGCGTAGCCTTAACATGGGTTTCCCTATGTTCACTTCTACCAGACTCACCCTGTAGATGCAATACGTTATCATCATGCATTACACTGCGCAATGAAAAATCATTCTGAAGCTATCTGTGCGAGGAAATAAATGGCAGAAGTTGTTTGCTAGATATTTACTATCGTGTTTGTAGTTTAATTTTGAATGGTAAGCAAAACACTGGGAGAAGGAAAATAGTAAAATACACTGATCATATACGCGTACTACCTATAAGTGTATACGTTGTTAAATATGTTACAGTCTAGACGAAGCTGTCAAAGTTACTTGGTCTACGCGTATACCTCAAGCCACAGTAATTTCGATTACTGGAATAGTTATCCTATCTAGGATTAGTACATTTTACTATTTTGTTCTCTCAGTGGGTAGATTGCTGTTAAAAATTAAACTACAAAAATTCGATAGTACTCATCCACAATAAATTTATGCTATTTATTTCATGGCGCAAATAGTTGCATACTATTTATACAAATTTTCAAGCGTATAACCGTCACCTTTTTATTTTGCTGCGTAATCTGCAATGAAATAAATACCTGGATTTCTTCTCCCCGGTCACACGGCCGCTCCATCGGCTCGTCCGCATCGGCATCAATGGTTTCGGCATCGGCGGTTTCCTTCTCTTTTGCCTCTGGCAATTCAGGAGCCTCGTCGCTGAAATAAACAATAAATGGTTACATGTACAAATTATAAAAAATTCTGGAATCTACAATTGTGAAATTCTTATTACTTACCGATGATTTTCTCTTTCGGCCATGCTGCTTTTTTTGCGGCTACCGTAAAAATGCCGCGCCGTCGAATTTACCGCACGAACCGAGTTTTGCCGAACGCCTAGCGGTGTTGCCAAGTCGTTTGCTCTCCGGATTCCGCGCCCCGCAGGAACGAGGAAGAAAAGAAACTATGTATGATGAAATGTATTGTACCGACATACATGATGGTGAGCTTCGATTGAGTTGAACTCAAAAGTTGTTGCACCTCGTGGTTTTTTGTAGGCATATTTCCAGATTTGTCTCGCGGTTATTTTAAGCCGTAAATGAAAATAATCGATACAGGGAAACTCGAAATATCTTGATTTTTCGAATTTTTTTAATGGTTACTGTAAATATTTTCCTCAAAATAACTTTTAGATCTATTTTTATTACATGAACGTTTAGATTTTGACTGTAGAAAGATAATCCCGTCAGATTTTTATTACTTTTATATGTTAAAACTCAAAATATTTACGAAAATACGCAAAAAAACGTTTTTTTTTATATTAAAATAAAATAAACGGCTTAGACCTACCAATTGCATTAGATGTTAAAATGCCATTGTTTCCAAATTTCATAAACATTTAAAGAATTAATTATTTTATTTTAATATGTAAATGCACCTTCGTTAAATCTATATTATTAGTGTTTTTTTTTATGTTCTGTACATATAATTTGTCTCAGACATCCTGCGACAAAACAACTCAAGAACAAATTAACGTATACAAGATTATCTGTAAAACTAAAAAAGAAACATTGCTTTATCTCATTTCGTTCCAAAGTTTGAGCCTTTCGAACATACGTTTTAAAGAATATATCTGGTTCAATTTGTTTCAACTTTCACATATTGTTGATTATATTGTTCTACAAATGTCGATAGAAAAATCTGAGAAAACGAGTATGACTAGACGAATTTCCGCACAATTCTTAAAAAAAGAAATCTGTCTATCTATCACATTTACAAAGTTATAAAGGTTTGAAGAATACAGGTTTTACGTATGTTTATTCGGACGTTGCACTCCTTAGAAAAATACAATTTTCTTATCGCGTAAAGCAAATGGAATTTGTTACTCGGTGTTTTTTTGGGTCGCTAACTACGAATTCTTAGTTGTTTTGTCGCAGAATGTCTGAGACAAATTATATTTACAGCACATAAAAAAACACGTTTTTTTGCGTATTTTCGTAAATATTTTGAGTTTTAACATCTAAAAGTAATAACAATCTTTCAGGATTATCTTTGTAGAGTCAAAATCCGATCGTTCATGTAAAAAAAATAGATCTAAACGTTATTTTGATGCAAATATTTACAATAACCTTAAAAAAAATGCAAAAAATCAAGATATTTCGAGTTTCCCTCTATCGCTTATTTTTATTTACGGCTTAAAATAACCGCGAGACAAATTGGAAAATATGTCTACAAAAAACCACGAGGTGCAAGAACTTGTCGATACGAAAGTTACTAGCCTCTATTGAAGGCCCGTTTTCATTATGTACATCCCCAGAATGTATGTATGTATACATACTTCGCGGAAAAATAAGTTCCGCTATTCTTGAAAGGGGCGAAAGCAGTTTTTGCATTCGGCACCGAGTATACTGAGTCTAATTAAAATCGAAATCGAAATCGTCCAAAAACTTTTTTCTAAATAGGTAGGGCTTTCCATGACAACTCAGTCTTTTCATAGCGTCTGTGAAATAACATTTGTGATAAACCATTTTACGAAAGTAGTGTGTGAAAAATGGATAAAAGAAGGCATATTCATGCAGGCAAAAATGGCTTATGGTGGAATGGACGTAATCGTAAAAGGAATTGCTGTTTTAAAAGGTAAGGAAATCTATATTATTCACAAAAGGGTACTTTTATTAATATATTTACATATAAATATAAATATATTACAATTTTTACCTGAAACTTTCTTCAGTGTAGGATTGGAATACAATATAATTGTACACTTCATGTAAAGTCTAAACCTTTTATACATTATGACGAAAGCCATATGAAGCTACATTATATCGCTATAAAAATATAAAACCGACAACTCTTATAAATGTACGCCATCAGAAACTTCACGCTGCTAGCACACATAATATAGCTATCGCCATAACGTATAATGGAATGGAACTAAGTTAAAAGTAACTTTAGAAAGAATATAAATTACATATTAATTAGCGTATATCATTCGTACAACGATCTAATAAGCGTCAAATCCATTCGTTGCACTACAACATTCAGTAATGTACCGTGCGGTTCCAAGCTTTGTTCTGTATATGTTAGTCATATATCACCCTTGTAAATATATGTGCAAGTAGAGAAATAAAATAAAAATATGAATTATGTACTATCTTATGTAATTTTTATGACTAAAATTTTTGGTTCCCAGATTGATGACATTTACTTCATAGAAAAGTTTGTTGGTGATTTCAGGAGCCGCTGAATAGGTTTACATTAAAATAGTTTTTTATTCGAGTCTAAGTATAAAATCAGTAATGAAAGCCGGTCTGTTTGGTCAATTTTGGTTTTATGTTGAGGCTTGGTCAATAAATTTACTCAATTCACCATTTGAGAACAGTTTCACAGTCTTCGTGTGATGTATAAATAAGTACTTTCATAAAACTCTTTTCAGCAGTACCTGAAATAACAAAAATGACTTTTTTATGAAGTACTGGTGATCAATTAGTTTCTACAATTTTAATCATATGAAGGCAATGAATTTTTTCTGGAATGGAGAATCAAATTTATTAACCGAAACTCGATGTAAGACTAAAATTTCATTATAGATTTTATATTTAGGCTTGAATACAAAACTACTTTCTTTTAAGTGTTTTCAGCGGTATCTAAAATCCAAAAAAAAACTTCCACGAAGTAAATTTAATTAATCTGGAAAAATTGACAAAGTTTTTAGAACTTATCGTGTGATGACTGTGAAACTTTTCTCGAATGGTGAATGGATGAAATTTGTAAACCGAGACTCAATGTCAAACCATAATTGCCTATGCGAACTGCCTTTTATTAAAATTTTGTCTTTACTAATTTTGTATGTGCAATTCAGTGCTGCTCGAATAAAAAGTATAATTTATTTCGAAAAAAAAAACGTAATTTTTTACAATCCATACGTAATTATTTCGAAAATGTGTTTTTATGTTCACCATAATTTTTTGGAATTTTTACATTAATTTAAAAAAATGTAGAAACATTATTGCTACAAAAAAAAAATTTTTTTCGCGCTAAAATACAGGGGACGGAAAAATAATTTCTACAGTAATTTTTAACGGGGAATTCACTGGTACTAGAATAAAAAAAGTAAACATCTTTGTTGGCCCTTACAAAAATTGTTTTGTTCCATACAAAAGTTGATTTTTTCTTTTTTAAATGCAATTTTGTATAATCCATGCGTAATTATTTAGAAAATATATTTTTATGTTCACCATAATTTTTTTTTAATTTTTAAATAAATTTAGAAACATGTAGAAGCATTATTTGAAGACACCAATTTTCGTTGGAGCTAAAATGTATGGCTGACAAAAAATTGTTAACACTTTTTGTTTAGCACCACTGAATTCTTCGGCAAAAATGAGTAACGAAATATTTTGTTCGAATTTTTTTAATACCAATATAATCTAGCTAAAATCTCACTCCTACTTCCTCGTAAAACTTTTTTTTAAACTGTTTTCTGTTCTTAATTTCACAGGAAAATGTCTGTCACAACAATTTGTATCTTTACTTTATCTAAAGTTATTATTAATTTTGTGGACTGAATATGATTGTGTCAATAAAGCGCCCTTCACTTCATCATTTCAATGTGTTTTATTTGCATCGGCTCAGTAGTGACGGCTTCCTCTTGACCGGAAAACATTGTGCACAATAATATGTTATCTTCTTTGGGCGGACAACAATGAAACGAACGCGTTTCTTGAATCGTTTTTTAATTTAAAAATACTGTTTCTAATCTTCTTCAATGACTCTCGTGCTCTTTATTAACCCAGTAAGTCCTGAATGGACATTTTTTCACAACACTTTTCGAGCGTTGAATTTTGTGTTAAAAAGTGATCAACAAAATTATCAACCAGATGTATCTGATGTAAAATTAAGTAAGCTTTCGAAATCTTTCATTGGTTTTTTTAAAATGCAATCGTGAAAAACTGCACGATTGTTTGAAAAAAAAACATTGATTTTTCAGATTGTTTGTTCTTCATCTCGTTTTTTCACGTTGATATCATTAAAGAATTTCTATTCGAAGTAAAGAAATCGTGGCCTCGAGACGTGAACTTTACAATGTGCATAGTAACTAAAGGCCAAAGCTTCCAAAATGGCGGCACGAAGACGAAAAAATGGGCGAAAAGTTAATGAATTTTTTTATTTCAAAATGATAAACTTAAAAAATAAATATTTTTCAACAAAAGTTCTTACAAATCATGAAACGATGCGCTGAAATTGTTTACGACTTTTTGAAGAATTTTCAAAATTTAAGAATGTTGAAACGTGAATAAATTTAACGCTCGAAAACTGTATTGAAAATTGCCCATTCAGGACTAATGGGTTAAAGAAAGGCAGAAATTGATTTTTACGTGCATTCGTTTTGATCTCGTCAATAGAAAAGCAGCATCTTTTTACAGGGAGGAAAAATAGGTGTCTTTTGACTGTAATATCTATTCCGTCGGAAGCACCTTTACCGTGGGATCGCAAAAAAGTGACACTTTGCATCAATAGCGAAATCCTCTTTGTGATTTACTAAGTTTCATAAATTGTATTTTTTTTTGTGTTGAGACGCGGCGCCATCTCAAAAATAATAATACTTGTTAACATTGTAAACATTTTAGGTAAAGCACCGATGCTTGCTACGAAGTAGGGTGTACAGTAAAAAGACCATGCCTGTTTCAGATCCCTGCAAAAAGATACTGCTTTTCGCGTTCGTTTCGTTGTTTCGGGCTCGTGATTTTTGTAACCTGAAAAACTGATTCCTTCATTTCTTTCTACAGAATCTATCGGGAAATACTCAATAATTTTGAAGATATAGTAGTATTATATATGACAATGTTTATCCAAGATTACAGAGATATAAACTTAATTATTTGTCATAACTTGCAGGAAACGCCAGATTCGACGTGAGAGGAAAGATATTTTTTGCCAGGTTGAAACTAATTTACAAATGTTCGGAATAATAAGTGACACATGTCATGATGTAACTCCAGTGACACTACAAGAAAGTTTAGAAATGTTGACATGTGAAAATAATGTAAGTATTGACGTAGAGCAAAGTTTGTTATCTTTTTTTGGCGGAGTACATGATACGCATTCTTACAATCCTGATAAATTGACCGAACAAGAACTTCTAGACGTTCTTCAAGATACTCAAACTGATACAAATGTACGTATGTACAATAATGTTAGGTCCAATAGTGTAGAAGAATTAGTAGCCATTGTAGAATATAATGAAACTTTAACGCATTTCGATTCTGACTACATTGACGAGAATATCACGACGGTAACCAAGTATGGGATCGGGCAAATTGAAAATCATAATTTTCTTCAATGTACAGATGAATCGAACTGTGGTAATCATGTAAGTTTTGATAACGACTTGGAACAAAAAATGTTATTTCTTTTTGGTGGAGTAAGCGATAGACCTTCTAACAATCCTCACAGGTTGACCGAACAAGAAATTGTCGATGTTCTTGAAGGTACAGATAGGTATAGAAATTTTAAGTCCATTTCGTACAAAAAATAGCCCTCAGACTTTTTCTGCAACTGGACAGCTGTAGCAACATATATTTCAGTAGCAAATGAACAAACAATATTTATTGTCAACATTCGACTATTTCATCCTTTCGATGTTGACGACAATATCACAATGGTAACCAAGAACGGGATCGGACAAATGGAGAAGGAAATTTTTCTGCAATCAACAGAAAAATCGATATGCGATGTTCCGGACAAAATAGACTGCAATTATGCAAGCATTCTTCATGTAAGCACTCCACCGTTTATGAATGAAATGCATACAGTAAAAGAAGTTTCAAAGAAGATATTGAAACACGTTGAAAGAGGAAAAGAAAACAGGACAATACACGGCCTCATGCCGAACGCATTCGCGGACAATGGATTGCCTCTTAATACTGATCCAAACAAAGAATGCAAATGGAAAAGAAGCATCGTCGATTTTAACCATACATTTCAACAGTTGCATACACTTTTTGACAAACACTCTAAAGATGGCCTGTGTAAATTTGAAGACTTACATTTTGTCAAAGATAGACAAAGAGGACTGAAGTAGCAAATGACGTTTACTTGTGCAAGATGTTCATATACGAATAAACTGTGGAGTGAGCCATCCGCAGATATCAAGTACATGGACATAAATGATGCAGCAGTTGCTGGTACTGTTAATACTGGAATTGGGTTTTACCAGTTAGAGGAACTGTGTGCAGCGATGAATATTCCGTGCATGGCAGGAACAACGTACAGGCGGTATCATGAAGCTGTACATGCCTCGTACATTAAAGCAGCAGAAGAGTCCATGTCTAAGGCTGGACAATTGGAAGTTCGTTTGGCTCTCGAACGAGATGATGTAATAAATGGTATCCCATGCACTAAAGTTGTTGCAGATGGCACTTGGTTGCAGCGGAGTTATGGAGGTAAATTCAATTCTAATTCGGGAGCGGCAGTAATTATTGGATATTACAGCAAACAAGTTTTATACGTTGGCGTACGTAACAAATATTGCTTCGTCTGCTCCAGAGCTGAACAGAGAAATCAAGTTCCTAAGGCGCATACATGCTATAAAAACTGGGACAGTAATAAGAGCTCATCAGCTATGGAAGCCGATATCATTGTCGAAGGTTTCAAATGCAGCATTGAACAGCACGGTCTTATATACGAATTCCTAGTTGCAGATGGCGACAGCAATGTATTTAAAAGTATTCAGCAATATGATCCTTATCCTGACATACCAGTTAAAAAAATCGAGTGCTTCAATCATCTTCTCAGAAACTTGTGTCAAAAATTGAAGCAAGTCGGGAAAGGAAGGATCCGCTTGGGAAAGTGGCGTACAATTATTGAAAGCAAGATTTCACGAATTCGAAATGCTGTAACAAAAGCAGTCGATTCCAGACTGAATGAAAATGTCGATGATGAAACTAAAATCAACCGACTGCGCAAAGATGTTTTGAATATTCCGCACCACATCTTCGGTGAACACAAAAATTGTGAAACGTATTTTTGTACGGGTAAAGTTAAAGAAGATGAAATTAATTATGTACCGGAGATGGAAAGTAAAGGGTTGTTTGGAGAAGTTGAAGAGTGTTTTACTCGTGTAACCCAACATTGTGGAAGTTTGCTAAAAGGCTGTAATAATAACATAGCAGAATCGTGCAATAATTTAGTTGCTAAGCTCGCAGGAGGAAAACGAATAAATTGGGGCCTGAAAGGGTCTTATCAGCTGAGATGTCTTGGTGCGGTTATCCATTTCAATTCTCAGCAATGCACGACAAGCGTTATTAAAGCTATGAAAAAACGGGAAACGAAAATCGTGAAAAGATTAGAAAAACGAAGAAAAATGTGTAATACTGCGAACAGAGTATACGCAAACATGCGGAAGATCTTTCGAGATAAAAGAAAAGTTGTTAAAGCAAGGAAGACACCGAAACAAAAAAATGAACATTACGGTTCTTTTTGTCAAGCCCCAGATCTAAGTGAGGAAGAGTACAGTGCTCAACTAACAATTTTTCAGGAGAAGCTGCAGCATTGGCAAAACAATAAAAAACAAATTGAAATTCAAACAAGAAAACAAAGCGAGTGCGAATTATGGCACGTAATACGCCGAAAATTATTAACGTCGTCTGATTTTGGTCGTGTTACGATGGTAATGATGACGGTTATATTTGTCTGCTATGTAGCACAAACAAGTGTTGAAGCATCCATGAGACCTGCCCGAGACAAATGAGATTTCTTAGAATTACATGATATGATTATTTGTATGAAATTCATTTAGGCACTGTGCAGGAAAGAAATGAACATAAATAAATGTAACAGGATATATATTATATCCCTACACGGACAGGATCACAGACAGATTATTCTGTGTTACTATGTCACGAAAAGGCGAGAGTCGCCGCAAAGGCCAAAGTCACCGCAAAGGCGAGAGTCGCCGCAAAGGCCAAAGTCGCCGCAAAGGCCAAAGTCACCGTAACCTGTAAATACTGCAGGTAACAATAATTGTAGGGAGCATCCAATTGAAATTAAATACCTTCTGTGTTTTTCGGTATATTTTTGTTTCTTTATATTTTGACCAGGTCCTAATAAAATTCACTGCTACTGGGCTACAGCAGTACAATGCATTAAAAAGCATTACAATTTTTAAGCCCTTTTAATACATTTTCGTATATTTTCGGGACAGTAACATTTCATTCAAATGCATTGAAAAGTATATTTTCGGGACAGTAACATTTCATTCAAATGCATTGAAAAGTATGTAATCTTTGAATACTTTGTAATGCAGTGTAGTATATTTTGTTGGACAAAAATTTCACTTTAGATGCATTGATCTTTTGAATACTTCTAAATGCATTTTGGATCACGGGGTAGGAAAGTAATGTTAAATTATCGTCCCATGCCGAATTTGACAACACTGTTATCTATGTTCCTTACGCAAACATTCCTTCAATTGTACATCGCAATATATTTCCTTGTTATATCTGAATTATAAGAGAGCGTCCCATGCGAATACGTAAAAACAATCCCATTTCATACCTACGAATCACATTCTACCAAAGAATTGAAATGTTAAGAGAGAAAAACAACAATGTTACTGAATTGAGTTATGGATTGAATAATTTTACCGGGCTTTTAAAACGATCTATAATAGTACCAAATAACAAAAATGTGTACCCTTTCAGGAGATGTCAAACCACAGATATTCGCAATATCTGCTGACAACATACTTATGTAATTTCTGCAATTGTAACCATGGTAAATGTACAAGAACGTGAAAAATGTGATTACACATTTCTGTATTTATTTTATAAACGAATAAACGTGAATGTTCTTTTACAGATTACGATCTACATTACCTACATTCATCCACGGAAGATACTAAACCGAGTACAATGGGATGCATCAGGAAAGAAAACGATCCTGTACAACTTCCACTAAAATTATCTGCTGAGGTGGATCTTTCCGGAAAATTGTTTACTGTGACTGCTTACAAGTATATTAAAATAAGTTGTCTACATAAAATCAAGGTGACTAAAAAGTAAAAGCTAAATATTCTATCATTCTGCAGAATACGTGGGCCATTATCCTTGCTTCAGCGGGTCCATGGGCTTTCAGAGGTTCTGCCAAACACTGTTATGGTCAGAAGCAGATCAGTGTACGCACCGTTCCTCGAAACAATAACTACATGTATAATATTGTAAGTTCAGTTTGTAGTATATGCATATTTTCTTCATAAATTATCAGCGGGCTTAATCTATTGTGTAATAATATTTCTGAAGTTTATAGTCGTTTGCTTTTTATAAATGAGTATATAATAGTATTTTTCAATGAATAAACTTCAAACAATGAACTTGTACGCCCGTGATAAAAACCTAATTTTTTTATTCAATAGGTGTAAAAAATGGCCATTTTTCGATGATTTTTAACAATGATGACTGAGCAAAATCCCTAACTTTACGCCTTTTACACCCTCTGAATAAAAAATAAACAAATATATTTTATAAATAATTAACAGTATCAATATTTGTACGGCAACTACGAACCTAGTGTCTAAATAACCAATTTTGTGCAATATGCTCTTTGCCAACAGTTGAAATGGAATAGATATTTTCAATGCAAGTGTAGTGTAAAATATTTTTTGTACGAATGTGCGTGATGCACGTGTGCACGTGTTGCACACTTTCCTTCCCAAGGGAATAATGGAACCGAAGTTCGCATGCGCGGAGACGCCCTGGCGGAATCGGCTACTTTCATCCCGCGTTGCTGGCGCGGAAGGTGGTTATTCCGGTGAAGTCGGGAAAAAAACATTTTTGCACATGTGTCGAACATTATTTTATGCTTAAAGTTTGGGTAAAATGCGTTTAAAGAAAATGTCGAAAATGTATAAAATCGCATTAAACGTACACTGAAACAAACATTCAATTTTAGATGGTAGATGACACGTGAACATTCTAATTCATCAGAATAGTAGTTTCCGAAACAAGGGCGTAAAAGTTTTTTCCACGAATGTGCGAGTTGCAGCCGGAGCCGAAAGCGAAAGTCGCATGCACATTCGTCGGAAAAAACATTTCCGCCCATATGCCGAACAATATTTGTTGTTGCAGTGTGCGTAAAGTGACCTTGAAAATGGAAAAAATCACACTTTATGTACACTGTGACAAAGTGTAATGAAGATTGCTAACGTAGTGGAATGTTCTACAATTGTAGGAGGCGCTGGTAAATAAATGTTTCTGGAATTATGAAGGAGACTCTAAATGCTTCCCTTGCAAAACAAGTAATTGCATATTTCCCATAAAATGTATCAATAAAAAAGAAACCACAAGTCCACTGTACAAATTTTTGAAATTCTGTAAATAATATATTTGTAGCAAATTCCAAGGAAACACCGTGAAAAATTAACGTCCCACGTATCACCTGACATTGAATTTCCATTTTATTTGCTGCCAACGAGTTTGTCATACAAAATTGGTTATTTAGAAAAATGGTCCGTACTGGATACAAAAATATGAACAATATTAAATTAAAAAAAAAGAAAAAAATACACACGAATTGAGTAATCAAAATTAAAATAACAACACCAACGAATCTATGAAATTTCCCCTGCCGAAATAGTAAAAAAACGAAAAAGCGCAGCCATTGGCATTCTGGATGCAATATTTTAATCCTAAACGAATTTTCGATTCTTCCAAAACCCCGTGTACAATAGTTGTGCGCAAAGCTTTTTCAAAATTGTGACTAATATAACAACTTGAGACAAAGAAGATAAAATTTCGCATCTTAAGCGATTTCACGTTCGTTTAATTCGTCCTCCTTCTGACCTTCATTACGGTAAAATAAATTCAGATGAAAGTGGAGAACCACTTTTACCCCTATTCCTACTAATATACTGGTAAAAATGTTAAAGAGGATCACGTAAAACTTTGAGCATTTTTTAAAATTTGCAAAAATTTGAAACATTTTTTCGGATATGCTCTCTTCAGTTGTCACTGTCGTAATAAAAAATAGTATTTTGCTGAATTTTTTGAAAATAACCCAAGTTTTGCAAAATCCACTTTGAAACCTATGTTTTTAAGTTGATAGTATGATTCAATTTGAAAATGTTAATCTCAAAGTTCGTAAATACTACGCAAAATATAGTAAGGCAATTTCTTGTAATAAAAATGTGAAACAAAAATTTAAAAGAATTTACAAAAGACTGGCCCAGTTGTCATGGAATGCCCCATGTATTTAGAAAAAAGTTTGTGGACGATTTCGATTTCGAATTTAATTAGACTCAGTACATACTCGGTGCCTAATACAAAAACTGCTTTCACGCCTTTCAAGAATAGCGGAACTATTTTCCCGTGAAGTACGTATATACAGGGTGAATTCCTAACGGCGGAACATAGGGAATCCCATGTTGTTCCGCTTAGCCAATGACGGTGGAGGATCACTGTGAAATCCGACTAGGTCGACCAATCGAATGCGTCGATGCGTTATGCTAAAAAATATAAAAACAAACAGAATAAGTATAATTCCAAAAGTTATTATATTTTCGTAATTTTACGTTTCCATGCAAAATGACTGACAAAATGAATTATTTGTTAAAATTCAAAGGAAAAACTTGCGATTACATATCACAGCTAATTTTTAATCACATGAAAAATTGGGGGAACAGTTTACGAAATACATTAAAGTTTTTCTGTTGACTATTATCATATAATTCATTTTGTCAGTCATTTTGCATGCAAATGTAATATTACGAAATGAAAATAACTTTTGGAAGAATACTTACATATTCTGTTTGTTTTAACATTTGACTCCCTAACGCAGCAACGTATCTGATTGGCTGACGTGGTTGGATCTCACAGTAATCCTCGATCGCTATTGGCTGAGCGGAATAACATGGAATGCCCTATGTTCCACCCTTAGGAATTCACCCTGTATACAATCTGGGGATGAACATTATGAAAACGCGCCTTCAATACGGACTAGTAACTTTCGTACCGATGTATGTTCATAGGTCTATACGTATCATCATGTTATATAGTTTCTTCCTCGTTCCTGCGGGGCGCGGAATCCGGAGAGCCAACGACTTGGCAACACCGCTAGGCGTTCGGCAAAACTCGGTTCGTGCGGTAAATTCGACGGCGCGGCATTTGTACGGTAGCCGCAAAAAAAGCAGCATGGCCGAAAGAGAAAATCATCGGTAAGTAATAAGAATTTCACAGTTGTAGATTCCAAAATTTTTTATAATTTGTACATGTAACCATTTATTGTTTATTTCAGCGACGAGGCTCCTGAATTGCCAGAGGCAAAAGAGAAGGAAACCGCCGATGCCGAAACCATTGATGCCGATGCGGACGAGCAGATGGAGCGGCCGCGTGACCGGGGAGAAGAAATCCAGGTATTTATTTCATTGCAGATTACGCAGCAAAATAAAAAGGTGACGGTTATACGCTTGAAAATTTGTATAAATAGTATGCAACTATTTGCGCCATGAAATAAATAGCATAAATTTATTGTGGATGAGTACTATCGTATTTTTGTAGTTTAATTTTTAACAGCAATCTACCCACTGAGAGAACAAAATAGTAAAATGTACTAATCCTAGATAGGATAACTATTCCAGTAATCGAAATTACTGTGGCTTGAGGTATACGCGTAGACCAAGTAACTTTGACAGCTTCGTCTAAACTGTAACATATTTAACAACGTATACACTTATAGGTAGTACGCGTATATGATCAGTGTATTTTACTATTTTCCTTCTCCCAGTGTTTTGCTTACCATTCAAAATTAAACTACAAACACGATAGTAAATATCTAGCAAACAACTTCTGCCATTTATTTCTTCGCACAGATAGCTTCAGAATGATTTTTCATTGCGCAGTGTACTTAGAGTTGCCACCTTGGCCGGTTTCGACCGGCCTGGCCGGTTTTTCAGTTCCTCTGCCGGTTGCCGGTTAAGGTACGATTTTGGCCGGGTTTCGTGAGACTAAAGCGTTTCCGCTCTATATGGGACATTCTTTTACAAATCGAACGGATTTCGTAAAAAATATTGGTCGACATTTATTGATTTGCTTCCAAATTTTTTTATGCGTTCCTTATACAAAAAAGTCGAGACGTGTTTCTGGATTTTTTTTTTAATCAATATTTTCGAAAATATGGCGGTTTGAAATTTGTAATACTCTCCAATTCTGCACTTTTTGAAATTGCCATAACTCCGGTTCTAATTATCCGATTGACTTCAGCCGGGGCTCATTTCAAAGGTAATGAAATTGTCTTTATTTCTATATGCGTAGTTTTTAAAATTGTTGCTAAAAAGCGATTGTTATAAACAATTGAATATTAGAAAGTCCATTTACTGCTCGAGGCCGACAGTATGCAAATTTTATTATTGCACCATTGAATTCCTCGGGAAATTTCCTACAAGAAACATATTTTTCCAGAATAGCGATTTTACATCTACTATGTCAAATAAATTAATTTCCGACGGCAGATTACGCTCCGTAGCGCGTGGCGCTATGGCAAGACGAGAGAACACGCGTAACGAGTTGCGCAGTACATGCGTTCTTCTAGTAAAGGGTACAAATTGTTACAAACATTACTAGTGTGGTATTAATAGTAATAAAAGTAATAATATAATTATAATAAGGGATAACGAAATATTGATCTGTTGTAAATGACGAAATTTATAATGAAATATATTTAATCTATTATTAATATAATAACGTTAATAAATTAAAATACGATCCCGTCCGGTAGTTATCGGCACGGTTAGCGGAGATATGTGTGGTAGTTTCGTCTTTAGTACTGTATTCTTTACCTAGAAGTCATTGAACTGTTGACAACAGCAAGTAAACAGCTAATACATATTTGCCTGTTGAATTCTATATACGATTTGTGTGAGCATAAATAAAGGTTTATCGTAAAACGGATACAGTGACTAAATCTACTTTTAAGGTTTATATTGTGCAATAAAATGTAAGTAATATAGTACTTTTCAATAATTAAATGTCTTATTCAGTACGTTTCTTTAATAATTTGACATGCATAATATATTTACTGTAGTACAGCAGATTGAATTAAGCCTAAAGTACCGCAGAAATCTAGTCTGTCAAAACGAAGGGGTGATTCATGCTTTAATCTGTTTAGTTTACCAAATCATTCATGATTCTGTAACTTATAAGAAATGGACACACGTTGATAGAACGACCTTACAGACTATTATATCTCCCGTAGACGAGTATTTAGCGATTCTGGAAAAAGGCTTAACAAAATTATTGCGGCATGCATTTCTTGTAAACAAACAAAATGAATTTTTGAATGCTAAAAAACAAAATTTATCTCGAAACGAATGCATAGTCATCTGCGATTTTGCAGAGAACTATGCCTTTGTTCTTCAAAATTCTGTTCAGGGAATACATTGGAATAATGACCAGGCAATAGTCCATCCATTTGCAATATATTACCGGGACAAGAGTGATGATAAAATAAGAATGAAAAATTTATGGGGGGGGGGGGTGGGGGGGGGGGGGGGTGGGGGGGGGGGGGGGTGGGGGGGGGGGGGGGTGGGGGGGGGGGGGGGTGGGGGGGGGGGGGGGTGGGGGGGGGGGGGGGTGGGGGGGGGGGGGGGTGGGGGGGGGGGGGGGTGGGGGGGGGGGGGGGTGGGGGGGGGGGGGGGTGGGGGGGGGGGGGGGTGGGGGGGGGGGGGGGTGGGGGGGGGGGGGGGTGGGGGGGGGGGGGGGTGGGGGGGGGGGGGGGTGGGGGGGGGGGGGGGTGGGGGGGGGGGGGGGTGGGGGGGGGGGGGGGTGGGGGGGGGGGGGGGTGGGGGGGGGGGGGGGTGGGGGGGGGGGGGGGTGGGGGGGGGGGGGGGTGGGGGGGGGGGGGGGTGGGGGGGGGGGGGGGTGGGGGGGGGGGGGGGTGGGGGGGGGGGGGGGTGGGGGGGGGGGGGGGTGGGGGGGGGGGGGGGTGGGGGGGGGGGGGGGTGGGGGGGGGGGGGGGTGGGGGGGTCTGGACCTCGTTTAGATCCTTTATTTACATCCCAAAAACATGTCGAAAGTGAACAACATGTCGGCTTTTTGTTACCGATCTCAAATTCAGTCATTTTTCGTTCCCATTTTGGTCGCTAATTTATCGTGTTCGAAAATCTTATAACTTTTTATTTTACTAGCCGAACGGGTCTGGACCTCCTTTAGATCCTTTATTTAGATCCTAAAAACATGTTTGAAGTAAGCAACAAATGTCGGCTCTTTGTTACCGACCTCAAATTAAGCCATTATTCGTTCGCATTTAGGTCGCTAATTTATCGTGTTCGAAAATCGTTTAACTTTTTATATTAATAACCGAACGGATCTGGACCTCGTTTAGATCCTGTATTTGCATCCCAATAACATGTTGGAAGTGAGCAACAAATGTCGGCTACATGTTACCGACCTCAAAATCAGTCATTTTTCGTTCCCACTTCGGTCGCTAATTTATCGTGTTCGAAAATCGTATAACTTTTTATTTTACTAGCCGAACGGGTCTGGACCTCGTTTAGATCCTTTATTTACATCACAAAAACATGTGGGAAGTGAGAAACAAATGTCGGCTATTTGTTACCGACCTCAAATTCAGTCATTTTTCGTTCCAATTTAGGTCGCTAATTTATCGTGTTCGCCAATCTTATAACTTTTTATTTTACTAGCCGAACAGGTCTGGACCTCGTTTGGATCCTTTATTTACATCACAAAAACATGTGGGAAGTGAGCAACAAATGTCGGGTATTTGTTACCGACCTCAAAATCAGTCATTGTTCGTTCCCATTTAGGTCGCTAATTTATCGTGTTCGAAAATCGAATAACTTTTTATTTTACTAGCCGAACGGGTCTGGACCTCCTTTAGATCCTTTATTTACATCCCAAAAACATGTCGGAAGTGAGCAACATGTCGGCTATTTGTTACCGACCTCAAATTCAGTCATTTTTCGTTCCCAGTTAGGTCGCTAATTTATCGTGTTCGAAAATCTTATAACTTTTTATTTTACTAGCCGAACTGGTCTGGACCTCGTTTAAATCCTTTATTTACATCCCAAAAACATGTCGGAAGTGAGAAACAAATGTCGGCTATTTCTTACCGACCTCAATTCAGTCATTTTTCGATCCCATTTAGTTCGCTAATTTATCGTTTTCGAAAATCGTATAACTTTTTATTTTACTAGCCGAATGGGTCTGGACTTCGTTTAGATCCTTTATTTATATCCCAAAAACATGTCGGAAGTGAGCAACAAATGTCGGCTATTTGTTACCGACCTCAAAATCAGTCATTTTTCGTTCCCATTTAGTTCGCTAATTTATCGTTTTCGAAAATCGTATAACTTTTTATTTTAGTAGCCGAATGGGTCTGGACTTCGTTTAGATCCTTTATTTATATCCCAAAAACATGTCGGAAGTGAGCAACAAATGTCGGCTATTTGTTACCGACCTCAAAAATCAGTCATTGTTCGTTCCCATTTAGGTCGCTAATTTATCGTGTTCGAAATTCGTATAACTTTTTATTTTACTAGCCGAACGGGTGTGGACCTCGTTTAGATCCTTTATTTACATCCCAAAAACATGTCGAAAGTGAACAACATGTCGGCTTTTTGTTACCGATCTCAAATTCAGTCATTTTTCGTTCCCATTTTGGTCGCTAATTTATCGTGTTCGAAAATCTTATAACTTTTTATTTTACTAGCCGAACGGGTCTGGACCTCCTTTAGATCCTTTATTTAGATCCTAAAAACATGTTTGAAGTAAGCAACAAATGTCGGCTCTTTGTTACCGACCTCAAATTAAGCCATTATTCGTTCGCATTTAGGTCGCTAATTTATCGTGTTCGAAAATCGTTTAACTTTTTATATTAATAACCGAACGGATCTGGACCTCGTTTAGATCCTGTATTTACATCCCAATAACATGTTGGAAGTGAGCAACAAATGTCGGCTACATGTTACCGACCTCAAAATCAGTCATTTTTCGTTCCCACTTCGGCCGCTAATTTATCGTGTTCGAAAATCGTATAACTTTTTATTTTACTAGCCGAACGGGTCTGGACCTCGTTTAGATCCTTTATTTACATCACAAAAACATGTGGGAAGTGAGAAACAAATGTCGGCTATTTGTTACCGACCTCAAATTCAGTCATTTTTCGTTCCCATTTAGGGCGCTAATTTATCGTGTTCGAAAATCGTATAACTTTTTATATTAATAACCGAACGGGTCTGGACCTCGTTTAGATCCTGTATTTACATCCCAATAACATGTTGGAAGTGAGCAACAAATGTCGGCTACATGTTACCGACCTCAAAATCAGTCATTTTTCGTTCCCACTTCGGTCGCTAATTTATCGTGTTCGAAAATCGTATAACTTTTTATTTTACTAGCCGAACGGGTCTGGACCTCGTTTAGATCCTTTATTTACATCACAAAAACATGTGGGAAGTGAGAAACAAATGTCGGCTATTTGTTACCGACCTCAAATTCAGTCATTTTTCGTTCCAATTTAGGTCGCTAATTTATCGTGTTCGCCAATCTTATAACTTTTTATTTTACTAGCCGAACAGGTCTGGACCTCGTTTGGATCCTTTATTTACATCACAAAAACATTTGGGAAGTGAGCAACAAATGTCGGGTATTTGTTACCGACCTCAAAATCAGTCATTTTTCGTTCCCATTTAGGTCGCTAATTTATCGTGTTCGAAAATCGTATAACTTTTTATTTTACTAGCCGAACGGGTGTGGACCTCGTTTAGATCCTTTATTTACATCCCAAAAACATGTCGAAAGTGAACAACATGTCGGCTTTTTGTTACCGATCTCAAATTCAGTCATTTTTCGTTCCCACTTTGGTCGCTAATTTATCGTGTTCGAAAATCTTATAACTTTTATTTTACTAGCCGAACGGGTCTGGACCTCCTTTAGATCCTTTATTTACATCCCAAAAACATGTCGGAAGTGAGCAACAAATGTCGGCTATTTGTTACCGACCTCAAATTAAGCCATTATTCGTTCGCATTTAGGTCGCTAATTTATCGTGTTCGAAAATCGTTTAACTTTTTATTTTTTTAGCCGAACCTGGCCGAACCTAGATTAAATCCTTTATTTGTATCCCAAAATCATGTCGGAAGTGAGCAACAAATGTCGGCTATTTGTTACCGACCTCAATTCAGTCATTTTTCGTTCCCATTTAGTTCGCTAATTTATCGTTTTCGAAAATCGTATAACTTTTTATTTTAGTAGCCGAACGGGTCTGGACCTCGTTTAGATCCTTTATTTACATCCCAAAAACATGTCGAAAGTGAACAACATGTCGGCTTTTTGTTACCGATCTCAAATTCAGTCATTTTTCGTTCCCATTTTGGTCGCTAATTTATCGTGTTCGAAAATCTTATAACTTTTTATTTTACTAGCCGAACGGGTCTGGACCTCGTTTAAATCCTTTATTTACATCCCAAAAACATGTTGGAAGTGAGCAACAAATGTCGGGTATTTGTTACCGACCTCAAAATCAGTCATTTTTCGTTCCCATTTAGGTCGCTAATTTATCGTGTTCGAAAATCGTATAACTTTTTATTTTACTAGCCCAACGGGTCTGGACCTCGTTTAGATCCTTCATTTACATCCCAAAAACATGTCGGAAGTGGGCAACAAATGTCGGCTACATGTTACCGACCTCAAAATCAGTCATTTTTCGTTCCCACTTCGGTCGCTAATTTATCGTGTTCGAAAATCGTATAACTTTTTATTTTACTAGCCGAACGGGTCTGGACCTCGTTTAGATCCTTTATTTACATCACAAAAACATGTGGGAAGTGAGAAACAAATGTCGGCTATTTGTTACCGACCTCAAATTCAGTCATTTTTCGTTCCAATTTAGGTCGCTAATTTATCGTGTTCGCCAATCTTATAACTTTTTATTTTACTAGCCGAACAGGTCTGGACCTCGTTTGGATCCTTTATTTACATCACAAAAACATTTGGGAAGTGAGCAACAAATGTCGGCTATTTGTTACCGACCTCAAATCAAGCCATTATTCGTTCCCATTTAGGTCGCTAATTTATCGTGTTCGAAAATCGTATAACTTTTTATTTTACTAGCCGAACAGGTCTGGACCTCGTTTAGATCCTTTATTTACATCACAAAAACATTTGGGAAGTGAGCAACAAATGTCGGCTATTTGTTACCGACCTCAAATCAAGCCATTATTCGTTCCCATTTAGGTCGCTAATTTATCGTGTTCGAAAATCTTATAACTTTTTATTTTACTAGCCGAACGGGTCTGGACCTCCTTTAGATCCTTTATTTAGATCCTAAAAACATGTTTGAAGTAAGCAACAAATGTCGGCTCTTTGTTACCGACCTCAAATTAAGTCATTTTTCGTTCGCATTTAGGTCGCTAATTTATCGTGTTCGAAAATCGTTTAACTTTTTATATTATTAGCCGAACCTGTCTGGACCTCGTTTAGATCCTGTATTTACATCCCAATAACATGTTGGAAGTGAGCAACAAATGTCGGCTACATGTTACCGACCTCAAAATCAGTCATTTTTCGTTCCCATTTCGGTCGCTAATTTATCGTGTTCGAAAATCGTATAACTTTTTATTTTACTAGCCGAACGGGTCTGGACCTCGTTTAGATCCTTTATTTACATCACAAAAACATGTGGGAAGTGAGAAACAAATGTCGGCTATTTGTTACCGACCTCAAATTCAGTCATTTTTCGTTCCCATTTAGGTCGCTAATTTATCGTGTTCGAAAATCGTATAACTTCTTATGTTCGTAGCCGAGCGGGTCAGTACCTCGTTTAGTTCCTGTATTTACATCACAAAAACATGTTGGAAGTGAGCAACAAATGTCGGCTATTTGTTACCGACCTCAAAATCAGTCATTTTTCGTTCCCACTTCGGTCGCTAATTTATCGTGTTCGAAAATCGTATAACTTTTTATTTTACTAGCCGAACGGGTCTGGACCTCGTTTAGATCCTTTATTTACATCACAAAAACATGTGGGAAGTGAGAAACAAATGTCGGCTATTTGTTACCGACCTCAAATTCAGTCATTTTTCGTTCCAATTTAGGTCGCTAATTTATCGTGTTCGAAAATCGTATAACTTTTTATTTTACTAGCCGAACAGGTCTGGACCTCGTTTGGATCCTTTATTTACATCACAAAAACATTTGGGAAGTGAGCAACAAATGTCGGGTATTTGTTACCGACCTCAAAATCAGTCATTTTTCGTTCCCATTTAGGTCGCTAATTTATCGTGTTCGAAAATCGTATAACTTTTTATTTTACTAGCCGAACGGGTGTGGACCTCGTTTAGATCCTTTATTTACATCCCAAAAACATGTCGAAAGTGAACAACATGTCGGCTTTTTGTTACCGATCTCAAATTCAGTCATTTTTCGTTCCCACTTTGGTCGCTAATTTATCGTGTTCGAAAATCTTATAACTTTTTATTTTACTAGCCGAACGGGTCTGGACCTCGTTTAGATCCTTTATTTACATCCCAAAAACATGTCGGAAGTGAGCAACAAATGTCGGCTATTTGTTACCGACCTCAAATTAAGCCATTATTCGTTCGCATTTAGGTCGCTAATTTATCGTGTTCGAAAATCGTTTAACTTTTTATTTTTTTAGCCGAACCTGGCCGAACCTAGATTAAATCCTTTATTTGTATCCCAAAATCATGTCGGAAGTGAGCAACAAATGTCGGCTATTTGTTACCGACCTCAATTCAGTCATTTTTCGTTCCCATTTAGTTCGCTAATTTATCGTTTTCGAAAATCGTATAACTTTTTATTTTAGTAGCCGAACGGGTCTGGACCTCGTTTAGATCCTTTATTTACATCCCAAAAACATGTCGAAAGTGAACAACATGTCGGCTTTTTGTTACCGATCTCAAATTCAGTCATTTTTCGTTCCCATTTTGGTCGCTAATTTATCGTGTTCGAAAATCTTATAACTTTTTATTTTACTAGCCGAACGGGTTTGGACCTCCTTTAGATCCTTTATTTAGATCCTAAAAACATGTTTGAAGTAAGCAACAAATGTCGGCTCTTTGTTACCGACCTCAAATTAAGCCATTATTCGTTCGCATTTAGGTCGCTAATTTATCGTGTTCGAAAATCGTTTAACTTTTTATATTAATAACCGAACGGATCTGGACCTCGTTTAGATCCTGTATTTACATCCCAATAACATGTTGGAAGTGAGCAACAAATGTCGGCTACATGTTACCGACCTCAAAATCAGTCATTTTTCGTTCCCACTTCGGTCGCTAATTTATCGTGTTCGAAAATCGTATAACTTTTTATTTTACTAGCCGAACGGGTCTGGACCTCGTTTAGATCCTTTATTTACATCACAAAAACATGTGGGAAGTGAGAAACAAATGTCGGCTATTTGTTACCGACCTCAAATTCAGTCATTTTTCGTTCCAATTTAGGTCGCTAATTTATCGTGTTCGCCAATCTTATAACTTTTTATTTTACTAGCCGAACAGGTCTGGACCTCGTTTGGATCCTTTATTTACATCACAAAAACATTTGGGAAGTGAGCAACAAATGTCGGCTATTTGTTACCGACCTCAAATCAAGCCATTATTCGTTCCCATTTAGGTCGCTAATTTATCGTGTTCGAAAACCGTATAACTTTTTATTTTACTATCCGAACGGGTCTGGACCTAGTTTAGATCCTTTATTTACATCCCAAAAACATGTTGGGAGTGAGCAACAAATGTCGGCTATTTGGTACAGACCTCAAATTAAGCCATTATTCGTACCCATTTAGGTCGCTAATTTATCGTGTTCGAAAATCTTATAACTTTTTATTTTACTAGCCGAACGGGTCTGGACCTCCTTTAGATCCTTTATTTAGATCCTAAAAACATGTTTGAAGTAAGCAACAAATGTCGGCTCTTTGTTACCGACCTCAAATTAAGCCATTATTCGTTCGCATTTAGGTCGCTAATTTATCGTGTTCGAAAATCGTTTAACTTTTTATATTAATAACCGAACGGATCTGGACCTCGTTTAGATCCTGTATTTACATCCCAATAACATGTTGGAAGTGAGCAACAAATGTCGGCTACATGTTACCGACCTCAAAATCAGTCATTTTTCGTTCCCACTTCGGTCGCTAATTTATCGTGTTCGAAAATCGTATAACTTTTTATTTTACTAGCCGAACGGGTCTGGACCTCGTTTAGATCCTTTATTTACATCACAAAAACATGTGGGAAGTGAGAAACAAATGTCGGCTATTTGTTACCGACCTCAAATTCAGTCATTTTTCGTTCCCATTTAGGGCGCTAATTTATCGTGTTCGAAAATCGTATAACTTTTTATATTAATAACCGAACGGGTCTGGACCTCGTTTAGATCCTGTATTTACATCCCAATAACATGTTGGAAGTGAGCAACAAATGTCGGCTACATGTTACCGACCTCAAAATCAGTCATTTTTCGTTCCCACTTCGGTCGCTAATTTATCGTGTTCGAAAATCGTATAACTTTTTATTTTACTAGCCGAACGGGTCTGGACCTCGTTTAGATCCTTTATTTACATCACAAAAACATGTGGGAAGTGAGAAACAAATGTCGGCTATTTGTTACCGACCTCAAATTCAGTCATTTTTCGTTCCAATTTAGGTCGCTAATTTATCGTGTTCGCCAATCTTATAACTTTTTATTTTACTAGCCGAACAGGTCTGGACCTCGTTTGGATCCTTTATTTACATCACAAAAACATTTGGGAAGTGAGCAACAAATGTCGGGTATTTGTTACCGACCTCAAAATCAGTCATTTTTCGTTCCCATTTAGGTCGCTAATTTATCGTGTTCGAAAATCGTATAACTTTTTATTTTACTAGCCGAACGGGTGTGGACCTCGTTTAGATCCTTTATTTACATCCCAAAAACATGTCGAAAGTGAACAACATGTCGGCTTTTTGTTACCGATCTCAAATTCAGTCATTTTTCGTTCCCACTTTGGTCGCTAATTTATCGTGTTCGAAAATCTTATAACTTTTATTTTACTAGCCGAACGGGTCTGGACCTCCTTTAGATCCTTTATTTACATCCCAAAAACATGTCGGAAGTGAGCAACAAATGTCGGCTATTTGTTACCGACCTCAAATTAAGCCATTATTCGTTCGCATTTAGGTCGCTAATTTATCGTGTTCGAAAATCGTTTAACTTTTTATTTTTTTAGCCGAACCTGGCCGAACCTAGATTAAATCCTTTATTTGTATCCCAAAATCATGTCGGAAGTGAGCAACAAATGTCGGCTATTTGTTACCGACCTCAATTCAGTCATTTTTCGTTCCCATTTAGTTCGCTAATTTATCGTTTTCGAAAATCGTATAACTTTTTATTTTAGTAGCCGAACGGGTCTGGACCTCGTTTAGATCCTTTATTTACATCCCAAAAACATGTCGAAAGTGAACAACATGTCGGCTTTTTGTTACCGATCTCAAATTCAGTCATTTTTCGTTCCCATTTTGGTCGCTAATTTATCGTGTTCGAAAATCTTATAACTTTTTATTTTACTAGCCGAACGGGTTTGGACCTCCTTTAGATCCTTTATTTAGATCCTAAAAACATGTTTGAAGTAAGCAACAAATGTCGGCTCTTTGTTACCGACCTCAAATTAAGCCATTATTCGTTCGCATTTAGGTCGCTAATTTATCGTGTTCGAAAATCGTTTAACTTTTTATATTAATAACCGAACGGATCTGGACCTCGTTTAGATCCTGTATTTACATCCCAATAACATGTTGGAAGTGAGCAACAAATGTCGGCTACATGTTACCGACCTCAAAATCAGTCATTTTTCGTTCCCACTTCGGTCGCTAATTTATCGTGTTCGAAAATCGTATAACTTTTTATTTTACTAGCCGAACGGGTCTGGACCTCGTTTAGATCCTTTATTTACATCACAAAAACATGTGGGAAGTGAGAAACAAATGTCGGCTATTTGTTACCGACCTCAAATTCAGTCATTTTTCGTTCCAATTTAGGTCGCTAATTTATCGTGTTCGCCAATCTTATAACTTTTTATTTTACTAGCCGAACAGGTCTGGACCTCGTTTGGATCCTTTATTTACATCACAAAAACATTTGGGAAGTGAGCAACAAATGTCGGCTATTTGTTACCGACCTCAAATCAAGCCATTATTCGTTCCCATTTAGGTCGCTAATTTATCGTGTTCGAAAACCGTATAACTTTTTATTTTACTATCCGAACGGGTCTGGACCTAGTTTAGATCCTTTATTTACATCCCAAAAACATGTTGGGAGTGAGCAACAAATGTCGGCTATTTGGTACAGACCTCAAATTAAGCCATTATTCGTACCCATTTAGGTCGCTAATTTATCGTGTTCGAAAATCTTATAACTTTTTATTTTACTAGCCGAACGGGTCTGGACCTCCTTTAGATCCTTTATTTAGATCCTAAAAACATGTTTGAAGTAAGCAACAAATGTCGGCTCTTTGTTACCGACCTCAAATTAAGCCATTATTCGTTCGCATTTAGGTCGCTAATTTATCGTGTTCGAAAATCGTTTAACTTTTTATATTAATAACCGAACGGATCTGGACCTCGTTTAGATCCTGTATTTACATCCCAATAACATGTTGGAAGTGAGCAACAAATGTCGGCTACATGTTACCGACCTCAAAATCAGTCATTTTTCGTTCCCACTTCGGTCGCTAATTTATCGTGTTCGAAAATCGTATAACTTTTTATTTTACTAGCCGAACGGGTCTGGACCTCGTTTAGATCCTTTATTTACATCACAAAAACATGTGGGAAGTGAGAAACAAATGTCGGCTATTTGTTACCGACCTCAAATTCAGTCATTTTTCGTTCCCATTTAGGGCGCTAATTTATCGTGTTCGAAAATCGTATAACTTTTTATATTAATAACCGAACGGGTCTGGACCTCGTTTAGATCCTGTATTTACATCCCAATAACATGTTGGAAGTGAGCAACAAATGTCGGCTACATGTTACCGACCTCAAAATCAGTCATTTTTCGTTCCCACTTCGGTCGCTAATTTATCGTGTTCGAAAATCGTATAACTTTTTATTTTACTAGCCGAACGGGTCTGGACCTCGTTTAGATCCTTTATTTACATCACAAAAACATGTGGGAAGTGAGAAACAAATGTCGGCTATTTGTTACCGACCTCAAATTCAGTCATTTTTCGTTCCAATTTAGGTCGCTAATTTATCGTGTTCGCCAATCTTATAACTTTTTATTTTACTAGCCGAACAGGTCTGGACCTCGTTTGGATCCTTTATTTACATCACAAAAACATTTGGGAAGTGAGCAACAAATGTCGGGTATTTGTTACCGACCTCAAAATCAGTCATTTTTCGTTCCCATTTAGGTCGCTAATTTATCGTGTTCGAAAATCGTATAACTTTTTATTTTACTAGCCGAACGGGTGTGGACCTCGTTTAGATCCTTTATTTACATCCCAAAAACATGTCGAAAGTGAACAACATGTCGGCTTTTTGTTACCGATCTCAAATTCAGTCATTTTTCGTTCCCACTTTGGTCGCTAATTTATCGTGTTCGAAAATCTTATAACTTTTATTTTACTAGCCGAACGGGTCTGGACCTCCTTTAGATCCTTTATTTACATCCCAAAAACATGTCGGAAGTGAGCAACAAATGTCGGCTATTTGTTACCGACCTCAAATTAAGCCATTATTCGTTCGCATTTAGGTCGCTAATTTATCGTGTTCGAAAATCGTTTAACTTTTTATTTTTTTAGCCGAACCTGGCCGAACCTAGATTAAATCCTTTATTTGTATCCCAAAATCATGTCGGAAGTGAGCAACAAATGTCGGCTATTTGTTACCGACCTCAATTCAGTCATTTTTCGTTCCCATTTAGTTCGCTAATTTATCGTTTTCGAAAATCGTATAACTTTTTATTTTAGTAGCCGAACGGGTCTGGACCTCGTTTAGATCCTTTATTTACATCCCAAAAACATGTCGAAAGTGAACAACATGTCGGCTTTTTGTTACCGATCTCAAATTCAGTCATTTTTCGTTCCCATTTTGGTCGCTAATTTATCGTATTCGAAAATCTCAAAACTTTTTATTTTACTAGCCGAACGGGCCTGGACTTCGTTTAAATCCTTTATTTACATCCCAAAAACATGTTGGAAGTGAGCAACAAATGTCGGCTATTTGTTACCGACCTCAAATTAAGCCATTATTCGTTCGCATTTAGGTCGCTAATTTATCGTGTTCGAAAATCGTTTAACTTTTTATTTTACTAGCCGAACGGGTCTGGACCTCCTTTAGATCCTTTATTTACATCCCAAAAACATGTCGGAAGTGAGCAAAAAATGTCGGCTATTTGTTACCGACCTCAAATTAAGCCATTATTCGTTCGCATTTAGGTCGCTAATTTATCGTGTTCGAAAATCGTATAACTTTTTATTTTACTAGCCGAACGGGTCTGGACCTCGTTTAGATCCTTTATTTACATCACAAAAACATGTGGGAAGTGAGAAACAAATGTCGGCTATTTGTTACCGACCTCAAATTCAGTCATTTTTCGTTCCAATTTAGGTCGCTAATTTATCGTGTTCGCCAATCTTATAACTTTTTATTTTACTAGCCGAACAGGTCTGGACCTCGTTTGGATCCTTTATTTACATCACAAAAACATTTGGGAAGTGAGCAACAAATGTCGGCTATTTGTTACCGACCTCAAAATCAGTCATTTTTCGTTCCCATTTAAGTCGCTAATTTATCGTGTTCGAAAATCGTATTACTTTTTATTTTACTAGCCGAACGGGTCTGGACCTCGTTTAAATCCTTTATTTACAACCCAAAAACATGTTGGAAGTGAGCAACAAATGTCGGCTATTTGTTACCGACCTCAATTCAGTCATTTTTCGTTCCCATTTAGTTCGCTAATTTATCGTGTTCGAAAATCGTATAACTTTTTATTTTACTAGCCGAACGGGTGTGGACCTCGTTTAGATCCTTTATTTACATCCCAAAAACATGTCGAAAGTGAACAACATGTCGGCTATTTGTTACCGACCTCAAATTCAGTCATTTTTCGTTCCAATTTTGGTCGCTAATTTATCGTGTTCGAAAATCTTATAACTTTTTATTTTACTAGCCGAACGGGTCTGGACCTCGTTTAGATCCTTTATTTACATCCCAAAAACATGTCGAAAGTGAACAACATGTCGGCTTTTGGTTACCGATCTCAAATTCAGTCATTTTTCGTTCCCATTTTGGTCGCTAATTTATCGTGTTCGAAAATCTTATAACTTTTTATTTTACTAGCCGAACGGGTCTGGACCTCGTTTAGATCCTTTATTTACATCCCAAAAACATGTCGGAAGTGAGCAACATGTCGGCTATTTGTTACCGACCTCAAATTCAGTCATTTTTCGTTCCCAGTTAGGTCGCTAATTTATCGTGTTCGAAAATCTTATAACTTTTTATTTTACTAGCCGAACGGGTCTGGACCTCGTTTGGATCCTTTATTTACATCACAAAAACATGTGGGAAGTGAGCAACAAATGTCGGGTATTTGTTACCGACCTCAAAATCAGTCATTGTTCGTTCCCATTTAGGTCGCTAATTTATCGTGTTCGAAAATCGAATAACTTTTTATTTTACTAGCCGAACGGGTCTGGACCTCCTTTAGATCCTTTATTTACATCCCAAAAACATGTCGGAAGTGAGCAACATGTCGGCTATTTGTTACCGACCTCAAATTCAGTCATTTTTCGTTCCCAGTTAGGTCGCTAATTTATCGTGTTCGAAAATCTTATAACTTTTTATTTTACTAGCCGAACTGGTCTGGACCTCGTTTAGATCCTTTATTTACATCCCAAAAACATGTCGGAAGTGAGAAACAAATGTCGGCTATTTGTTACCGACCTCAATTCAGTTATTTTTCGTGTTCATTTAGTTTGCTAATTTATCGTTTTCGAAAATCGTATAACTTTTTATTTTACTATCCGAACGGGTCTGGACCTCGTTTAGATCCTTTAATTACATCCCAAAAACATGTTGGAAGTGAGCAACAAATGTCGGCTATTTCTTACCGACCTCAATTCAGTCATTTTTCGATCCCATTTAGTTCGCTAATTTATCGTTTTCGAAAATCGTATAACTTTTTATTTTACTAGCCAAACGGGTCTGGACCTCCTTTAGATCCTTTATTTACATCCCAAAAACATGTCGGAAGTGAGCAACAAATGTCGGCTATTTGTTACCGACTTCAAATTAAGTCATTTTTCGTTCCCATTTAGGTCGCTAATTTATCGTGTTGGAAAATCGTATAACTTTTTATTTTTTCAGCCAAACCTGGCCGAACCTCTTTTAAATCCTTTATTTGTATCCCAAAATCATGTCGGAAGTGAGAAACAAATGTCGGCTATTTCTTACCGACCTCAATTCAGTCATTTTTCGATCCCATTTAGTTCGCTAATTTATCGTTTTCGAAAATCGTATAACTTTTTATTTTACTAGCCGAACGGGTCTGGACCTCGTTTAAATCCTTTATTTACATCCCAAAAACATGTCGGAAGTGAGAAACAAATGTCGGCTATTTCTTACCGACCTCAATTCAGTCATTTTTCGATCCCATTTAGTTCGCTAATTTATCGTTTTCGAAAATCGTATAACTTTTTATTTTACTAGCCGAATGGGTCTGGACTTCGTTTAGATCCTTTATTTATATCCCAAAAACATGTCGGAAGTGAGCAACAAATGTCGGCTATTTGTTACCGACCTCAAAATCAGTCATTTTTCGTTCCCATTTAGTTCGCTAATTTATCGTTTTCGAAAATCGTATAACTTTTTATTTTAGTAGCCGAATGGGTCTGGACTTCGTTTAGATCCTTTATTTATATCCCAAAAACATGTCGCAAGGGAGCAACAAATGTCGGCTATTTGTTACCGACCTCAAAATCAGTCATTGTTCGTTCCCATTTAGGTCGCTAATTTATCGTGTTCGAAATTCGTATAACTTTTTATTTTACTAGCCGAACGGGTGTGGACCTCGTTTAGATCCTTTATTTACATCCCAAAAACATGTCGAAAGTGAACAACATGTCGGCTTTTTGTTACCGATCTCAAATTCAGTCATTTTTCGTTCCAATTTAGGTCGCTAATTTATCGTGTTCGCCAATCTTATAACTTTTTATTTTACTAGCCGAACAGGTCTGGACCTCGTTTGGATCCTTTATTTACATCACAAAAACATTTGGGAAGTGAGCAACAAATGTCGGGTATTTGTTACCGACCTCAAAATCAGTCATTTTTCGTTCCCATTTAGGTCGCTAATTTATCGTGTTCGAAAATCGTATAACTTTTTATTTTACTAGCCGAACGGGTGTGGACCTCGTTTAGATCCTTTATTTACATCCCAAAAACATGTCGAAAGTGAACAACATGTCGGCTTTTTGTTACCGATCTCAAATTCAGTCATTTTTCGTTCCCACTTTGGTCGCTAATTTATCGTGTTCGAAAATCTTATAACTTTTATTTTACTAGCCGAACGGGTCTGGACCTCCTTTAGATCCTTTATTTACATCCCAAAAACATGTCGGAAGTGAGCAACAAATGTCGGCTATTTGTTACCGACCTCAAATTAAGCCATTATTCGTTCGCATTTAGGTCGCTAATTTATCGTGTTCGAAAATCGTTTAACTTTTTATTTTTTTAGCCGAACCTGGCCGAACCTAGATTAAATCCTTTATTTGTATCCCAAAATCATGTCGGAAGTGAGCAACAAATGTCGGCTATTTGTTACCGACCTCAATTCAGTCATTTTTCGTTCCCATTTAGTTCGCTAATTTATCGTTTTCGAAAATCGTATAACTTTTTATTTTAGTAGCCGAACGGGTCTGGACCTCGTTTAGATCCTTTATTTACATCCCAAAAACATGTCGAAAGTGAACAACATGTCGGCTTTTTGTTACCGATCTCAAATTCAGTCATTTTTCGTTCCCATTTTGGTCGCTAATTTATCGTGTTCGAAAATCTTATAACTTTTTATTTTACTAGCCGAACGGGTCTGGACCTCCTTTAGATCCTTTATTTAGATCCTAAAAACATGTTTGAAGTAAGCAACAAATGTCGGCTCTTTGTTACCGACCTCAAATTAAGCCATTATTCGTTCGCATTTAGGTCGCTAATTTATCGTGTTCGAAAATCGTTTAACTTTTTATATTAATAACCGAACGGATCTGGACCTCGTTTAGATCCTGTATTTACATCCCAATAACATGTTGGAAGTGAGCAACAAATGTCGGCTACATGTTACCGACCTCAAAATCAGTCATTTTTCGTTCCCACTTCGGTCGCTAATTTATCGTGTTCGAAAATCGTATAACTTTTTATTTTACTAGCCGAACGGGTCTGGACCTCGTTTAGATCCTTTATTTACATCACAAAAACATGTGGGAAGTGAGAAACAAATGTCGGCTATTTGTTACCGACCTCAAATTCAGTCATTTTTCGTTCCCATTTAGGGCGCTAATTTATCGTGTTCGAAAATCGTATAACTTTTTATATTAATAACCGAACGGGTCTGGACCTCGTTTAGATCCTGTATTTACATCCCAATAACATGTTGGAAGTGAGCAACAAATGTCGGCTACATGTTACCGACCTCAAAATCAGTCATTTTTCGTTCCCACTTCGGTCGCTAATTTATCGTGTTCGAAAATCGTATAACTTTTTATTTTACTAGCCGAACGGGTCTGGACCTCGTTTAGATCCTTTATTTACATCACAAAAACATGTGGGAAGTGAGAAACAAATGTCGGCTATTTGTTACCGACCTCAAATTCAGTCATTTTTCGTTCCAATTTAGGTCGCTAATTTATCGTGTTCGCCAATCTTATAACTTTTTATTTTACTAGCCGAACAGGTCTGGACCTCGTTTGGATCCTTTATTTACATCACAAAAACATTTGGGAAGTGAGCAACAAATGTCGGGTATTTGTTACCGACCTCAAAATCAGTCATTTTTCGTTCCCATTTAGGTCGCTAATTTATCGTGTTCGAAAATCGTATAACTTTTTATTTTACTAGCCGAACGGGTGTGGACCTCGTTTAGATCCTTTATTTACATCCCAAAAACATGTCGAAAGTGAACAACATGTCGGCTTTTTGTTACCGATCTCAAATTCAGTCATTTTTCGTTCCCACTTTGGTCGCTAATTTATCGTGTTCGAAAATCTTATAACTTTTATTTTACTAGCCGAACGGGTCTGGACCTCCTTTAGATCCTTTATTTACATCCCAAAAACATGTCGGAAGTGAGCAACAAATGTCGGCTATTTGTTACCGACCTCAAATTAAGCCATTATTCGTTCGCATTTAGGTCGCTAATTTATCGTGTTCGAAAATCGTTTAACTTTTTATTTTTTTAGCCGAACCTGGCCGAACCTAGATTAAATCCTTTATTTGTATCCCAAAATCATGTCGGAAGTGAGCAACAAATGTCGGCTATTTGTTACCGACCTCAATTCAGTCATTTTTCGTTCCCATTTAGTTCGCTAATTTATCGTTTTCGAAAATCGTATAACTTTTTATTTTAGTAGCCGAACGGGTCTGGACCTCGTTTAGATCCTTTATTTACATCCCAAAAACATGTCGAAAGTGAACAACATGTCGGCTTTTTGTTACCGATCTCAAATTCAGTCATTTTTCGTTCCCATTTTGGTCGCTAATTTATCGTATTCGAAAATCTCAAAACTTTTTATTTTACTAGCCGAACGGGCCTGGACTTCGTTTAAATCCTTTATTTACATCCCAAAAACATGTTGGAAGTGAGCAACAAATGTCGGCTATTTGTTACCGACCTCAAATTAAGCCATTATTCGTTCGCATTTAGGTCGCTAATTTATCGTGTTCGAAAATCGTTTAACTTTTTATTTTTTTAGCCGAACCTGGCCGAACCTCGATTAAATCCTTTATTTGTATCCCAAAATCATGTCGGAAGTGAGAAACAAATGTCGGCTATTTGTTACCGACTTCAAATTAAGTCATTTTTCGTTCCCATTTAGGGCGCTAATTTATCGTGTTCGAAAATCGTATAACTTTTTATATTAATAACCGAACGGGTCTGGACCTCGTTTAGATCCTGTATTTACATCCCAATAACATGTTGGAAGTGAGCAACAAATGTCGGCTACATGTTACCGACCTCAAAATCAGTCATTTTTCGTTCCCACTTCGGTCGCTAATTTATCGTGTTCGAAAATCGTATAACTTTTTATTTTACTAGCCGAACGGGTCTGGACCTCGTTTAGATCCTTTATTTACATCACAAAAACATGTGGGAAGTGAGAAACAAATGTCGGCTATTTGTTACCGACCTCAAATTCAGTCATTTTTCGTTCCAATTTAGGTCGCTAATTTATCGTGTTCGCCAATCTTATAACTTTTTATTTTACTAGCCGAACAGGTCTGGACCTCGTTTGGATCCTTTATTTACATCACAAAAACATTTGGGAAGTGAGCAACAAATGTCGGGTATTTGTTACCGACCTCAAAATCAGTCATTTTTCGTTCCCATTTAGGTCGCTAATTTATCGTGTTCGAAAATCGTATAACTTTTTATTTTACTAGCCGAACGGGTGTGGACCTCGTTTAGATCCTTTATTTACATCCCAAAAACATGTCGAAAGTGAACAACATGTCGGCTTTTTGTTACCGATCTCAAATTCAGTCATTTTTCGTTCCCACTTTGGTCGCTAATTTATCGTGTTCGAAAATCTTATAACTTTTATTTTACTAGCCGAACGGGTCTGGACCTCCTTTAGATCCTTTATTTACATCCCAAAAACATGTCGGAAGTGAGCAACAAATGTCGGCTATTTGTTACCGACCTCAAATTAAGCCATTATTCGTTCGCATTTAGGTCGCTAATTTATCGTGTTCGAAAATCGTTTAACTTTTTATTTTTTTAGCCGAACCTGGCCGAACCTAGATTAAATCCTTTATTTGTATCCCAAAATCATGTCGGAAGTGAGCAACAAATGTCGGCTATTTGTTACCGACCTCAATTCAGTCATTTTTCGTTCCCATTTAGTTCGCTAATTTATCGTTTTCGAAAATCGTATAACTTTTTATTTTAGTAGCCGAACGGGTCTGGACCTCGTTTAGATCCTTTATTTACATCCCAAAAACATGTCGAAAGTGAACAACATGTCGGCTTTTTGTTACCGATCTCAAATTCAGTCATTTTTCGTTCCCATTTTGGTCGCTAATTTATCGTGTTCGAAAATCTTATAACTTTTTATTTTACTAGCCGAACGGGTCTGGACCTCCTTTAGATCCTTTATTTAGATCCTAAAAACATGTTTGAAGTAAGCAACAAATGTCGGCTATTTGTTACCGACCTCAAATTCAGTCATTTTTCGTTCCCATTTAGGTCGCTAATTTATCGTGTTCGAAAATCGTATAACTTTTTATTTTACTAGCCCAACGGGTCTGGACCTCGTTTAGATCCTTCATTTACATCCCAAAAACATGTCGGAAGTGGGCAACAAATGTCGGCCATTTGTTACCGACCTCAATTCAGTTATTTTTCGTGTTCATTTAGTTCGCTAATTTATCGTTTTCGAAAATCGTATAACTTTTTATTTTAGTAGCCGAACGCGTCTGGACTTCGTTTAGATCCTTTATTTACATCCCAAAAACATGTCGGAAGTGAGCAACAAATGTCGGCTATTTGTTACCGACCTCAAATTAAGCCATTTCTCACATCCATTTTGCTCACTACTTTTATGCATTTAAAAGACGTATAACTTTTTATTTTCCTAGCCGAACGGGTCTGGACCTCGATTAAATCCTTTATTTACATCCCAAAAACATGTCGGGAGTGAGCAACAAATGTCGGCTATTTGTTACCGACCTCAATTCAGTCATTTTTCGTTCCCATTTAGTTCGCTAATTTATCGTTTTCGAAAATCGTATAACTTTTTATTTTAGTAGCCGAACGGGTCTGGACTTCGTTTAGATCCTTTATTTACATCCCAAAAACATGTCGGAAGTGAGCAACAAATGTCGGCTATTTGTTACCGACCTCAAAATCAGTCATTGTTCATTCCCATTTAGGTCGCTAATTTATCGTGTTCGAAAATCGTATAACTTTTTATTTTACTAGCCGAACGGGTGTGGACCTCGTTTAGATCCTTTATTTACATCCCAAAAACATGTCGAAAGTGAACAACATGTCGGCTATTTGTTACCGAAATCAAATTAAGCCATTATTCGTTCCCATTTAGGTCGCTAATTTATCGTGTTCGAAAATCGTATAACTTTTTATTTTACTAGCCGAACGGGTCTGGACCTCGTTTGGATCCTTTATTTACATCCCAAAAACATGTTGGGAGTGAGCAACAAATGTCGGCTATTTGTTACCGATCTCAAATTAAGCCATTATTCGTTCCCATTTAGTTCGCTAATTTATCGTGTTCGAAAATCGTACAACTTTTTATTTTTTTAGCCGAACCTGGCCGAACCTCGATTAAATCCTTTATTTGTATCCCAAAATCATGTCGGAAGCGAGAAACAAATGTCGGCTATTTGTTACCGATCTCAAATTAAGCCATTATTCGTTCCCATTTAGTTCGCTAATTTATCGTGTTCGAAAATCGTATAACTTTTTATTTTTTTAGCCAAACCTGGCCGAACCTCGATTAAATCCTTTATTTGTAACCCAAAATCATGTCGGAAGTGAGAAACAAATGTCGGCTATTTCTTACCGACCTCAATTCAGTCATTTTTCGTTCCCATTTAGTTCGCTAATTTATCGTTTACGGAAATCGTATAACATTTTATTTTTTTAGCCGAACCTGGCCGAACCTCGATTAAATCCTTTATTTGTATCCCAAAATCATGTCGGAAGCGAGAAACAAATGTCGGCTATTTGTTACCGACTTCAAATTAAGTCATTTTTCGTTCCCATTTAGGTCGCTAATTTATCGTTTTCGAAAATCGTATAACTTTTTATTTTACTAGCCGAACGGGTCTGGACCTCGTTTAAATCCTTTATGTACATCCCAAAAACATGTCGGAAGTTAGCAACAAATGTCGGCTATTTGTTACCGACCTCAAATTCAGTCATTTTTCGTTCCCATTTAGTTCGCTAATTTATCGTTTTCGAAAATCGTATAACTTTTTATTTTAGTAGCCGAACGGGTCTGGACTTCGTTTAGATCCTTTATTTACATCCCAAAAACATGTCGGAAGTGAGCAACAAATGTCGGCTATTTGTTACCGACCTCAAAATCAGTCATTGTTCATTCCCATTTAGGTCGCTAATTTATCGTGTTCGAAAATCGTATAACTTTTTATTTTACTAGCCGAACGGGTGTGGACCTCGTTTAGATCCTTTATTTACATCCCAAAAACATGTCGAAAGTGAACAACATGTCGGCTTTTTGTTACCGATCTCAAATTCAGTCATTTTTCGTTCCCATTTTGGTCGCTAATTTATCGTTTTCGAAAATCGTATAACTTTTTATTTTAGTAGCCGAACGGGTCTGGACTTCGTTTAGATCCTTTATTTACATCCCAAAAACATGTCGGAAGTGAGCAACAAATGTCGGCTATTTGTTACCGACCTCAAAATCAGTCATTGTTCATTCCCATTTAGGTCGCTAATTTATCGTGTTCGAAAATCGTATAACTTTTTATTTTACTAGCCGAACGGGTGTGGACCTCGTTTAGATCCTTTATTTACATCCCAAAAACATGTCGAAAGTGAACAACATGTCGGCTTTTTGTTACCGATCTCAAATTCAGTCATTTTTCGTTCCCATTTTGGTCGCTAATTTATCGTGTTCGAAAATCTTATAACTTTTTATTTTACTAGCCGAATGGGTCTGGACCTCCTTTAGATCCTTTATTTACATCCCAAAAACATGTCGGAAGTGAGCAACATGTCGGCTATTTGTTACCGACCTCAAATTCAGTCATTTTTCGTTCCCATTTAGTTCGCTAATTTATCGTTTTCGAAAATCGTATAACTTTTTATTTTACTAGCCGAACGGGTCTGGACCTCGTTTAAATCCTTTATTCACATCCCAAAAACATGTTGGAAGTGAGCAACAAATGTCGGCTATTTGTTACCGACCTCAAAATCAGTCATTTTTCGTTCCCATTTAGGTCGCTAATTTATCGTGTTCGAAAATCGTATTACTTTTTATTTTACTATCCGAACGGGTCTGGACCTCGTTTAGATCCTTTATTTACATCCCAAAAACATGTTGGGAGTGAGCAACAAATGTCGGCTATTAGTTACCGACCACAAATTAAGCCATTATTCGTTCCCATTTAGATCGCTAATTTATCGTGTTCGAAAATCGTATAGCTTGTTATTTTTTTAGCCGAACCTGGCCGAACCTCGATTAAATCCTTTATTTGTATCCCAAAATGATGTCGGAAGCGAGAAACAAATGTCGGCTATTTGTTACCGACTTCAAATTAAGTCATTTTTCGTTCCCATTTAGGTCGCTAATTTATCGTGTTCGAAAATCGTATAACTTTTTATTTTTTTAGCCAAACCTGGCCGAACCTCGATTAAATCCTTTATTTACATCCCAAAAAACATGTCGGAAGTGAGCAACAAATGTCGGCTATTTGTTACCGACCTCAAAATCAGTCATTTTTCGTTCCCATTTAAGTCGCTAATTTATCGTGTTCGAAAATCGTATTACTTTTTATTTTACTAGCCGAACGGGTCTGGACCTCGTTTAAATCCTTTATTTACAACCCAAAAACATGTTGGAAGTGAGCAACAAATGTCGGCTATTTGTTACCGACCTCAATTCAGTCATTTTTCGTTCCCATTTAGTTCGCTAATTTATCGTGTTCGAAAATCGTATAACTTTTTATTTTACTAGCCGAACGGGTGTGGACCTCGTTTAGATCCTTTATTTACATCCCAAAAACATGTCGAAAGTGAACAACATGTCGGCTATTTGTTACCGACCTCAAATTCAGTCATTTTTCGTTCCCAGTTAGGTCGCTAATTTATCGTGTTCGAAAATCTTATAACTTTTTATTTTACTAGCCGAACGGGTCTGGACCTCGTTTGGATCCTTTATTTACATCACAAAAACATGTGGGAAGTGAGCAACAAATGTCGGGTATTTGTTACCGACCTCAAAATCAGTCATTGTTCGTTCCCATTTAGGTCGCTAATTTATCGTGTTCGAAAATCGAATAACTTTTTATTTTACTAGCCGAACGGGTCTGGACCTCCTTTAGATCCTTTATTTACATCCCAAAAACATGTCGGAAGTGAGCAACATGTCGGCTATTTGTTACCGACCTCAAATTCAGTCATTTTTCGTTCCCAGTTAGGTCGCTAATTTATCGTGTTCGAAAATCTTATAACTTTTTATTTTACTAGCCGAACTGGTCTGGACCTCGTTTAGATCCTTTATTTACATCCCAAAAACATGTCGGAAGTGAGAAACAAATGTCGGCTATTTGTTACCGACCTCAATTCAGTTATTTTTCGTGTTCATTTAGTTTGCTAATTTATCGTTTTCGAAAATCGTATAACTTTTTATTTTACTATCCGAACGGGTCTGGACCTCGTTTAGATCCTTTAATTACATCCCAAAAACATGTTGGAAGTGAGCAACAAATGTCGGCTATTTCTTACCGACCTCAATTCAGTCATTTTTCGATCCCATTTAGTTCGCTAATTTATCGTTTTCGAAAATCGTATAACTTTTTATTTTACTAGCCAAACGGGTCTGGACCTCCTTTAGATCCTTTATTTACATCCCAAAAACATGTCGGAAGTGAGCAACAAATGTCGGCTATTTGTTACCGACTTCAAATTAAGTCATTTTTCGTTCCCATTTAGGTCGCTAATTTATCGTGTTGGAAAATCGTATAACTTTTTATTTTACTAGCCGAATGGGTCTGGACCTCGTTTAGATCCTTTATTTATATCCCAAAAACATGTCGGGAGTGAGCAACAAATGTCGGCTATTTGTTACCGACCTCAATTCAGTCATTTTTCGATCCCATTTAGTTCGCTAATTTATCGTTTTCGAAAATCGTATAACTTTTTATTTTACTAGCCGAACGGGTCTGGACCTCGTTTAAATCCTTTATTTACATCCCAAAAACATGTCGGAAGTGAGAAACAAATGTCGGCTATTTCTTACCGACCTCAATTCAGTCATTTTTCGATCCCATTTAGTTCGCTAATTTATCGTTTTCGAAAATCGTATAACTTTTTATTTTACTAGCCGAATGGGTCTGGACTTCGTTTAGATCCTTTATTTATATCCCAAAAACATGTCGGGAGTGAGCAACAAATGTCGGCTATTTGTTACCGACCTCAATTCAGTCATTTTTCGTTCCCATTTAGTTCGCTAATTTATCGTTTTCGAAAATCGTATAACTTTTTATTTTAGTAGCCGAACGGGTCTGGACTTCGTTTAGATCCTTTATTTACATCCCAAAAACATGTCGGAAGTGAGCAACAAATGTCGGCTATTTGTTACCGACCTCAAAATCAGTCATTGTTCATTCCCATTTAGGTCGCTAATTTATCGTGTTCGAAAATCGTATAACTTTTTATTTTACTAGCCGAACGGGTGTGGACCTCGTTTAGATCCTTTATTTACATCCCAAAAACATGTCGAAAGTGAACAACATGTCGGCTATTTGTTACCGAAATCAAATTAAGCCATTATTCGTTCCCATTTAGGTCGCTAATTTATCGTGTTCGAAAATCGTATAACTTTTTATTTTACTAGCCGAACGGGTCTGGACCTCGTTTGGATCCTTCATTTACATCCCAAAAACATGTTGGGAGTGAGCAACAAATGTCGGCTATTTGTTACCGATCTCAAATTAAGCCATTATTCGTTCCCATTTAGTTCGCTAATTTATCGTGTTCGAAAATCGTACAACTTTTTATTTTTTTAGCCGAACCTGGCCGAACCTCGATTAAATCCTTTATTTGTATCCCAAAATCATGTCGGAAGCGAGAAACAAATGTCGGCTATTTGTTACCGATCTCAAATTAAGCCATTATTCGTTCCCATTTAGTTCGCTAATTTATCGTGTTCGAAAATCGTATAACTTTTTATTTTTTTAGCCAAACCTGGCCGAACCTCGATTAAATCCTTTATTTGTAACCCAAAATCATGTCGGAAGTGAGAAACAAATGTCGGCTATTTCTTACCGACCTCAATTCAGTCATTTTTCGTTCCCATTTAGTTCGCTAATTTATCGTTTACGGAAATCGTATAACATTTTATTTTTTTAGCCGAACCTGGCCGAACCTCGATTAAATCCTTTATTTGTATCCCAAAATCATGTCGGAAGCGAGAAACAAATGTCGGCTATTTGTTACCGACTTCAAATTAAGTCATTTTTCGTTCCCATTTAGGTCGCTAATTTATCGTTTTCGAAAATCGTATAACTTTTTATTTTACTAGCCGAACGGGTCTGGACCTCGTTTAAATCCTTTATGTACATCCCAAAAACATGTCGGAAGTTAGCAACAAATGTCGGCTATTTGTTACCGACCTCAAATTCAGTCATTTTTCGTTCCCATTTAGTTCGCTAATTTATCGTTTTCGAAAATCGTATAACTTTTTATTTTACTAGCCGAACGGGTGTGGACCTCGTTTAGATCCTTTATTTACATCCCAAAAACATGTCGAAAGTGAACAACATGTCGGCTTTTTGTTACCGATCTCAAATTCAGTCATTTTTCGTTCCCATTTTGGTCGCTAATTTATCGTTTTCGAAAATCGTATAACTTTTTATTTTAGTAGCCGAACGGGTCTGGACTTCGTTTAGATCCTTTATTTACATCCCAAAAACATGTCGGAAGTGAGCAACAAATGTCGGCTATTTGTTACCGACCTCAAAATCAGTCATTGTTCATTCCCATTTAGGTCGCTAATTTATCGTGTTCGAAAATCGTATAACTTTTTATTTTACTAGCCGAACGGGTGTGGACCTCGTTTAGATCCTTTATTTACATCCCAAAAACATGTCGAAAGTGAACAACATGTCGGCTTTTTGTTACCGATCTCAAATTCAGTCATTTTTCGTTCCCATTTTGGTCGCTAATTTATCGTGTTCGAAAATCTTATAACTTTTTATTTTACTAGCCGAATGGGTCTGGACCTCCTTTAGATCCTTTATTTACATCCCAAAAACATGTCGGAAGTGAGCAACATGTCGGCTATTTGTTACCGACCTCAAATTCAGTCATTTTTCGTTCCCATTTAGTTCGCTAATTTATCGTTTTCGAAAATCGTATAACTTTTTATTTTACTAGCCGAACGGGTCTGGACCTCGTTTAAATCCTTTATTCACATCCCAAAAACATGTTGGAAGTGAGCAACAAATGTCGGCTATTTGTTACCGACCTCAAAATCAGTCATTTTTCGTTCCCATTTAGGTCGCTAATTTATCGTGTTCGAAAATCGTATTACTTTTTATTTTACTATCCGAACGGGTCTGGACCTCGTTTAGATCCTTTATTTACATCCCAAAAACATGTTGGGAGTGAGCAACAAATGTCGGCTATTAGTTACCGACCACAAATTAAGCCATTATTCGTTCCCATTTAGATCGCTAATTTATCGTGTTCGAAAATCGTATAGCTTGTTATTTTTTTAGCCGAACCTGGCCGAACCTCGATTAAATCCTTTATTTGTATCCCAAAATGATGTCGGAAGCGAGAAACAAATGTCGGCTATTTGTTACCGACTTCAAATTAAGTCATTTTTCGTTCCCATTTAGGTCGCTAATTTATCGTGTTCGAAAATCGTATAACTTTTTATTTTTTTAGCCAAACCTGGCCGAACCTCGATTAAATCCTTTATTTACATCCCAAAAAACATGTCGGAAGTGAGCAACAAATGTCGGCTATTTGTTACCGACCTCAAAATCAGTCATTTTTCGTTCCCATTTAAGTCGCTAATTTATCGTGTTCGAAAATCGTATTACTTTTTATTTTACTAGCCGAACGGGTCTGGACCTCGTTTAAATCCTTTATTTACAACCCAAAAACATGTTGGAAGTGAGCAACAAATGTCGGCTATTTGTTACCGACCTCAATTCAGTCATTTTTCGTTCCCATTTAGTTCGCTAATTTATCGTGTTCGAAAATCGTATAACTTTTTATTTTACTAGCCGAACGGGTGTGGACCTCGTTTAGATCCTTTATTTACATCCCAAAAACATGTCGAAAGTGAACAACATGTCGGCTATTTGTTACCGACCTCAAATTCAGTCATTTTTCGTTCCAATTTTGGTCGCTAATTTATCGTGTTCGAAAATCTTATAACTTTTTATTTTACTAGCCGAACGGGTCTGGACCTCGTTTAGATCCTTTATTTACATCCCAAAAACATGTCGAAAGTGAACAACATGTCGGCTTTTGGTTACCGATCTCAAATTCAGTCATTTTTCGTTCCCATTTTGGTCGCTAATTTATCGTGTTCGAAAATCTTATAACTTTTTATTTTACTAGCCGAACGGGTCTGGACCTCCTTTAGATCCTTTATTTACATCCCAAAAACATGTCGGAAGTGAGCAACATGTCGGCTATTTGTTACCGACCTCAAATTCAGTCATTTTTCGTTCCCAGTTAGGTCGCTAATTTATCGTGTTCGAAAATCTTATAACTTTTTATTTTACTAGCCGAACGGGTCTGGACCTCGTTTGGATCCTTTATTTACATCACAAAAACATGTGGGAAGTGAGCAACAAATGTCGGGTATTTGTTACCGACCTCAAAATCAGTCATTGTTCGTTCCCATTTAGGTCGCTAATTTATCGTGTTCGAAAATCGAATAACTTTTTATTTTACTAGCCGAACGGGTCTGGACCTCCTTTAGATCCTTTATTTACATCCCAAAAACATGTCGGAAGTGAGCAACATGTCGGCTATTTGTTACCGACCTCAAATTCAGTCATTTTTCGTTCCCAGTTAGGTCGCTAATTTATCGTGTTCGAAAATCTTATAACTTTTTATTTTACTAGCCGAACTGGTCTGGACCTCGTTTAGATCCTTTATTTACATCCCAAAAACATGTCGGAAGTGAGAAACAAATGTCGGCTATTTGTTACCGACCTCAATTCAGTTATTTTTCGTGTTCATTTAGTTTGCTAATTTATCGTTTTCGAAAATCGTATAACTTTTTATTTTACTATCCGAACGGGTCTGGACCTCGTTTAGATCCTTTAATTACATCCCAAAAACATGTTGGAAGTGAGCAACAAATGTCGGCTATTTCTTACCGACCTCAATTCAGTCATTTTTCGATCCCATTTAGTTCGCTAATTTATCGTTTTCGAAAATCGTATAACTTTTTATTTTACTAGCCAAACGGGTCTGGACCTCCTTTAGATCCTTTATTTACATCCCAAAAACATGTCGGAAGTGAGCAACAAATGTCGGCTATTTGTTACCGACTTCAAATTAAGTCATTTTTCGTTCCCATTTAGGTCGCTAATTTATCGTGTTGGAAAATCGTATAACTTTTTATTTTTTCAGCCAAACCTGGCCGAACCTCTTTTAAATCCTTTATTTGTATCCCAAAATCATGTCGGAAGTGAGAAACAAATGTCGGCTATTTCTTACCGACCTCAATTCAGTCATTTTTCGATCCCATTTAGTTCGCTAATTTATCGTTTTCGAAAATCGTATAACTTTTTATTTTACTAGCCGAACGGGTCTGGACCTCGTTTAAATCCTTTATTTACATCCCAAAAACATGTCGGAAGTGAGAAACAAATGTCGGCTATTTCTTACCGACCTCAATTCAGTCATTTTTCGATCCCATTTAGTTCGCTAATTTATCGTTTTCGAAAATCGTATAACTTTTTATTTTACTAGCCGAATGGGTCTGGACTTCGTTTAGATCCTTTATTTATATCCCAAAAACATGTCGGAAGTGAGCAACAAATGTCGGCTATTTGTTACCGACCTCAAAATCAGTCATTTTTCGTTCCCATTTAGTTCGCTAATTTATCGTTTTCGAAAATCGTATAACTTTTTATTTTAGTAGCCGAATGGGTCTGGACTTCGTTTAGATCCTTTATTTATATCCCAAAAACATGTCGGAAGTGAGCAACAAATGTCGGCTATTTGTTACCGACCTCAAAATCAGTCATTGTTCGTTCCCATTTAGGTCGCTAATTTATCGTGTTCGAAATTCGTATAACTTTTTATTTTACTAGCCGAACGGGTGTGGACCTCGTTTAGATCCTTTATTTACATCCCAAAAACATGTCGAAAGTGAACAACATGTCGGCTTTTTGTTACCGATCTCAAATTCAGTCATTTTTCGTTCCCATTTTGGTCGCTAATTTATCGTGTTCGAAAATCTTATAACTTTTTATTTTACTAGCCGAACGGGTCTGGACCTCCTTTAGATCCTTTATTTAGATCCTAAAAACATGTTTGAAGTAAGCAACAAATGTCGGCTCTTTGTTACCGACCTCAAATTAAGCCATTATTCGTTCGCATTTAGGTCGCTAATTTATCGTGTTCGAAAATCGTATAACTTTTTATATTAATAACCGAACGGGTCTGGACCTCGTTTAGATCCTTTATTTACATCACAAAAACATGTGGGAAGTGAGAAACAAATGTCGGCTATTTGTTACCGACCTCAAATTCAGTCATTTTTCGTTCCAATTTAGGTCGCTAATTTATCGTGTTCGCCAATCTTATAACTTTTTATTTTACTAGCCGAACAGGTCTGGACCTCGTTTGGATCCTTTATTTACATCACAAAAACATTTGGGAAGTGAGCAACAAATGTCGGGTATTTGTTACCGACCTCAAAATCAGTCATTTTTCGTTCCCATTTAGGTCGCTAATTTATCGTGTTCGAAAATCGTATAACTTTTTATTTTACTAGCCGAACGGGTGTGGACCTCGTTTAGATCCTTTATTTACATCCCAAAAACATGTCGAAAGTGAACAACATGTCGGCTTTTTGTTACCGATCTCAAATTCAGTCATTTTTCGTTCCCACTTTGGTCGCTAATTTATCGTGTTCGAAAATCTTATAACTTTTATTTTACTAGCCGAACGGGTCTGGACCTCCTTTAGATCCTTTATTTACATCCCAAAAACATGTCGGAAGTGAGCAACAAATGTCGGCTATTTGTTACCGACCTCAAATTAAGCCATTATTCGTTCGCATTTAGGTCGCTAATTTATCGTGTTCGAAAATCGTTTAACTTATTATTTTTTTAGCCGAACCTGGCCGATCCTAGATTAAATCCTTTATTTGTATCCCAAAATCATGTCGGAAGTGAGCAACAAATGTCGGCTATTTGTTACCGACCTCAATTCAGTCATTTTTCGTTCCCATTTAGTTCGCTAATTTATCGTTTTCGAAAATCGTATAACTTTTTATTTTAGTAGCCGAACGGGTCTGGACCTCGTTTAGATCCTTTATTTACATCCCAAAAACATGTCGAAAGTGAACAACATGTCGGCTTTTTGTTACCGATCTCAAATTCAGTCATTTTTCGTTCCCATTTTGGTCGCTAATTTATCGTGTTCGAAAATCTTATAACTTTTTATTTTACTAGCCGAACGGGTCTGGACCTCCTTTAGATCCTTTATTTACATCCCAAAAACATGTCGGAAGTGAGCAAAAAATGTCGGCTATTTGTTACCGACCTCAAATTAAGCCATTATTCGTTCGCATTTAGGTCGCTAATTTATCGTGTTCGAAAATCGTTTAACTTTTTATATTAATAACCGAACGGATCTGGACCTCGTTTAGATCCTGTATTTACATCCCAATAACATGTTGGAAGTGAGCAACAAATGTCGGCTACATGTTACCGACCTCAAAATCAGTCATTTTTCGTTCCCACTTCGGTCGCTAATTTATCGTGTTCGAAAATCGTATAACTTTTTATTTTACTAGCCGAACGGGTCTGGACCTCGTTTAGATCCTTTATTTACATCACAAAAACATGTGGGAAGTGAGAAACAAATGTCGGCTATTTGTTACCGACCTCAAATTCAGTCATTTTTCGTTCCCATTTAGGGCGCTAATTTATCGTGTTCGAAAATCGTATAACTTTTTATATTAATAACCGAACGGGTCTGGACCTCGTTTAGATCCTGTATTTACATCCCAATAACATGTTGGAAGTGAGCAACAAATGTCGGCTACATGTTACCGACCTCAAAATCAGTCATTTTTCGTTCCCACTTCGGTCGCTAATTTATCGTGTTCGAAAATCGTATAACTTTTTATTTTACTAGCCGAACGGGTCTGGACCTCGTTTAGATCCTTTATTTACATCACAAAAACATGTGGGAAGTGAGAAACAAATGTCGGCTATTTGTTACCGACCTCAAATTCAGTCATTTTTCGTTCCAATTTAGGTCGCTAATTTATCGTGTTCGCCAATCTTATAACTTTTTATTTTACTAGCCGAACAGGTCTGGACCTCGTTTGGATCCTTTATTTACATCACAAAAACATTTGGGAAGTGAGCAACAAATGTCGGGTATTTGTTACCGACCTCAAAATCAGTCATTTTTCGTTCCCATTTAGGTCGCTAATTTATCGTGTTCGAAAATCGTATAACTTTTTATTTTACTAGCCGAACGGGTGTGGACCTCGTTTAGATCCTTTATTTACATCCCAAAAACATGTCGAAAGTGAACAACATGTCGGCTTTTTGTTACCGATCTCAAATTCAGTCATTTTTCGTTCCCACTTTGGTCGCTAATTTATCGTGTTCGAAAATCTTATAACTTTTATTTTACTAGCCGAACGGGTCTGGACCTCCTTTAGATCCTTTATTTACATCCCAAAAACATGTCGGAAGTGAGCAACAAATGTCGGCTATTTGTTACCGACCTCAAATTAAGCCATTATTCGTTCGCATTTAGGTCGCTAATTTATCGTGTTCGAAAATCGTTTAACTTTTTATTTTTTTAGCCGAACCTGGCCGAACCTAGATTAAATCCTTTATTTGTATCCCAAAATCATGTCGGAAGTGAGCAACAAATGTCGGCTATTTGTTACCGACCTCAATTCAGTCATTTTTCGTTCCCATTTAGTTCGCTAATTTATCGTTTTCGAAAATCGTATAACTTTTTATTTTAGTAGCCGAACGGGTCTGGACCTCGTTTAGATCCTTTATTTACATCCCAAAAACATGTCGAAAGTGAACAACATGTCGGCTTTTTGTTACCGATCTCAAATTCAGTCATTTTTCGTTCCCATTTTGGTCGCTAATTTATCGTATTCGAAAATCTCAAAACTTTTTATTTTACTAGCCGAACGGGCCTGGACTTCGTTTAAATCCTTTATTTACATCCCAAAAACATGTTGGAAGTGAGCAACAAATGTCGGCTATTTGTTACCGACCTCAAATTAAGCCATTATTCGTTCGCATTTAGGTCGCTAATTTATCGTGTTCGAAAATCGTTTAACTTTTTATTTTACTAGCCGAACGGGTCTGGACCTCCTTTAGATCCTTTATTTACATCCCAAAAACATGTCGGAAGTGAGCAAAAAATGTCGGCTATTTGTTACCGACCTCAAATTAAGCCATTATTCGTTCGCATTTAGGTCGCTAATTTATCGTGTTCGAAAATCGTTTAACTTTTTATTTTTTTAGCCGAACCTGGCCGAACCTCGATTAAATCCTTTATTTGTATCCCAAAATCATGTCGGAAGTGAGAAACAAATGTCGGCTATTTGTTACCGACTTCAAATTAAGTCATTTTTCGTTCCCATTTAGGGCGCTAATTTATCGTGTTCGAAAATCGTATAACTTTTTATATTAATAACCGAACGGGTCTGGACCTCGTTTAGATCCTGTATTTACATCCCAATAACATGTTGGAAGTGAGCAACAAATGTCGGCTACATGTTACCGACCTCAAAATCAGTCATTTTTCGTTCCCACTTCGGTCGCTAATTTATCGTGTTCGAAAATCGTATAACTTTTTATTTTACTAGCCGAACGGGTCTGGACCTCGTTTAGATCCTTTATTTACATCACAAAAACATGTGGGAAGTGAGAAACAAATGTCGGCTATTTGTTACCGACCTCAAATTCAGTCATTTTTCGTTCCAATTTAGGTCGCTAATTTATCGTGTTCGCCAATCTTATAACTTTTTATTTTACTAGCCGAACAGGTCTGGACCTCGTTTGGATCCTTTATTTACATCACAAAAACATTTGGGAAGTGAGCAACAAATGTCGGGTATTTGTTACCGACCTCAAAATCAGTCATTTTTCGTTCCCATTTAGGTCGCTAATTTATCGTGTTCGAAAATCGTATAACTTTTTATTTTACTAGCCGAACGGGTGTGGACCTCGTTTAGATCCTTTATTTACATCCCAAAAACATGTCGAAAGTGAACAACATGTCGGCTTTTTGTTACCGATCTCAAATTCAGTCATTTTTCGTTCCCACTTTGGTCGCTAATTTATCGTGTTCGAAAATCTTATAACTTTTATTTTACTAGCCGAACGGGTCTGGACCTCCTTTAGATCCTTTATTTACATCCCAAAAACATGTCGGAAGTGAGCAACAAATGTCGGCTATTTGTTACCGACCTCAAATTAAGCCATTATTCGTTCGCATTTAGGTCGCTAATTTATCGTGTTCGAAAATCGTTTAACTTTTTATTTTTTTAGCCGAACCTGGCCGAACCTAGATTAAATCCTTTATTTGTATCCCAAAATCATGTCGGAAGTGAGCAACAAATGTCGGCTATTTGTTACCGACCTCAATTCAGTCATTTTTCGTTCCCATTTAGTTCGCTAATTTATCGTTTTCGAAAATCGTATAACTTTTTATTTTAGTAGCCGAACGGGTCTGGACCTCGTTTAGATCCTTTATTTACATCCCAAAAACATGTCGAAAGTGAACAACATGTCGGCTTTTTGTTACCGATCTCAAATTCAGTCATTTTTCGTTCCCATTTTGGTCGCTAATTTATCGTGTTCGAAAATCTTATAACTTTTTATTTTACTAGCCGAACGGGTCTGGACCTCCTTTAGATCCTTTATTTAGATCCTAAAAACATGTTTGAAGTAAGCAACAAATGTCGGCTCTTTGTTACCGACCTCAAATTAAGCCATTATTCGTTCGCATTTAGGTCGCTAATTTATCGTGTTCGAAAATCGTTTAACTTTTTATATTAATAACCGAACGGATCTGGACCTCGTTTAGATCCTGTATTTACATCCCAATAACATGTTGGAAGTGAGCAACAAATGTCGGCTACATGTTACCGACCTCAAAATCAGTCATTTTTCGTTCCCACTTCGGTCGCTAATTTATCGTGTTCGAAAATCGTATAACTTTTTATTTTACTAGCCGAACGGGTCTGGACCTCGTTTAGATCCTTTATTTACATCACAAAAACATGTGGGAAGTGAGAAACAAATGTCGGCTATTTGTTACCGACCTCAAATTCAGTCATTTTTCGTTCCCATTTAGGGCGCTAATTTATCGTGTTCGAAAATCGTATAACTTTTTATATTAATAACCGAACGGGTCTGGACCTCGTTTAGATCCTGTATTTACATCCCAATAACATGTTGGAAGTGAGCAACAAATGTCGGCTACATGTTACCGACCTCAAAATCAGTCATTTTTCGTTCCCACTTCGGTCGCTAATTTATCGTGTTCGAAAATCGTATAACTTTTTATTTTACTAGCCGAACGGGTCTGGACCTCGTTTAGATCCTTTATTTACATCACAAAAACATGTGGGAAGTGAGAAACAAATGTCGGCTATTTGTTACCGACCTCAAATTCAGTCATTTTTCGTTCCAATTTAGGTCGCTAATTTATCGTGTTCGCCAATCTTATAACTTTTTATTTTACTAGCCGAACAGGTCTGGACCTCGTTTGGATCCTTTATTTACATCACAAAAACATTTGGGAAGTGAGCAACAAATGTCGGGTATTTGTTACCGACCTCAAAATCAGTCATTTTTCGTTCCCATTTAGGTCGCTAATTTATCGTGTTCGAAAATCGTATAACTTTTTATTTTACTAGCCGAACGGGTGTGGACCTCGTTTAGATCCTTTATTTACATCCCAAAAACATGTCGAAAGTGAACAACATGTCGGCTTTTTGTTACCGATCTCAAATTCAGTCATTTTTCGTTCCCACTTTGGTCGCTAATTTATCGTGTTCGAAAATCTTATAACTTTTATTTTACTAGCCGAACGGGTCTGGACCTCCTTTAGATCCTTTATTTACATCCCAAAAACATGTCGGAAGTGAGCAACAAATGTCGGCTATTTGTTACCGACCTCAAATTAAGCCATTATTCGTTCGCATTTAGGTCGCTAATTTATCGTGTTCGAAAATCGTTTAACTTTTTATTTTTTTAGCCGAACCTGGCCGAACCTAGATTAAATCCTTTATTTGTATCCCAAAATCATGTCGGAAGTGAGCAACAAATGTCGGCTATTTGTTACCGACCTCAATTCAGTCATTTTTCGTTCCCATTTAGTTCGCTAATTTATCGTTTTCGAAAATCATATAACTTTTTATTTTAGTAGCCGAACGGGTCTGGACCTCGTTTAGATCCTTTATTTACATCCCAAAAACATGTCGAAAGTGAACAACATGTCGGCTTTTTGTTACCGATCTCAAATTCAGTCATTTTTCGTTCCCATTTTGGTCGCTAATTTATCGTATTCGAAAATCTCAAAACTTTTTATTTTACTAGCCGAACGGGCCTGGACTTCGTTTAAATCCTTTATTTACATCCCAAAAACATGTTGGAAGTGAGCAACAAATGTCGGCTATTTGTTACCGACCTCAAATTAAGCCATTATTCGTTCGCATTTAGGTCGCTAATTTATCGTGTTCGAAAATCGTTTAACTTTTTATTTTACTAGCCGAACGGGTCTGGACCTCCTTTAGATCCTTTATTTACATCCCAAAAACATGTCGGAAGTGAGCAAAAAATGTCGGCTATTTGTTACCGACCTCAAATTAAGCCATTATTCGTTCGCATTTAGGTCGCTAATTTATCGTGTTCGAAAATCGTTTAACTTTTTATTTTTTTAGCCGAACCTGGCCGAACCTCGATTAAATCCTTTATTTGTATCCCAAAATCATGTCGGAAGTGAGAAACAAATGTCGGCTATTTGTTACCGACTTCAAATTAAGTCATTTTTCGTTCCCATTTAGGGCGCTAATTTATCGTGTTCGAAAATCGTATAACTTTTTATATTAATAACCGAACGGGTCTGGACCTCGTTTAGATCCTGTATTTACATCCCAATAACATGTTGGAAGTGAGCAACAAATGTCGGCTACATGTTACCGACCTCAAAATCAGTCATTTTTCGTTCCCACTTCGGTCGCTAATTTATCGTGTTCGAAAATCGTATAACTTTTTATTTTACTAGCCGAACGGGTCTGGACCTCGTTTAGATCCTTTATTTACATCACAAAAACATGTGGGAAGTGAGAAACAAATGTCGGCTATTTGTTACCGACCTCAAATTCAGTCATTTTTCGTTCCAATTTAGGTCGCTAATTTATCGTGTTCGCCAATCTTATAACTTTTTATTTTACTAGCCGAACAGGTCTGGACCTCGTTTGGATCCTTTATTTACATCACAAAAACATTTGGGAAGTGAGCAACAAATGTCGGCTATTTGTTACCGACCTCAAATCAAGCCATTATTCGTTCCCATTTAGGTCGCTAATTTATCGTGTTCGAAAACCGTATAACTTTTTATTTTACTATCCGAACGGGTCTGGACCTAGTTTAGATCCTTTATTTACATCCCAAAAACATGTTGGGAGTGAGCAACAAATGTCGGCTATTTGGTACAGACCTCAAATTAAGCCATTATTCGTACCCATTTAGGTCGCTAATTTATCGTTTTCGATAATCGTATAACTTTTTATTTTTTTAGCCGAACCTGGCCGAACCTCGATTAAATGCTTTATTTACATCCCAAAAACATGTCGGAAGTGAGAAACAAATGTCGGCTATTTGTTACCGACCTCAATTCAGTTATTTTTCGTGTTCATTTAGTTCGCTAATTTATCGTTTTCGAAAATCGTATAACTTTTTATTTTACTAGCCGAACGGGTCTGGACCTCGTTTAAATCCTTTATTTACATCCCAAAAACATGTCGGAAGTGAGCAACAAATGTCGGCTATTTGTTAACGACCTCAAATTAAGCCATTATTCGTTCCCATTTAGGTCGCTAATTTATCGTGTTCGAAAATCGTATAACTTTTTATTTTACTATCCGAACGGGTCTGGACCTCGTTTAGATCCTTTATTTACATCACAAAAACATGTTGGGAAGTGAGCAACAAATGTCGGCTATTTGTTACCGACCTTAAATTAAGGCATTTTTCGTTCCCATTTAGGCCGCTAATTTATCGTGGTCGAAAATCGTATAACTTTTTATTTTACTAGCCGAACGGGTCTGGACCTCGTTTATATCCTTTATATACATCCCAAAAACATGTCGGACGTGAGTAACAAATGTCGGCTATTTGTTACCGACCTCAAATTAAGTCATTTTTCGTTATTATAGTATCTTATATTTCTTCAATCTTGAATTTACTTTTGAAATCTTCGTAAGTGCGAAAGCCAGTTTATTTGGATGAAGAGCAAGTCTTATCTTGTATCACAGACCGTGGTAGTTACCTCGCTAACGGATTTTATTCCCAAATCATTTCTGATGGTTTCGTTTGGTACGAACCACGGTGCTTTAGTTATATCTCTTAAATACTTGGATTGAAATCTTTCAATAATATCAACATTAGATTTGGTTGCACTACCCCAAAGTTGGGCACCGGACGTCCATATTGGTTTTAGTACACACTGATAAATAAGAATTTTGTTTTCGAGAGATAATTTGAATTTTTTCCTAATAACCAGTACATCTTCCTTAGCTTTAGGTTCAGTTGTTTACGTTTAGTCCAGATGTGTTCTTTCCAAGTTAATCGTCGGTCAAGATGCAATCCCAGATACTTGACTACAGTATGTTGAGGAATTGTTTTACCATTCAACACGGTAGAAGGGCATGTGCTTTTACGCAAGGTAAAAGTAACGTGCGTAGATTTGACCTCGTTAACTTTAATTTTCCATAAGCTAAACCAATTTTGTTCTTCGTTGACATATTTCTGTAGCTGTTCTGATGCAGTGATTGAGCTCGAATTTGTTGAAAGTATGGCTGTATCATCTGCATACGTTGCTGTTGTAATATAGTCCCTCGTTGGTAAATCTGCAGTAAAAAGTAGATAGAGCGTAGGTCCGAGTACACTGCCTTGCAGAACGCCAGCATTGATCGGATGAAGATTTGAAATTGTACCGCGTAGTTTTATTTGGAATGATCTTTTGCGCAGATATGATCGCAAAAGTTCAACGAATTTTGTTGGAAAACAATTTTTTAATTTGAGTAGCAGACCTTCGTGCCAAACCTTGTCGAATGCTTGAGCTACGTCTAAAAAGACTGCCGAACAGTACTTTTTACACTGAAAGGCATCTCTAATTGTACTAGTTATTCTATTAACTCGCTCGATTGTGCCATGGCGGTTCCTGAATCCGATTTGATGACCAGGAATTAATTTTCTTTTAACTATGAATTTATTTAGTCTCTTCAGTAAAAGTTTTTCATGTATTTTAGATAGTTTGGGTAGCAGTCTAATGGGTCTATAAGACGTAACCAATCCTGGATCCTTACCTAGTTTTGATATCATAATTATTTGAGCTACCTTCCACTGGTTAAAAAAACTAGCACAAACGAAAGCTTGCATTAATTAATATAGCAATAAATCTTATTGCCTTGTCAGGTAACTCTTTGAGAATTTTCCCGTCAATATCATCGTAACCAGGCGTTTTATTGTTATTAAGATTTTTAACAATCATTTTCACTTCGTTAGTTTTAACAAAAGGAATCGAAGTGTCATGATGTGGGTAGATCTTCATTTTTCGCATTATATTATTTTTTTCGTTATCTGAGATCTCCGTACATGCAGGTTCGAATACTTTGCATAGATGTTTAGAAAATGCATCTACCTTTTCTGAGTCAGTTCTTGCCCAATTTCCGTCTGAATTTTTTACAGGTGGTATAAATAATAGAATTTTCATATATTAAGAATTAAAATTGATAAATTATGACTAAACAAGAAAAGTTACAAAACAGTTTTGCAATTTTCGAAGTAATTATTTAGATATAAATTATTAAAATTTGCCAAAAACTGAACGTCGGTTTGAATCGATGTCACGTGACTATAACGACATAGTCGGTAAGGTGGCGTCACTGACGGCAATGCAGTGGAACTACATTGCATATATATAGATATACATATAGGCAGTGCGTTATATGTATGTACAAAACGTTAAATAAAGTTTACATTTTGAAATACGTAAACAGATTTTTTACAATGTAATTGTTTAAAAGTGTCGGCAACTGAATTAAACATTTTAAATATGAAGGGAGAATTATAAAAGGGAAAAGAAATTATACAAAATTAGTTTGATAACCAGAACAAGGTTATAATAGTTTATGTTAAAATATATTATAAAAGTGTTTATACTTTGTGTAAATTTCATTTGTTTTAGGAGCGGTTAAAGGAAAAATTGGATTTGTTTTGCTTATAATAATCTAAACGTGAGCGTTCTATTTCAATCAAACAAATCTAATTTTTCCTTTAACCGCTCCTAAAAAAAATGAAATTTACACAAAGTATATACACTTTTATAATATATTTTAGCATTAAAAATTATTATAAACTATTATAACCTTGTTCTGGTTATTAGACTAATTGTGTGTACTTATCTAATAATTGTTGTTTTCTGTCGATGTCTCCTCTCATTTGAAAAATTTCTTTTCCCTTTTATAATTCTCCTTTCATATTTAAAATGTTTAATTCAGTTGCCGACACTTTTAAACAATTACATTGTAAAAAATCTGTTTACATATTTCAAAATGTAAACATAACTTTATTTGACGTTTTGTACATACTTATAACGCACTGCCTATATGTATATCTATATATATGCAATGTAGTTCCACTGCATTGCCGTCAGTGACGCCACCTTACCGACTATGTCGTTATAGTCACGTGACATCGATTCAAACCGACGTTCAGTTTTTGGCAAATTTTAATAATTTATATCTAAATAATTACTTCGAAAATTGCAAAACTGTGTTGTAACTTTTCATTTCTAATAATTATCTTTCGATTTAAATTAAATTTAAAAGTCATGCAAGTTCTCTATTAGGGTCGTTTGATTTTTTTGCAAGCTTTCCAGAGTGAGTAGTCGCTGTTTTTAGTGATATCTAATGATTTAACATAATTGTTAAACCTTGAATTGTGATATTCAATTAACATTAGTTTGAGGTTCTTAATTGCCTTATTTAATTTGATTTTGTCGCTACTAGATTTCGTAATTTGCCAGGTTTTTCTTAGTTTTCTTTTCAGCAAGATCATTTTTATTATATGGTTTGGGACATCTGCAATTTTTTCATGATTTTCTTTAAAGAAGGTAACTTCTTTGATAGCCCGATGTATGAAGATATTAAAATTTTCTATTTCATTTTCTAATTCATCTTCGTTTTTTAATGAAACATTGCAGTTTAAACTGTTATTTATGTACGTTTTAAATTTTAATCAGTTTGTGTTTTTATTATAAGGTTTTTTACTCACATTAGTTCCGGTTAATTTGATATGAACTAATAATTGAGCACCTTCATCGTAGAACTCGATCGACGCTCGAACTGCCGAAACGAGTTGGCCCCTGGCCGTTTTCAGATCGAAATTTTAAAAAGTCGAAGTTTTGATTTGGAAAAATATCGAGGTATTCAGAATGATTAGACGCATGTTTTTTTCAAAAGAAATTTTTTGATTCGACGAATAGCTTTCACAATAAAAAATAAAAACCACTAAAATCGGTAATCATAAAGGGCATAGGGGGTTAACTATACAAAAAATGCCCCCACAGCTCTGTCACCCGAACTGGGTCCATATATTGCTACCCCGATGACTACAAATTTCTGAAAGTATGAACTCAAAATTCGCTTTTTCGAAAAAGTTATGGAGGGGGAAAGAAAAATAAAAAAACTAATTTTTCTTGAAAACTACTGGATCGATTTTAATGAACTTGAAATATGTTAGAAACGTAGGTAAGACAATTTGAGAGAAAAAATATTTTTTTTTTTTTTAATAAGTAAAAAACTGATTTGAAATTTTCAAAATTTTTTTTTGGCATAATTTTTGATGTGACCACCTTCTTCTTTTTATTTGAGGTACCTTACAATGTCCCCTTTCATATATATTTTTTTCAAATTTTTAAAAAATATAGTTTTTGAATAAAAAATCGTAAACCATGGTCGTCCTGCTTGACTTGCGCATTCGCACACACCCGTGCACTCACGCACGCACGCACTGACTAAAAATACTATGTTATATACAGTTGAGACTCATGTGTAGCCAATATAAATATTCAAATGTTTTTTCGTGTTTAATGCACAGTGTTGAAATGTACGAAGTTAAATTGGACCGAAAAAAAAACCGGTGCTGAGTGTATATAGTATAGGTCGACCTTAACCGATGTCAATGAGATATTTTATTATCCGGTGTGATGTCGGCGTGATTGTTGACACGAGACTCCTATATAGAAGAACTGCGAGGCAATAGGTGACTTCTTCTCCGGTAGGCATCGTTCCTTTTATTCGAGAGCCATTTCATTCTCGTTATCGAAATCCATCCTTTTTTTAGTAGATTAGGAATCCGGACGGTGCGACCTGACACTTGTATATGATATTATGCTTTGATTCATACAGTCTATGTAAATCGGTATAGCTGAGTGCAGGTTTATATTTAATATTTTTTTCGGAGTTATATCTCTGTGATTCTGGAGAATTTTACTTTTTACATTCTTTTGTTTACATCTGACATTCTTATTTCTTCATAATTTTCAAGATGAATAAGACCGTATTGCTAAGACAAAAGTGCCCTGGTTGCAATACTTTTTTAATAAATACTACAGGCCGAAAAAAAATAGTAACAAATCAACAGGAAGCAAATATTTACTCCACTTCTTTGCAGCAAGCAATAAATGTAAATGACATTATTTGTCAAAAATGTAGAATGTCTGTTTATAGAAAAAATATATCTGCAGAGAAATCTGAAGTAAATGTCGTAAATGATGCTGTGCCTGAATCGGTAGATAATGATCCCACGTTTGAAATAGTTGAATCAAAAGCATCGGTTTCTGAGGTTGAACGTATGGAAGTTTTTATTCCGAGAACTATTGCAACGCATAAATCATGTTGCTTTTGTGGCAGCACAAAACATTTACGTGTCATTCCTGAGGAAACACGAATAAAAACTTATATCAAAACTCAAATCTACATTCCATCTGGGAATCGATGTTGTCGTATGCACTTGATAAACGATAGAATATACGAAGAAGATCTTATCCAACTGAAAGCCTATTCTAATACTACAAGCCTTACGGCATCTGAGTTATCAAAACTAATGGAAACTCTTTCTATTAGATGTGACTCGACATTGCTTGATAAAATAGGGGAATACAATATTTCTGAGAAACAACTCAAAATTTTTACAGGCTTAAATTGGGAACAATTAAATGAACTGAAAGACATGTTAACTTCATTGCGAAATAGTCATTCCCGTTCCGTCATTTAAGCTATTGTTGTCTTTTTGTTCAAATTACGGTCGGGTAATTCGAATGCAATGATCGCGTCAATTTTGCAATTGCAAAATGAACACGATGTCTCGGACTATTCGGCAAGTGTAATGAAATAATTTGAAGATGATGTTTTGCCACTTCGTTTTGGAGTGAATGCTTGTAGTCGGAATGAACTCATTCTAAACCATACCACTAAAATAGCAAAACATTTATTCGATTCTAACGATAAACTTTTTTTGATATGCGACGGCACATACGCTAGACATCAAAAAAGTTCTAATAATGATTACCAAAGGAAATCGTACTCTGGCCAAAAGAAAGTTCCCCTTTGTAAACCATTTACCATCTGCACAACTGACGGGTATGTTGTAGACATTGTTGGACCTTTGCTTGCGAATCAAAATGATGCCCAGATTTTGGAAACAATTCTCGAAAATCCTGAAGGTTTATCTAACCTGGTTAATAAAGGTGATATTTTTGTTCTTGACCGTGGATTTCGTGACGTAAAAGAAAAGTTGGAAGAAACAAAATTTCGAGTTTTGATGCCTGCCTTAAAAGGAAAAAGGAAACAATTAACTGCAGAAGAATCAAATAATTCTCGCTTTGTTACGAAAATTCGGTGGGCTGTAGAATCCGTTCACGGTGTCATCAAGCTAAAATATCTTCTTCTTAATCATAAAATCGATAATAAGTTATTACCAAAAGTTGGATCATACTTCAGAATTGCATGTTTTCTTAATAATATTTTCGGAAAAAGATTACATTGTGATGTAGATAACTTCGGTGATATTCTTCAAAAGATGCAAACTCAGAAAAATGTGAAGTTGTCTTTGGCTGATAAAGTAGAAGAAGCAGGATGGCTACGTCGTAAACTTCCGTTTGGAACTATCTCCTCAGATGATCTTAATGATTTTCCGGAATTAACAACAAATGATTTGAAAATTTTATTCACTGGCACCTATCAACTTGCTCAGGCTGTTTCCTATTTAGCAGAAATGCTTGACAAAGATGGCAATCTAAAAATGGAATTTGTTAAAGATGATTCAACGACTTTAAAAAATTAGAGTTACGTCCCGTCACATTTCTCGTCAAACCTATAGGTGTTTTATTAAATACGAACCTGACACTATTGGACATTCTGGAATTACAGAATACACATGTGAATGTGCCAATGGAAATAGAACTGTTGGCTGTTGTTCCCACATTGCGGCTGTTATATATTATTTATCACATGCGCGTTATTTATCAAGAATTTTCAAACCAGCTGAGATATTAACTGACATATTCACCACAACTAAAATTGTACCAGTAATCGAATCTGATAGCGCTGAAGACTGAACAATAGTAGCACCAGTGAGCGAGAGGCAAGATAATATATCTTGCTTTAATTGTATGGGTAACAACTCCATCCGCCTTAACTGGCTGGGTGACTCCTCCATCTTGCCTTAAATGGCTGGGTGACTCCTCTAGCTTGCCTTAACTGGCTAAGTGACTCCTCCATCTTGCCTTAAATGGCTCGGTGACTCCTCCATCTTGCCTTAACTGGCTGGGTGATTCCTCCATTTTGCCTTAACTGGCTGGGTGACTCCTCCATCTTGCCTTAAATGGCTGGGTGACTCGTCTATCTTGCCTTAACTGGCTGGGTGACTCGTCTATCTTGCCTTAACTGGCTGGGTGACTCGTCTATCTTGCCTTAATTGGCTGGGTGCCCTCATATGTCCACCTTCACGTGGTGGGGGTGTTACGGCTAACGATCCGCTCGGGCTACATCAGATCAGGTTCAACCATGCTGAATGCTGGCCGACGGCGAGGTCCAAACTAACGGACATAAAGAAAAAGAATTATAGAACCCCACCATGGGACCTGGGTCCTAAGACAAGATCGTATTCGGACGTAAATTCCGCTTTTTCCATTTCCGGAGTGAACAAATAAGGGGTCTCATTAAAAAGAGGCTTCATACTGAAATGACCTTAAAGGTCAACGTCAAGGTCACTATTGGATGTCCCCCTCGGAATCCAAAAACTTTTCTATTTAAACTTTTTTTTTCTAAACAGCATTCATTCTCAGATTTCCGGGTGGTAGTTTTAAATTGTGTACCCTGTATTATACATATATATATATATATATATATATATATATATTGTGACCCCCCCAAAACATAACCCCATAATTTCTCCACCGTCATCACCGCTCGCAACCGCCCGCAACCGAAAAACAAAACCAACCGAATCCCTGGGGTCACAAAACCCTACGACGCGCAAGATGTTAATAAGGGCGCCAGGCATGCCGAAGCATACCGAATTTATAGGCGCGCCGCAAGGTGATGGTGTGCCCGCTATGCTCAGCCCCGAGATGCCCTCGGCACGGGAGAGGGCGGTATTCGCAGGCGCAGTCAAAACTCGAAACCGAAACTCGACGATAGAAACTAGCGGTCACGAACAGCGAGGACGGGTTAACCTCAAGACCGAACCCCACACGATCGTCACGATACCGAAACGCGAATTCAATATTATTTACCTGACGTCAGAACGAAGCGAAACCGAATTTTTCCTGACCAAAAAAATTTTGGGTTGCCCCGTAGGGGCCGGGAGCCATTCGGACAAAATTCAATACAAAAAATCGCGCCACACCTCCACAGCGGGTGTCCGTAGCCATCATTGTTATGAAAATATCGGTGCCAAAGAAATTAATTAATCTCGCGGTTGCACACAGTGCCGGTAACCAAGATTTCCACATTATCCGCGATCGACACTAGCTTCGACTACGTAGGCCAGCGCCGCTTGATCCGAACACTTCCGAACGCGGGTACGGCTATTTCCGCGAAACGAAATACGCCACGAGGCCAAGACTTGCACCACGATGTCATTTATCGTTTGAATAAATTCCAAGGTAAGACGTATCGTATTTTAATAAACGCGTGAAAGATTGCAAGATTAAGAGTGCTCTCCTTGAATATTTTCAAGGACGATAGCCGTGAAGAAATCTCGTTTGAATTTTAGGTTAAACCCTTCGAAATCTCTTCGAAGGCGGTATCCGCGGGACGAGTTATTTAAGCTCTACAACATTTTAATTATCTCCTTGATCCCTGTCAAGGACGATAGCCGTAAATAGTTTTCTTTAAGGTTAATGAAACCCTTTGAATAAGATTCAAAGGCGATATCCATTTTAAGAATTATTTAAATATTAAGAAAAGTTTAGCCTCCATGACCAATGTCAAGGACGATAACCGCAACAAGGTTTCTTTAAAGTTAATTAAACCCTTTGAATAAGATTCAAAGGCGATATCCATTTTAGGAATTATTTAAATATTAAGAAATGTTTAGCCTCCATGACCAATGTCACGGACGATAGCCGCAAAAGGTTTCCTTTAAGGTTAATTAAACCCTTTGAATACAATTCAAAGGCGATATCCATTTTAAGAGTTATTTAAGTGTTACGGAATTTTCACTTTCCTTGGAACTTTTTCAACCCGGGCGACACGGAACAAAGAAATTATTATTTTGATTTTACCGCGTGGTGCCAGCCTACCGCGTACGAACTGGGGTGTTGAAACGCGTTAGCCGAACAAAGGACGAAACCCGCACTACGTCCAAAATTATATTTTCGCCGCGATGCTTCCAGGATAACGAGACCCGACATTTTAATTTTAACCGAAACGACCGGAACCGAAAGATTTTTAAGCAAAAAAAAAGATGAAACGAAAGCACGAGTGATCCGCGGCACTTCACTCAAGAACGCGAGCGAGGAACTCACGAACGAATCCCGGAAGGCGATTGCAAAAACGACAAGAATTAAGATCAAAAAAAGATCAATTGGCCTTCCGGAACTCGTGTTACCTTTTCACCAAGCGACGCTCACCTTCCACAGCCCAGGTAGTCCTTCCGCTGCTGCTGCCAGAACGAGAATGGCAGAGGCTCGTCGCCGCCTTGCCAGCTCGCGGTCCTCGCCGCCCGCCGGTACCAGAGACGGAGCGCGCTGATTCGCTACCGCGGTACCGCGTGATAACCACGGCTTTCACCGCGGCGTCTCTTCCCCTTTTCCACCGATGCCCCTCACGCCTTCTGGAATCTTCTAGAGACTTCCAGAAGCGGTAGCGGTAAACATCCATTGTCTCGATACCTCTATCAAAACAGCGGATGCCTTTGTTTATTCCGTAACCATCATAACAAAGCGGCGAGAACCTTTCCAATCGGGCTCTTTATGTTCAATTATTAACGAGAATTTCAAAACAATAAACGATATAATATTATCCGCGATGCAAAATATAATCTGTTTTCGAAATTATCAAAATATCGAGAACATTCTACGAAATTAATATTCTAAAATGATGTGAAAAATGCCCAAGTATGCGTACTATGTTTTATAATTACTCAAATCCGCTACTACACGATATCCAGACAGATTAAACAATGCAGAAGAAAAGCATTTTTAAAATTTTCTTTTCAGTCTCAGATGAAAACCAAGACGAATTTATACGAAGCATGATGTAATCTCCCCTTTTTCCTAAACTTTGTGTTAAATAATTACTGGCCACATCCTTTAGGCCGAGATCGACTAACTATGCACTTGCTCAAACTAAAAACTATCTAATTAACTAACCTTAATCACTAGCTACGCAGTATCTTCTTTCAATACATTGGCGCCTGTGCTAGTTTCCTAATGCCTTACTAACTAGACTTACTCACTAGCTACGCAGTATCTTCTTTCAATTCATTGGCGCCTATGCTAGTTTACTAATAGCTTACTAACTAAACTTAATCACTAGCTACGCAGTATCTTCTTTCAATACATTGGTGCCTATGCTAGTTTACTAATAGCTGCGCAGTATCTTCTTTCAATACATTGGCGCCTATGCTATTTAACGCAATGCAAGGTGATTCCAAAAATTAGCGCCACTACATCAGTCCCCCCTATAAAAAACACCCTTGCCCCGGATTGAGCCTCCCGGCAAGACAGTCTGTAATTATTTAAAGCGGTAGTTTATTTCCGGGAGCCAAAACTACTCCTAAAAATTAGCGCCACGATCGGCTGTCCCCCCTCTTATGGTGTACTATCAGCTCCACGGTTTGGAGCCACATCCTCAAAATTAGCGCCTCTATCGGCAGTCCCCCCTATTATTAGCACTGCAGCATCCCAACGAGTTGGTTCTCGCTCATAACTGCAGCTGTAACGTGTTGCCACGTTATATATATATATATATATATATATATATATATATATGTGTGTGTGTGTGTGTGTATGCATGCGTGCGCGCGAGCGCTTGTGCGAATGCGCAAGTCAAGCAGGACGACCATGGTTTACGATTTTTTATTCAAAAACTATATTTTAAAAAAATTTAAAAAAAATATATATGAAAGGGGGCATTGTAAGGTACCTCAAGAAAAAAGATGAAGGTGGTCACATCAAAAATTATGCCAAAAAAAAAAAATTTCGAAAATTTCAAACCAGAGTTTTACTTATTAAAAAAAAAAAAAAAATTCATATTGTTTCTCTCAAATTGTCTTACCTACGTTTCTAACATATTTCAAGTTCATTAAAATCGATCCAGTAGTTTTCGAGAAAAATTAGTTTTTTTATTTTTCTTTCCACCTCCATAACTTTTTCGAAAAAGCGAATTTTGAGTTCATACTTTCAGAAATTTGTAGTCATCGGGGTAGCAATATATGGACCCAGTTCGGGTGACAGAGCTGTGGGGGCATTTTTTGTATAGTTAACCCCCTATGCCCTTTAATTATATTTTAAGATATAAATCGCCATATTTCGTTCAATTATGCCTGAAACAGCTTGCAATTTTTTTTACCTACTCCTGATGGTCAAGCGATGACGTCCGTAATATAAAAATTATACAAAGTTGTTATTTTTAAATATTTTTTAATTGTTAATAACGCTAGATTGGTGACCGCAAACTTATTGCTTCGCGGACAAAAAGCATCGAGGGAAGTTTCGAGTTCAGCAAACTGTCAGTGAGACTTTTGTTCCTCTATATTCAAAGAAGTTTCCATAAAATTTCTTTGAATATAGAGGAACAAAAGTCTCACTGACAGTTTGCTCAACTCGAAACTTCCCTCGATGCTTTTTGTCCGCGAAGCAATGAGTTTGCGGTCACCAATCTAGCGTTATTAACAATTAAAAAATATTTAAAAATAACAACTTTGTATAATTTTTATATTACGGACGTCATCCTTGACCTTCAGGAGTAGTTAAAAAATATTGCAAGCTGTTTCAGGCATAATTGAACGAAATATGGCGATTTATATCTTAAAATATAATTAAATTTATGATTAACGATTTTAGTGGTTTTTATTTTTTATTGTGAAAGCTATTCGTCGAATCAAAAAATTTCTTTTGAAAAAAACATGGGTCTCGTCATTCTGAATACCTCAATATTTTTCCAAATAAAAATTTCGACTTTTTAAAATTTCAATCTGCAAACGGCCAGGGGTTAACTCGTTTCGGCAGTTCGAGCGTCGATCGAGTTCTACGATGAAGGTGCTCAATTACTGGTGAATGACCCGACGATAGATCTAGGTTTGTCGTTGCAGTGAAGTTAGTTGGATTTAAACCATTAATAATTGCAAAATCGATTAGATCGGGTATTTTATTTCGATCCGAAGGCCAGTAAGTAGGTTCCCCGGTAGAGATAGGAAAATAATTGTTCTTTTGCATAGCTGCGTACAACTATCGACCTTTGGGATTTGGTGTAACTGACCTTGAACCCCACCAAGGGTTGTTTGCATTATAATAACCTCCTGCCAGGAATCGATGACCAAGAGTGTTGACAAAATTTGTATACATTTCTTGCATGATAACGTGTTTTGGTGGGGCATAGATTGATGAGCTAACGAGATATCCGCTCTTATCCTCTAACAGGGCACTTGTAGCTTGTAGATAGTCTTTTTGACTTTTATCTATTTCATGGTGCTTGATAGATGATTTGATTATAACCGCTGTGCCACCGTGAGCTTTACCATCCGGATGGTTAGTGTTATATATGCTATAATTTGGAATTCTTAAAATTTTTTTTTGTGTGTAATGTGTTTCAGAAATAAGCATTATATCAATGTTATGGTATGCTAAAAAAGTTCTTAGTTCGTGCGTTCTTTGAGATAGTCCGTTAGCGTTCCAGATGGCTATTTTAAGACTGTTCGTTTTGATATTTTATTAATAAGGCAAGTAAGTAGATTTAACATTGTATCCATTCTATTCATTAGTTGTAACATCATATCTTCAAGTTTATTATTATTTACTATTCCTGACAGTGTATTAGTTTCAGTATTAGTTTGTTGTTGAGTTTAGTAAACACTTGCAGTAGCTTGTGCAAAGGAAACGTTCGATTTGATTTTATTGTCGGTAAACGATGCTTGTTTATGATTTGAATTTGTATTATTATCGCTTAGTTTTTTTTCCCTTAAAGCTGGAAATAATTTTTGTTGTAACTGCTTTCGAACTGTACATCCCTTATAGCTTGCGGGATGATTTCCACTACAGTTTGCACATTTAACTTCAGCAATTTTCTCTTTGATTAAATACTTTTCGGTAGGATGTTTAACTTCACACTTAACACAGATTGCCGTTTTATGGCAGTAATTTTTTGTATGCCCGTATTCTTCACACGTCATACATTGAGGAATTTCTCTTTTTTTACGTGGCGGTTCAATAACAACTACTGTATGCAGCAGTCGTTTTATTTCGTAGATTTCTTTGTTGTTATCTTTATTTTCTATTTCAATGAAAAAAGAGGAAGCGGAGCTTGATTTGTATATTTTTTAATATTAGTAATTCTTTTTACTACGTGGCCATAGGATTCAATTTCTGATTTCTGACCTGTTGTATCAACCGATGGATGAATATTTTTCAGTACAGTTTTATAGTTTCTATCCTGCTTTCTTTGAAAAGTGTAGAATTCGGTTTTTCGTTTTTCTAATACCTCAACTATAGGAAGGTATTTTTCTTAAGTGCTTGGCTGGATCTTAATTTCGTTATTTGATAAGGTTTTTAATGTGTGTTGATTGTCTATTTTATTAAGTAATTCCATCAATGGTTTCACGTTTTGTACACCCTTAACATAAATTGGCGGTGATTTTTGAGCAATTTTTAACTGGGACATTTCTTGTTGTTGTTCTACTTGTTTGTCTTTTTTCGTATCTAAAACAGTGAAGGAATTTCTGACTGCCACAGGGTTGTTCAGCCCTGAAAAAGAAGAAGGTGTTTTCTTCCGGACTGCTTCTTATTCGTTTTTAATGTTTTTTTGTTCAGACCATGCTGTCTCTATTGTTTCTCGAGGGCTTTTCCCCGAATTAACATCCATTTTTGTATCTTATCATACCCGCGTAATTAATTTTGTGTACCATGTTGATGTTGATTATATGCACATAGACACAATACGCAGTACCGTATTTATTTATTATTTACGTTCAAGAACGACGCGACGGAGCGAAGAATAAACACTTCAGATCACGTCGACTGCCTGATTGATACTGTGTAGTAAAATTAATATTTCTTATTTAAGGACAAATATTGTAAAATATAATACACATGTTTCAAATTTATTATAATTTAAACATTTGTGTTTATTCTTACAAATAAAATAATACAGACTTTTGTTATTTTACAAATTCTTTTTCAAATATTCATTAAATTTCTTTATAACTTTAGTATGGTTCTCATGCTATAATTGGATTATGGAGTTATTCATGCAACAAAGTATTTTTTAAAATAGAACTTTCAAAACAATCGGATCATCAGACCAATCAAAGAAAGTGTTAATCCTTTTGTAAGAAGACTTTCCATTTTTTAAATCCTAAGGTTTAGATTGTATTTTCTGGTTGAGTAATATTTCGGCTGTAAAAAACTGTTCAATGCGATAAACTCCAAAAAATTCTCATATTCTTAAAACTCTTGATAAATTTCTAATCAATTATCCATTCTGATACTATATTTTAATTTATTTTCGATAGAATTTACCAAAAAAATAAATTAAAATAACGTATCAGAATGCAGTTTTATTCTTAAATAAAAACTCACCCGCCTTCTATTCCGGTGTGATGCAGTGAGCACTCGGCAAACAATATGACAGGAAATAATGGGTGCTTATAACCTGGCATGTAATAAAAATTTGACAGCGACCTTGCAGTGACTTTTCAAGGTTAGAAAAGAATCCGACACACGACGAAGACTGGGAATTTTCTTGGACAGCACAGATTTAAAATTAAATAAAAGATTCTTGTAGGACAATGGAAGAGAGCATGCTCTACGTCTTCGTCAACTCCAGGGCATTCCGGACACTCCGCGCTTTGGTACACGAGGATTCGATGTAAGTAGCAGCGGAAACAGCCGTGTCCGGTATGCGCCTGGGTCAGGTGGAATGTGACGAAGTCGTGCCTCCTACCTGTCCCTCTTGACAATCAAGAATATTTTTTTTAAATTTGAAGGAATGGCTACGAAACAACAAAAAATTGACCAGAGCGACTGCACAACGTAAGTTTTTATTTCGTTGTAGAACACAAGATATAAGACCTAAATACATTAATTCATTATTTGACTTACAATCAAGATTCAATTGCCACAGTAGAACAGGTAAGGGGCCATCCATAAACTACGTTACTGTTTTAGGGGGGGGGGGGGGGGTCAGCCAAGAACTACGGTCTGTATAAAATGTATGTATAAAAATCATAAAACCGTCTACGGGGGGGGGGGGGGGGTCAAAAATACCAAAAAAAGGTCTACGTAGTTTATGCATGGCCCCTAACAAGTTACTAAGAAATGACATAATCAAGTTACAATCACAAGTACTTAATATTCATATTGAAGGTAAACGTATCTGTATACATTTTTTACAAAAAACTATTAAGAAATTATATGAGGAATTAAAGTCGATAGTGCCAACGGATCTGCTCGAAAATATTTTGAAAAACGAACGGATATATGAAACTAAGTACGGTAGTGAGTTAAATAAGAAACATAACATGAAATTTAAGAATACAAAAAGAACAACAGTAACAATTTAATTGTAATTTTCGTTGCATAGCAACTATATAAAACTCTTCTTAACCGCTTTGATTTAAATGATGGTAATTTTTTAAAAAAGAGACGGTAAATTTCACATTTTTTGGTCTCTCGATTATTTCATTAATTATTAAGTAGCTTATATCGAAGCTCGATTTAGACGTTATGTTATTATTTACATTCGTGTATTCGAACCGTCATCCCAAGCAAATATCTTAAATCAAAGCGGTTAAGAAGATTTTTATATAGTTGCTATGCAACGAATATTACAATTAAATACTGAGTCTGCTTTACAAAAGAAACTTATCGATAATTCTAGAAAAAATGAAATCCGACATGTAATTAAATGTTGGAAAAAAAAACATTTTTGTATATTTTTTATTAAATAAATGGAGGCATGTATGGGAAAATCACTTGTTCACTTAAAAAATCATACCTTCGAGCTGAAATAAGATATCGACAAATATAAAAATCGAAATTAAAGGTGAAGGGTGTAGCTTTTAGAAAAAAATATAATACTATTGATGGTTCTTGGGAAAAAACCTTAACTTTGTAACCTCAAAATTGACAAACAAAGGTACAAAATTCATTATAAAAATTGTAACAAAAGTCAATAAAAAAATGCAAAAGGTAAGGTGAATAGTTACACAAATATGCATCATGAACTTAATTTTTATTATAAAAATACACAAAAGGCGCGAAAAGGTCGGAAAACGGTTATTCAAGGCACTTGTTGTCAAAACCGAGCGTAACATTATTTTCGATCTCCACCGCTGTATCGTGCGAAAAATTTCACTTCTATTCAAACGCAAGAACGTATGTAATTCGGGTTTTTGAATCCTGTCGTGAAGATGAGGCGTAATCAAATCATGTGTAAGGTATTTGAGAAAATCCAGTTTTTTTAATAATTAGCGGGCAAAAAATTGTGCAAAATACAAGCGTTTTAACCGAGGCTTGTTCTAACATGCCAAAAAAGTAGCGCAATGACCAGAGGTTTGTTGTTCGGGCACACGAATAGTTACTGGCTAAATATTCAGAAATATTGTACAGGGTCACCAGGACGCAGAAAGCGGGATACTTCGTCGTCCGACCGTTGAGCCATTTCGCCGTTCAACTGAAGAACACTTTTTAAATTTATTTCGTTCGCGGAGATATTTCTTTCTTGTTTTTGGCGATACAACGGAAACAAATAACCGAAAAACAAAAATTTAATACCCACCCATTTGGGCAACACCCACTGAAAAGCGGGGAATACAGTGCCTCGAGCGATTTTTGCCAGCTTGCCACGGCGGTCTGACACGAACTACCGATTCGGTACTTGATGCGAGGGTCGATGGAGAGCCCAACTGAATTACCAGAGGCATATTAGCACCATCTGATAGCGCCTAGGAAAGTCGACGAGTCACTTTCGGCTAGGAATAAATGACCCTATTTCCAGACGAAGGGTTAAATATTTAAACCGTAACAAAAAACATATTACATATGAAGAACGTTTTTCTAATAAAAATGTGGCTATCACACAAAATTTTATTGAAAATAATCCTGATATTTAATTTACGTCTGCTGACAAAGGCAGTGTCACAGTGGCACGTGACAAAGCTGAATATATTGATAAGATGGAAATGCTTCTTAATGATAACTCAACTTATTGTATTTTAAAAGAACCCTTTAAAATCTCTTCAGCCTTCTACAAGAAGATTGTTTCTGAGTGGAATCGAAAAGAATATTTTACAAGACATTTTCAAAATATAGCTTATCGCAATCCGATACATTATTAGCCAAATGCTATGGATTACTAAAGATAAAAAAAAACTATCCATTAAGACGTATAGTCTCCACCATTGGCTCTCCCACTTATTTTCTTTCTAAATTTTTTACTTATATTATAAGCAAAATTAAAAAACCCAATTCATATATTAAAAACAGTTTTGATCTCAAAGAAAAAATGAACAATATATATATATATACAGGGTGAATTCCTAAGGGTGGAACATAGGGCATTCCATGTTATTCCGCTCAGCCAATAGTGATCGAACATTACTGTGAGATCCGACTATCAGCCAATCAGATACGTCGCTGCGTTAGGGAGTCAAATATTAAAACAAACAGAATATGTAAGTATTCTTCCAAAAGTTATTTTGATTTCGTAATATTACATTTGCATGCAAAATGACTGACAAAATGAATTATATGATAATAGTCAACGGAAAAACTTTAATGTATTTCGAAAACTGTTCGCCAAATTCATACGCTTAAAAATTAGCTGTGATATGTAATCGCAAGTTTTTTCTTTGAATTTTAACAAATAATTCATTTTGTCAGTCATTTTGCATGGAAACGTAAAATTACGAAAATATAATAACTTTTGGAATTATACTTATTCTGTTTGTTTTGATATTTTTTAACATAAACGCATCGACGCATTCGATTGGTCGACGTAGTCGGATTTCACAGTGATCCTCCACCGTCATTGGCTAAGCGGAATAACATGGGATGCCCTATGTTCCGCCGTTAGGAATTCACCTTGTATTGTACAGTTTATATATATATATATATATATATATATATATATATGGGGCATTCTTTGTCAACTGGGCCATCTCTCCTCCCCAAAATTCATTTACACTAAAAAAATCGTTCCAGGGCTTAAAATTTAACTCAACATGTCTACTTTTGTTTCCCAAGTGGCAGGAAGCAAAATTCAAAATGGCGGACTGGGGGCGACGTCTAGAATGAAAAAATTCCACAAAATTCATTGTATATCTTATATAAATAATGATAACATCATGCATTAAAAATTTTTTCATGAGCACAAATTGTGCGTTCATGTACGTACTTTACACACCGTTACTGTTTTCTAACAATTCAAAATGGCGAACCCAATATGGCCGACCGAAATGAAATAATTCGCTTGATTCAGACGAAACTCGGTTGTAGGGGGGTTTTTGAAGTCGCTGATTCCGAATCTGAAGTTAAAAATTGGATATTCAAAATGGTGAACCCAATATGGCTGACCAAAATGAAAAAATTCGCTTGATTCAGACGAAACTCGGTTGTAGGGGGGTTTTTGAGGTCGCTGATTCCGAATCTGAAGTTAAAAGTTGGACATTCAAAATGGTCAACCCAACATGGACGTAGTAAAGAATAATAAAATGAAAAAATGTCTCTGTGTTTAACCAGGGTTGACACTGTCAGCACATTTAAATGGTGAAGCCTATATTACTTTTTTCATTTTTTCATTTTTTTGTTTTTTTAGGGCCAGATTTTGATCATTTAACAACGAAATCGAATGCAGTTTTTGGATTCGCGGAAAAGGTAAAGCGCCGTTAAATCGAGCTTTCTCTTGGCTTTATCGTGAGATGTCTTGTTATAAAAAAAGATGGAAATTGTTTAAAATATGGTCACACATTATTTGTTGCAAACAATCTTTGTATGTACTTATTGTTGTTTCCGACTTTAGCGTCAATGTACTAAGACTAATAGCGTGTAACATCAATTTACCATTTTGATGAATCGAGCAAACCCATACACAATGCGATCCCTGAGATCCCGCAAGAATACATTGCTTCGGGCGCGATTGTTCCAATTTACTGAAACTTATCTTGATACCCGCATAAGAATATTTAAACTGTAAAAAAGTCCTCTAATGTCTGCGAATAATAGACGTTTTTGCATCTTGTAACTGGCACGTACGTGTTTTTCTTATTCATTGCAAATTTTTACATTTTTCCATAATTACAAAACTTTTTGAAAGTAATTTCGTTTATTTCTTGCCTCTGCAATTAAAATGTACATTATGATAATAAGAACGGTTCAGTTAGCCCGCGTTGAACGTTAAGCGTTTCTATCAAGCAAAGTAAGTCGCGGCTAATATAAGGCCCAGGTGCCAGGCTGTGTTCTTGTAGAAACATCGAACCCGCTGAGTGTACTGTGATACGTCTATTACTTTCATATTCATATTAAAAGAAATTTTGTTATTTTTATATTGTAAGTTGTATGACACTTATTCGTTAACTATAGATACAAAACGATTAATGTGCTATCGTGTACAATAAAACAATTTATACCAAGTAGCGGAAACTTCCTAGCTCGCTAACACTCGCTCGGATTACAATGTTAGTTTCAAACGTTTTATAATGATAAAATAACAAATACTCAAACAAATTAAAAATAAAATTATTAAAATTACAACTCTATTATTAACTTATACAATACCAACCCTTTCATTCACCTCATTAATTTCACTTATACCAACTCTTTCACTCACCCCAATCATTTCACTGACCCCAACTCTTTCACTGACTCCAACCTTTTCACTTACACCAACCGTATCATTCACTTATACCATACCAACCCTTTCACACACCCCATTAATTTCACTCATACCAACCCTTTCACGTATACCAACCCTATCATTCACCCCAATCATTTCACCGACCCCAACCCTTTCACTTATAGTAGATAGATATGGCTGATGTTCGAAATGTGCACGGTGACAGATGTTGCAATTCGTATAATCGAGATATGCATAAAGGTAAAGATTTGCGATCATTGTCAAAAACATTGCGTAGTAAATTTTCTAGTCTTCCAGTAAGTTGTAAAATTTGTTAGGAATGCCGTCGAATGAAAGTTCCACATCTTGAGGGAGAAATAAACGAAATGCTAGACCAATCTTTTGACACATCAAATAATATGGATGAAGACGATGATAGTTCGCGTACCAGTACTAGTTGCGTTACGCTACGATCACAACGAGATATTGAATTTGAAGATATGTTGGATGGGTTAAAACAAAAGTTTTCTTCTTTAAATGCTAACGATCCAGAGCGACTTGCGATTCTCACTATTTTGCCGTCAATGTGGAGTGCTAGAAAAATTGCTCGTGAATTTGGTTGTTCAAGACAAATCGCTGGAAAAGCAAAATCATTAAAAGAATCAAAAGGCGTTTTACCTTCTACCACAGCAAAACAGGGTAAAACTATACCGAAAGAAACTGTTGAGGTAGTAAGAAGGTTCTATGAAAGTGACTCCAACAGTAGAATAATGCCAGGAGTAAAAGATGTGGTTTCAGTTAAAATTGACGGTGAGCGTTCTTTGATGCAAAAACGTCTGTTATTCGCGGACTTAAGAGGACTTTTCTCACAGTTTAAAGATTCTTATGCAGATATGAAGATAAGTTTCAGTAAATTTGCACAATTGCACCCGAAGCAATGTATTCTTGCGGGATCTCGGGGAACGCATTGTGTATGCGTTTGTACGATTCATCAAAATTGTAAATTGATGTTAGACGCTATTAATGAGCAGAATTTGACGCTAAAGTCGGAAACAACAATAAGTACATACAAAGATTGTTTGCAACAAATGATGTGTGAACAATCGACTGCAGCGTGTCATCTCGATGAATGTACAAAGTGCCCAGGATCTGCCGAGTTGTCTGAAAATTTGTTACAAATTTTGCTACGTAACAATATCAGTAATGTACAATTTAGTACATGGACATCCACTGACAGATCAACCTTAATTACAAATTTGCTTCTATCTGCAGATTTTGTAGAGGAATTAGTCGATAAGCTAACAGTATTGAAACCCCATTCATTCATTTCAAAACAGCAGGCTGAATATTTTCAAAATCGTAAAAATGGCTTACGTGAGAATGAAGTTCTCGTTACATTAGATTTTTCAGAAAATTATAAATACGTAGCACAAGTCGCATCGCAGGCTTTTCATTTCAATAATGACCAGTGCACTGTATTTCCAGTGGTATATTATTATAAAGAAGAAAATGAGATACACCATCGGAGTTTAATCTTTTTATCAGACAGTACTCAGCATGACACTGCCGCTGTTTATACCATTCAGAACATTCTGATCCCTGAATTGAAGAAATGCCTGAATGTGAAGAAGGTAATTTACTTCAGCGACGGTGCTAAGCAGCACTTTAAAAATAAGTTTGCTGTACGGGTGCCACGTTTAAACGAGAAGCGACAAGAGCGAGTCTGCTGGCCAAACTAACCGAGGCCATATTAACGCCATCAGCTCTTTATAACTGGGCCGTAAAAAATTTTAAAACGATTTCTATCTTTTTTTATAGCAAGACATCTCACGATAAAGCCAAGAGAAAGCTCGCAGCTCGCTTTAACGCCGCTTTACCTATTCCGCGAATCCAAAAGCTGCATTCGATTTCGTTGTTAGATGATCAAACTCTAGCCTTAAAAAGATATTCAGCAGCAACTGATTACGATCCTTTTACTTTTTAGTTTATTTAATTTATGAAAAATAAGAAAAATATTTTTAAAAAATAAAAAATGAAAAAATGAAAAAAAAAAAAGAAAAAAGTAATGTGGGCTTCACCATTTAAATGTGAAGACAGTGTCAACCCTGGTTAAACACACAGACATTTTTTCATTTTATTATTCTTTACTACGTCCATGTTGGGTTCACCATTTTGAATGTCCAACTTTTAACTTCAGATTCGGAATCAGCGACCTCAAAAACCCCCCTACAACCGAGTTTCGTCTGAATCAAGCGAATTTTTTCATTTTGGTCGGCCATATTGGGTTCACCATTTTGAATATCCAATTTTTAACTTCAGATTCGGAATCAGCGACCTCAAAAACCCCCCTACAACCGAGTTTCGTCTGAATCAAACGAATTTTTCCATTTCGGTCGGCCATATTGGGTCCCCCATTTTGAACTGTTAGAAAACAGTAACGGTGTGTAAAGTACGTACATGAATGCACAATTTTTGCTCATGAAAAAATTTTTAATGCATGATGTTATCATTATTTATATAAGATATACAATGAATTTTGTGGAATTTTTTCATTCTAGACGTCGCCACCAGTCCGCCATTTTGAATTTTGCTTCCTGCCACTTGGGAAACAAAAGTAGACATGTTAAGTTAAATTTTAAGCCCTGGAACGATTCTTTTAGTGCAAATGAATTTTGGGGAAGGTAGATGGCCCAGTTGACAAAGAATGCCCCATATATATTCCGACTAATTACAAACTTATCTCTCTTGATCTTGCATCCTTATTTACTAACGTTTCAAAAGAGTTAGTTAAAGAAGGAATTGAACTTAGATTGTTTAAATTACGATAGTTTTATGAAATTCAGTTGGATCATTGGTTACAAGCCATTGATTTTTTGATGGACAATACTTTCTTTGTCTTTAATGCAAGTTTAACCGACAATTTTTTGAGTGGAAGTGTTTAGACACTCTGCAATTATTGACATAACGGGACTTCTTAATTATGCATTCAATATTTGTGACACGTTCTGAAGAAAGGGACCTAAGCGTACGAACGATAATTGTGCAGGAGAGGGAAAAGATATGCTACCAACGGCTCAATTTTCAATATTTTGAGCTGAAATTTTCAGCATATCTTCCTAACTCGATTTAGTAGTGTACAGAAAGAGAGTAAGAGAATATCGGAAACACTGCGCCGCAGTCTTGCCTCTTCTTTTCCCTCTCCTCATAATTGCCGTTCGGACGCTTAGGTCCCTTTCTTCAGAACGCGTCACATTTTTATAACGTGACATTGTCATCTTGTTACAATATCTAGCACATTCGGTACGGGTACATAATATTTATTTTTAATTTTTAATTGTTAAAAAGTTGTGTGTTGTGCTTTTTGTATATTTGTTGTTAAAAAATATATTTTTGATGGTCATAGTCTCGAAAATGACGACATTGATCGTCGAAACGTTGACACACTTAATGTGAGTGATTCTTATTCCTTTGACACGACATGATCGAAAATGGATTACTGATTAAAAGGTATTTTTAAATTATAAATTTTTAATGAAATCGATACTACAGCCGTAAAGTTAGATTTTACGGCCTACTTTTAGTCCGTAAAATGAAATATCATGGATCACGTGAAACATGAATCTGCGTTATCAAAAACATAACTCATACGGACTAAATGCAATCCGTGAAATCGAATTTTTACAGCTTTCAGTACTGAAAAGTAATGTAAGATTTTACGGCCTTTTATCGAAATATTTTTCGATCTACTGTTCATACGTTAAACTTTAGCTAAAAAACGTAAATGGGAGTGAATTCCTTGAGGAAATTTCCAATCGATTTGCACTGTTTAAATATTTTTTGACTAAAATCACGGTTTTTAGAGCAAAAATGAGTTTTGAAATTTAGATTGAAAAAATGTATGATTTTACTAAATTCAAGATTGTGAGACTTCTATAGGAGATAAAGACATGCAATTGAACACATATTTTTCGATGTAGAAAACACCAGTTAAATTTCAAACAAATCGAAAAACCTCGACCGCGAGGTGTTACATTTTTATATGGAATACTCTTCTTTGTTTATTCAAAAATTCTATGTAATTTTTTCTTGCAGTTTGAAATAGGGTCTTTAGTGTAACCATAAAGTTTCACAAAATAGTTAAGAAAAGGAGGTTTGGTGGAATTTTAAGCAAGAATTTCAGGAACTAAAATACGAATATAAAAATCGATTTTTTAACCACCCTACTGTATATTGTGCATATTTTTAATGTAGTTAAAAATATGTAATTATTTTACTTGTAAATGGCGCATATAATGCATTATAAAATAAAATGTTAAACATTAATAATGTATGCAAAGAGTAAAAGGAGTGATGCAGCGCGTACTCAGACAGCGTGACGCTGCGCATCAGTTTCATGGCTTACGGCGCGCAACAAAAACTCTCGATTGAGTACTTAAAATTGAAGAATACTGAAATTTTCTTTCTCGTACTTCACCTTGAATGTATACGGAATATTAATATAAACGAAAAAATGTATTTTGCGATTTGGAAAAATAATATGACTCGATTTGTTAATTAAAAAATGTCGAATTATGCATTAAAAAATATAATTTTAAAAAATATTGTATAGTATTTAAAAAGAGACTTTTGTTAACAAAAACCCGACATTAGACTTCGTTTATAATATATTCTCTTAAAACCGTGAATTTTTTAAAAAAGGTGCATAAAACTTAAATTGTTCATAACTTTTTTTTTTTTTTTTTTTTTTAGGTCAACGGCTTAATTAAGCCTTTACATGAAGAAAAAATACAAATAGAATGAGTGCACTTAGAAATAACATAATACAAAACAATAAATAGTATCGATGAAGAAAAAAACAAAAAGACGCTAGCAATTAAATACTGACAGTGAAAAGAGATACAATAAAGAATAAAAAACATAAATTCTATAAATTGTTATAGATACCGCTCGAGAGTAACACGTTTTATCGACTGCTTAAAATTAGTTAAGGAAGCGGTATTTCTGATGTCAGGAGGAATATTATTCCAGGATCTTCTTAGCCTTGCCACAGCTGCCTGGAAGCCAAAATTGGATCTATTACTTCCTTCCAACACAATTCTCGGATTTCTACTAGGGTAATTAGGGTGATGAGGAAGAAATAGTGAACGCAATTCATTACAATTAATTTCATGAGAAACTAATCTATATACGAATACCCGATCAGCCACAGAGTGAGATGAAGCAATAGTAGAAATATTAAACAAAACAGATATATGTGAAAAATCATAATTATAGTAAGCCATCGGATTGGAAGTTTTAAAGGATAAAAACCGTAGAAATTTACGCTGTACAGCTTCCAGGCGATCAGCATATTTTGAATAGTAAGGAGTCCAGATAATGGACCCATACATCAGATGTGGCAAGACTAAGGACTTGTACAAGTAAATAATGGAATGAACATCAGAAAAATCTTCCACCGATCTTTTTAAAAACCCCAGTGATGCATAAGCCTTCGAAACCGCATAATCGACATCATCAGAGAATTTGAGAGAGCAGTCAACAACAACACCAAGATCCAATATAGAACTAACCGAGTCCAGAGATGTGTTATTTATACGATAATCAAACTCTATAATCCGTTCCTTTCGATAAAAGGAGATGGTTTTGCATTTATCTATATTCAATGGAAGGTGATTAACCGTTGACCACTATCCTAACCTCTGAATGTCCCTCTGAAGCTTTGATGCATCCATGGGTGACTTAATCGTAAAATATAACTTAATATCGTCAGCAAAGAGCAACATCTTAGAAAACTCAACACTCTCTCTAATGTCATTTATAAAAAGTATAAATAAAAGCGGTCCAAGGTGCGAACCCTGCGGCACTCCAGATGTTGCCAAGTATGCATCAGAAAGATAATTTTTTAACCTAACTATAGAGTAACGATTCTCCAGATATGATGCAAACCATCTAAGTAGGCTACCACAAACTCCAACTAAAGACAATTTTTCCAAAAGTAAACCATGGTCAACCTTGTCAAAAACCTTGGCAAAATCAAGATAAATCGCGTCAACTTGTAAACCCATCTCCAAAGCTCGAGATATATCATTACAAAAAATTAGTAGTAATGGCCCGGTTTTTTATGAACCCATGTTGTTCGCCTATTATATTAATACTAATGAAATCAGCAAGTTTATCAGCAATAAAAAGGTCCAACAACTTAGGTATTAGGCTAATAATGGAGATGGGTCTATAATTTATGATATCATGTCTGTTCCACTCTTGAAAATCGGAGTTACAAAAGATTTTTTTCCAAGCTACTGGCATTACTCCTGATTCTAACGATCGGTTAAATAAAACAGATAATGGTCTACAAATATGAGGCATAATGTTAACGATAAAAGAGTAAGGTAATGAATCAGGGCCAGGACTACTTGTCTCTTTAACCCTGGAACAAACATTACTAATTATCTCGGGAGTGATTAAAACCATATCCAACTTATGAGAGTGAGAACTGTCATTGAAATTAATATCGCTATACGAACTAGAGGGAATATAAACAGACTTAAAATGTCGCGCAAACAATGATGGTATTTCTGCTTCCGTGGACGACTTAGAGCCACTTAAAAACATTTCATTCGGAAGACCATTCGAAGATTTAAGCTTGTTTACATACGACCAAAAGCTCTTAATATTTGATTTCGCCCGTGTTTGCACCAAATTAATGTAGCTTATATACGCAACTTTCGAAGAACAAATATATTGGGCTCTTAGACGTTTAAACTCTATATAATCCGAACGCAGACCGAATTCACGTCAAATTCTATGTGCACGCTTCTTATTCTTAATTAGTTTAATAAGATCTTTATTAAACCAAGGCGGGTATAAATTCATAGACATTTTCTTTTTGGGTGCATAAGTGTTAACAATATTAAAAATACATTTATAGAATTTATCAACAGCAGAATCCAATACAAAATCTGCTAAAATATTATCCCAATTAACATTTGATAACTGCACATAAATATTATCGTAGTCAGCCTTCATAAAGTCGTAGTCGATATTGGAGTACCGATATAAAAGACGCAGGATCATGATGTGATTACTTTGGAACTATACCCTCATAAGGTAACTATACTTTAATATCTCTTGTCGAAACTAATGCCAGATCTAGCGTATATCCTTTGCTTAAGGGAATTATCCTTTGCTTAACAGGATAAATCTGCCTAAGGCCTTGCTAGGATGCCATATTTGCCAAGCTATAAAAGTTCTCTTTAATCAGTCTATCCGGATGAAGGCAAACATGGTCCAAAGCAGAATCTGCATTCCAATACGATTTAGGCAAATTGAAGTCACCCAATAAAATTATTTCATGATTCTGAAGGCGACCAATCAATGAATCAACATCCTCAATAAAATGAGTAAATAAATCACTAGACGATCTAGGTGGTAAATACGAAACACCAATTAATAGATTTCTCCGATGTAAACGAACAGAAATAAATAAGTCTTCGACATCCTTATGCTTAATATCACAGTAAGATGACACCACTGAAGTTTTAACAGCTAACAATACACCGCCTCCATAGCCTTCACAGCCAGTTACACTAACTCTATCTTTCCTGTAGACATTGTATCCTAAGAAACCAAGCTCGCTGTCAAGGATACCAGGATGTAGATATGTTTCTGTTAAAGCTATGATGTCCGGTTTGGGTGTCAATAAGTTTAGCATTACTCTTAGCTCCGACAATTTGGTATGAAGGCCATTAACGTTTTGCTAAAAAATAGACAAACCACAAGCCGTTGATCTAAAATCTAGTTTTCCTGCTGCGAAGGATATTTAGCCTTTATAATAGATGAAGCCCTTAACATATTTAACTAATTTCTTGCAGCCTGGATTTGCAAAATTAAATTGCGTAACCTCTGCTTTTAAATCGTTGTAAAGGATGCGTTGCAACAAGGTATGGTCTCTACCATAAGAATAGTTAGAAGGCAGTTATTTCCAATTGCGCAAGACCTCCTCGACATTATTCCCAACCTGCAAATTCACAAGAACTGGTCTAGTTTTATTACTATTGGGTGCTCCAATTCTTTTGACATCATAACGCTCCAATTTGTACTCCTAGAATAGAGTAGAATAGAATATCCTGTACTTTATTGAAATCTTCGGTCGAATTAGTTTCTGGCATTTTGAATATAAGAACATTCTTCTCTCTCGATTGTCTCTCCATAACCTCTTTAATTAAAGATTCTGAATCCGCCCTTGTAGATGCAGACTCCAAATTAGCCACACGTTTGTCCAAACCAGCTTGATTAGCCTCAAGAGTACTGATCCTATGCAAAAAGTCACTCATGCATTTCTCGAGTTTATCAACGGAATAATTTAATAAATTTAAAAAAATCCGTTTAGTATTTTATTTCGAATGTCTAATATTATATGAATATAGATTTTTAATTTTTATGAATTTTGGTGAAATAGGGGGAGACTCATGTTCGACAGTGTTCATGCAGTGTTTACCTTGTAATGCAAGCAATGTTTACAACTCATCGTTCGAAATTTATTTAACCGCTGATTCCTATCAAATGTACGGGTTTTACGTATAGTTTTCTGTGTTTCGCCAAGGAACTATACATGTTACTTGTCGTTACTTATACTTGTGTTAATGTGCACCGCGTTGAGTGTTTTTACTTAAGCAATAAATAGTTTTACAACCTCTGATGTTAGCAACATGGTAGACAAAACGTAGACTCTTTACATGGAATGTGTCCTTTAAATAATAATTTCCCCTTTCCGGTATAATTTAACTCCGTTCATTGCTAATTATCGATGATACACGCCATTATAAGTGTCGTTAATAAATTACTACCGAGTTCTAGCGGCAACGTCGTTAGTTTTTTTCCGCAAAAACTATTAAAAAATAAATTTTATGTCACCTATTGTTCCAACATATAAAATGAACTATATGTATTATTAGATTATTATTAGTAAATTTCAAAGACGTAGCACAAACGCGTTATAGTACTTACATCATTGTGTATTTGTTCAATAATGGAAAGAATTGCATTTTCTTTTTCATTCCGTAAATAACTGAGCACGTCTGTATCTGCTGCTGGATCCAGTGATTCAAAAGTTCTTCTAGTACTCAATGATGTCAATTTTTGTGATATTTGTAACAAGTCAATACCACCGCTACTGAGTAAAATTTGTCTAAATAAAGAGAAACAAAATAAAAATTACGATCAAACAGTAGAAATGGTAAGTTTATTATTTCTACATTAGTAGTACATGGATGTAGAATATTGAAATTATATATAATTTTAATCCGAAACAAAGTGTTATTTTATATGCAATGCCCTTAAACGATTCATAATGGCCGTAAATGGCGTAAATCTAACTTTCTATGTTTTAAAAAATCAGTGAATAACTGTAATCAATGAGTCTTAATATTACATTTCAAGACATATAATATTCATTTAAATTATACCATTTTACGCCAGCGCCATAGCTACTTAACTTATTCTGACAGTAACAGTATTAGCAATAACAGTGCACACAGTGGGGTAAACGGTAAAATCATAACCTAAAATCAAATTTTCATCTACATGTAATCAGATCTTCATTAGCACACACTTCCACACAGGGAACGTAATGGTTACGTGGTTAGCATGCTCGCTTCGTAAACTGAATGTTCCTTACGTCGTGAGTTCGAATCACCCTCCGGCAACATTTTTTGTTTATTTCCATTGCGGATAATTCAGGAAACCTTGCTGGGCGAAGGTACGAATTTGTGACGGCTACTGACATCATTCGGTAGTTATCGGCACCGTGGATGGTTTTTCCGTGGTCGACGCTTCGTAGATATTGTCTTGAATGAAAATAAGACAATCTATCATAAAGATGAAAAACACACATAAGGTGCTATAAAACTTCTGTATAAGTCTTCCTGCCAGCCGAATTTGTTGAAAATCAGTGAGATTATTTATTACCATCATTATTAACTGTTGGAAGAAAAAACGTGTGACTGTAATTGCAACTTTTATGGGGCGTTATGTATGTTTTTCAACATTTCCCCCCTCCTACGGTGGCTTCCTGACATCAGAATTTTTTGAAAAATTGTCAATTTATTACCATCATTATTAACTATGCGAAGAAAAAAGCCAATAGCCTAACTGTAATTTCAACTTTTATGGGGCGTTATGTGTGTTTTTCATCTTTTTCCGTAAGTAAATAGAGGAATATGTTTTATTGGATCATCCCCTATCCAAATAAAAAAAACTAACCAACGCGTATCTTCCTTTTGCGAGACTTTAATATAAAATATTTATAAATTTAAAAAATGTTTAAATTTATTTTTTTTTACATCAAAATAAAGTCTTGAAAGAGTCTGGCACCCGTTCGGAAGTAGTCTAGCAATAGTATGGATAACGCTCATACGCCAAACTTATCCCATATACCTTGACCCAAACAAGGGCATACAACACCCATATCATAGCCATACTCTTTCCAATATTCGAGCCATACTGATGCCGTACCGAAAATTTCTACGCGGGATTTGATAAGCTCTCTACTCTTTCTTTGCAGCACTCTTGTTGGTTATTTTTTTTTAGGAAGAGATAAAAAGCGAGATAAGGAGGTTAAAAAAGGGAAAGGCGGCAGGAGTAGACGGAATCAGAAATGAGGGATGGAAAGAGGGAGGGGAGAAGATTGGCAAGAAGTTAGAAAAGGTCTTGAGAAGAATATGCGAAGGAGAGGGATTTCCAGAGAAATGGAGAGTAGGAATGGTGGTCCCAATTTGGAAAAGAGGGGAAAAAAAGCAACGGAAAATTACAGAGGGGTGACGTTAACAAATACGGGATACAAGATATACGCAAGCATCCTGAATAAAAGGTTAGTGAAAGAGCTACATGAGAGTGGATGATGGGGCAGGACGCAGGCGGGATTTAGGAAAGGAAGAGGGACAATGGAGAACGTGAAGATTCTGAAGCATGTAATAGGTAAAAGACTGAAGGATAAGAAGAAAGTGTGGGCATTCTTTATGGATTTGAGGGCAGCTTTCGATAAATTAGACCGAGAGGTGTTGTGGGAAATGACAGGAAAAAGTGGTGTCAGTGAAGCGATGATAGACAGGGTAAGGAAGATATACGAAGAAACGAGGTGTGTGGTGAAGGGAGGAGAGGAGGTATCAAGAGAATTTTGGGTAGAAAAAGGGATAAGGCAGGGTTGCCCCTTAAGCCCGACACTTTTTAATATATATATATAGCGGATATTGAGGAAAAGATGAAAAAGGGAAGAGGAGGGGTAATGGTAGGGAAGGATAAAGTGTGGACATTGGAGTATGCAGATGATGTAGTGGTGGTAGCGGAAGAGGAGGAAGGGCTAACCTTCGCGTATCTACTAACTTTTTCGAGATATTTTAGAATTTTAAATATTCCAAATTTTGCAAATTTTTAGTAACAGCTTGCATGCAATATTGTCAAACCCATTGTTGGTAGGCCCCAATTTTAAAACTATTATTTTACGATACTATTATTAAATCATGAAAATCTGTCACATTCTATCATGAAAAAACGCTACCATCGTAATCAATACAAAGCAGCTATTAATATATTATAATTTCATCATTTACTGACTTATTTTTCGTGAAAATGTGAAAATCGTAACAAATTGTACACAAATCGGAAAATCTGCAACTATTTTTTAAAAACAGATTGCTTTTTATATTTTTAATTTTATTGGATGCTTATTCTTTTACTACATAATATATATTATACATAATTATACGTAAAAATGTGTACATAATATTACATTTTTTATACATATCATTGGATTTATTTCTGCAAAGTTCTGTGATACAAAAAGGTCATTACTCAATTAACTATAATCGTACCAAGTAAATTTAATTAAATTTAATATAAATATTTTTTGATTTCGGAATATTCTAAAAGTGTATAAGATTCTTTGATTGTAGAATTAATGAAATAATTATTTATTCAAGGAGACGAATAAAGCTACATTACTGAATAAAATTTCGTAGTTTTTTGGAACATGCATGTATAAAAAGATATTCAGAAACACTGTTTAGAAAGACTGTTTAAGATAATTCGACGAAAGAAAAGTAGAATAACGGATTTGAATTCAAGATTAAATTAAATTGGAGTTTACCGACGGGGTTATGCCGCGGGTAGGCAGAGTTAGTTAACTGAGTGCAAGCGGTTATAAAAATTTGCAAAATTTTGAATGTTCAAAATTCTAAAATATCTCGAGAACGCTAGAAGATACGCTAAATCTGACAAAATTCGGGGGTGTATCGATAAGGGGGACGACCTCAAGCAAATCAATACAGACCCCCAAACGAAATTTGCAAATATGCAAAAAAAAATTTTTTTAATGTTTAATTACCTTAGAACATATGGCCAGAGATACGGGAAATATGTCTATACAAAAAATTGACTATCTACGATCTTAATATACAAGTTCTAAAATTTTATTTCGTAACATAGGGCGTAGCGTAGTGGTTAGCGTGCATGCTTTGCGATGTTAGGGTCGCTGGTTCAAATCCCCCGAAGCGAAAGGTTTTTTTAATTTATTTGCGAGCGTTAATAATTGTAAGAAAATAGGTTAAATTTAAATAGACAATGCGAGACTTTAATATAAAATATTTATAAATTCAAAAAATGTTTAAATTTATTTTTTTTACATCAAAATAAAGTCTTGAAAGAGTCTGGCACCCGTTCGGAAGTAGTCTAGCAATAGTATGGATAACGCTCATACGCCAGACTTATCCCATATACCTTGACCCAAACAAGGGGCATACAACACCCATATCATAGCCATACTCTTCCCAATACTTAGCCGTACTCTTTCCAATACTCGAGCCATACTGATGCCGTACCGAAAATTTCTACGCGGGATGCTATTAAAAAAAAACACATTTTTCCTGCATTTCGTGAAGGCTTTGCAAATAATGAAGAAACATGCATGTTAACAAATTTTCAAGAAAAATGTGCTTCTACTTTAGATAGAACACTGAAAATAAAAATATTAACCACGGTTCACCAATGGTCTTATCAGACAATTAAAGAATTTTTTCCGGATGGTACAAGGCATATGATAGAAGTATCGAAGAAGATTGCGTAGAAAAGGGAATTTTAGAATGACCAGATTCAAAAACTCACTCGAGCATAGAAGAGCTAATGCAATAACTACCTTTTACCAATCAGCCGAATTCAGTCGAGTAATGCCAGGACAGAAAGATTATGTGTCGGTGAAAATAAATGGAACAAGACATCATATTAAAAAAAGATTACTTATGAATAATTTAATGGAATTGCAGCGTGAATTTAAAGAACGTATTCCTGAGGTACTCTGCTGCTTTTCAAAATTTGTATCTTTACGCCGAAAACCATGCATCATAGCTGAAGCAAGTAGCACGCGTTCGGTCTGTTGCATACACGAAAACTTGAAATTATTAATTAACGGTGGAAATTTTAAATGTCTTACACTTGATTGTCCGCAACCAATTGAAACTTATCACGATTGCTAGATAAAATGATATACAAGCCTCCAACTACAAACTGCTACATGGATACATACAAGAGTTGACAAAGATTCTTGATGACAATTATATCGACACTCTTACGTAGAAGCAATACCTTATTCATATGTATTAAAAAAAAAAAAATGAATCTTTGAATTCTAAAAAAGAAAATTTGAAACCAAACGAGTGCATCGTTATTGTAGACTTTGCGGAGAATTATTCATTCGTAGTGCAAAACGCGATTCAAGGTGTTCATTGGAACAATAATCAGGCCATCGTTTATCCAACTGCGATTTATTATACGCTAGCTCAGGCAGCATGTATTTTCAATGTTCCACCTATTTCCTCAGATGGTCCTTTCTCGTGAGACGTGGGAACAAATGTCACTTGGCTTAAGTTTAGTCAAAAATTGGAGGCTCTGGGTTCGATTTACTGGGCGGCATCGAGCGCCGGACCACTGTGCGCTGGCCGATCTAGCGCAGCGCGACCACTGATCTCTATACTAATGGTTAGGGCATATAATGCTTTTCTATAGAGCGGTTTTGACCCTACGTAGCTTTTGGAAAACATGGCATCGAGAGTGCCGACGCATTCGCGGAAGCACCCAAGAGGTCGCGAAGCGCGGTTATTCTGAATTCAAACATATGGCGCGACGTTTGATTGTTTAAGCTTAAGTAAGAATGTAATAAATTATGACATTAATATACATCGGTTTTATAATTTCATTAGTATAATATGTACTAAAAAAAAGTTAACATTTTATCAAAATAAGTATTTTTTGTCAACTGAACATAGAAAATTGTGGAAACAAGGAACAACAAAAAATGAAATGCATTAAATAACGGTGTAAATCGAATTACACCGTTTATTACATTATTGCATCAAATAAATGTATACTTGTAACTAAATATTTTCTTGTAATTTTATAATATTAACGATTGCGGAATGCATATCCATGTATGCGTTTTGTCTCAATTGTAAGTCACTTGAAAAATTTATAATAAATTTTAGGCTTAATGATAACAAGAAATTATTTATTTATAAATTATTAAGTATTTGTTATGTTTCAAAAATATAAATATACGTTTCAATTAAATCGTTTCCATTCAACCGCACAAACGAAATTCTCAATGGCAATAGAATCTAGAATTACTGTTCGCAAATAATTATTTTCATACGAATAATCGTTATTTCTAATATTATTTTTCTACGTTAGTATTGTTAAAAATATTATTAAATTACAAATTATCAAACTTAAACAAACATTATTTTGCATTCGAAAATGGTTTCTAAAATCATTCCTTTTTTTATTGTTAATATTTTCAAAATTATTATAATTATATTGTTTATTTTGTATTTTAAAGGCACGATAATGCTTTTACGCGGCATAATTTTATATTTATTAATTTCTTTTATATTAATTTCAAAACAGATAGATCTGAAAAAAAAAATTTTGTAAGTAAGTAGAGGGGCTAGGGGGAGTCTGTCGCCCCCCACCCTACCTCCCATCAATGATAGTGTGATGGAAGAATTGCGCAAGTGGGCCGTAAGAAGGTCAGGAGTGAAAGGAGGTTATTATAAACAATTTCATGTATTATAACTAAGATTTGGCGTCCAAACCATTCTTTTGAATTACTTCTTGACCGCAATGAAAGTAATAATAAAAAATTCAAAAAGAATTTTTTTTTATTTCTTGGTGTGACGGTCGATTAAATAAAAATATAATTTCTTTTAAAAAGACGTTTCGACAGCTAGATGTCTGCCATCTTCAGTTTAATTATCCTCTAAAATTTTACAAATTATACAACAATGAGGAAAAATATACAAACAAGGGAAATTACATATTTAAAAAAACAGAAATGTTACTTACTGCAAAAAAGGTTAAATGCATTTTTCGCGTAGCTTGCTTCGTTTCTCATAAATTTGGCAAATTTCTATATACTAGATGTAAATTACCGGATAGATATTCTGCGGCTGGGTTTACAACAGGAATTGTAGACGGGCGATTTAAATATTTCTATGTACGCACACACTCATAGTGCACATACACATTGTATACTTAGATACAGTCGTTCCCTTTAAATTTTGAACAATAGGCACGTAACGTATTACTTCTTCTTGTCTTATGTAATCCCGTAATCACGAAAGTAATGTACTGTAGATATCAGGTAAGAAAGATGTTTCGAAGCGTTCATTCACTGTGTTCTTACATTTTTTAATGTAATAATTTTCTATTTCTTTTCTCTTGAGGGTTTTTTTCGGTTGCTAAAATTTTTGTATTAGAATAATTGAATTTATGTCCCGTTTCTAGTCTGTGTTTGGTTAGCGCAGTATAGTTAGTTTCTTTGCCATTAATATTATTTTTATGCTCTGTAATTCTAGTTTTTAACAATCTACTAGTCTCGCCAATGTATACACTGCTGCAAAACGCACATGGGATCTGGTAAACAATGTTACTTCTGTGACTTTTTTCTAAGCGGTCTTTAAAAGGTTTGATTCCAACCAATGTTGGTGTTAATTGGTTTGTTTACCACTCGGATGGATTGCTTTCTCATGGTTTTTGATATTTTTTCGGTTAACCCCTTCACATATGGGAGAGAGATTGTAGTTCTAGGTTCTTTTTCCCTTTCCCCTCCACGTTTTTCATGTGTGTTATATGTGTGGTGTACACGTTTTTTAATGGTTTCCTCAATAAGAGATAGCGGGTAATTATTTTGGAGCAAAATTTTGTTGACTAACTTTAAATTTTTCTTCCTAAATTTAAATTCAGCCAGCAAAGTCGCACGGTCTATGAGACCATACATAACCCCGACTTTATAATTCAATGGATGTTCAGAATGAAAGTTTATGCATCTACCCGACCATGTGTTTTTATGGTGCCAATCGGTTAACAAAGTGCCATCGTTTTGTCTAATTATCTTTAAATCTAAAAAAGCTATGGTATTGTTAACTTCAATTTCTGTGGTGAAAGTTATCTTGTTTTTAAAGTCTTGAAAGTTATTGAAAACATTTAAAAAGTCATCCAACTTCTCAGGTGGAATACCTATCAAAATGTCATCAGCATATCTGAAATAAAAAGAAAGTTTAAAGTTTAATTTTTAAAAAAATTTTTTCTCTAAAAATTCCATAACTAAGTTGGCAATTACTGGTGAAAGGGGCGAGCCCATTGGCACACCAAAAATTTGTTGGTAAAAGACATTTTGAAATTTAAAATAAGTGTAGTTTAATATTAGTTTAAGACCTTTTAAGAACTCGGTTTTAGTGATTTTAGTGAAGTTTTTAATTTCATACTATTTGCTGTATATAGTTTGTTCGATAATTTCAGGTGATATGTTAGTAAACATAGAAACCACATCAAGGGAAACGAGGATATGACCTTTTGGAAGTTTGATCTGTTTAATTTTCTTATCAAAATCCCAGCTGTCCCTGATGTGTGTCTCAGTTTTACCAACCACCTTATTTAAAATATTTGTGTAATATCTGGCAAGGTTGTATGTTGGAGAGTTAACCGTTGAGACAATAATCCTTAATGGGTTATTAGGTTTGTGCCTATTGTTCAAAATTTAAAGGGAACGACTGTATCTAAGTATACAATGTGTATGTGCACTATGAGTGTGTGCGTACATAGAAATATTTAAATCGCCCGTCTACAATTCCTGTTGTACACAGTACTGACTTTTCGATAATCCGGGATGCGTTTCTGTTAAAACGCTTGTGAGTTCGTCTAAGTGTTAAGGTGCATCATATTCACATCGAATGATGCACAATCTACACAACACCTATGTAAAAAACACGCTCCATCCAGTCGTAAGTTCCTAAAAAAAATTCGTATGATACTTCTTAACCAACGGGGTCTATAAAGTCATTATATTTATTTTCATAGGGATGCACTTACTAGCTTAAACTCACAACCGTTCTACACCAGGGTTTAAACCTTTAATCACACGAATTGTCACCAAAAAATTTTCATTATCTTTCTTTAGTAAGTAACATTTCTGTTTTTTTATATATGTAATTTCCCTTGTTTGTATATTTTTCCTCATTGTTGTATAATTTGTAAAATTTTAGAGGATAATTAAACTGAAGATGGTAGACATCTAGCTGCCGAAGCGTCTTTTTAAAAGAAATTATATTTTTATTTAATCGACCGTCACACCAAGAAATCAAAAAAAATTCTTTTCGAATTTTTTATTATTAATTTCATGTATTGTTATTATAAATTTCGAAAGCTGTGAAGGTCGAAAAACATAGGTAATTTATTGCGTTACGTTGTCTAATGAAAAGAGAAGGTAAAGATCAACCAATATTTACTATTTCATTAGATATTGTTATTAAAAAATGTTCTGTTTTTACATTGTCATTGAAAATGACGTCTTTCTAATGCTTAATCTTATAAAATTCAATCAGAGAGATTGAAAAGTGTTGGCCGTTACATATTAGTATTGCCATGTGTTGAAAAACAAATTTCAACAGTCGCCTTAATTAAAGGTCAGATATTGCTATATATATAGATATTATAGTCGCTTATGGAAATACATCGTAAGCTAGGAACCGTATTGAGAGTGAAAGTAAAATGGCAGTTTCCTCGTGCGTTCTACTACCATCTCTCTCGCTCTCGCGTACTCTTTGTTAGATCCATTAACTTTAACATTATACCATTTTTCGTCATTGCCGATTACCCGCCGATCATTTTCACCATATATTTTTCCATGTATACAGGATCAGACGCGTTTAAAGTCATTGCGCAATTTCATCAAAACATATACTAAGTGACACATTTTCTCGTTCCCAAATTTAGCCAACCTCCGCCATAATAACAAAGGTAGCATTAATAAATAAATAATTTACAATAATAATATTTAAATAGTAATAAATTTCACATAATCCGAATAGCGTGTATTAAAATGTATAATATAGAACTGATGGAAGAAGCTAGCAGTAATTAGAAAGAGAGAGGATGACACGCTTATTCCCTATGCATTTATCTATTCACGGTATTTACGTGTTTTCATGACGATCGAACCATAGCTATACGAGTTTGATGTAATTAATCAGGTTCCCGACCATTTTTTAATACGTGTACAATTTACCACATCCTAAATATCGCCATGCAGGTTTCTACCTGTTAATTATCCGTAGACTTTACTATAAGGTAACAATGAATCTGACTTCCCATAAGTGACGAACACATACGAGTATCGACTTGCTTTTAATGTAACTAATTAACCTTCATTTAATATTTCCCACCTTTAAAATTTCTGAGAATAATAAGATCGAAATGACAATGTAAAAATTTAAGAGAAGCGTGTAAGATTCAACGGTTTCTTTCTATCTTTATGCACAGTTTAGTGTCTTTTAAGTAAACAGTTAAAGGAAGTGACCATGCTGCCATCATTTGGTATGTTTAAAGAGAGTGCAGAATCTGTGTATCGCAGAATTAAATATGCAGGTGCATCTGAAATGCATTGATTCATCGTAGACTACGATGTTATACTTGCTGATATGAGTGGTTATAGAGCGATTACAATTGAATATGAGTCAATGCATAAATAAACTAATAATAATATCGCCATGCAAAAGAATATGAAAGTGAAATTGTTAAATATTACCACGCATCTACTGCAAAACGAAAGCAATCTCGAGGACCCGAAATTTCTTATTCTTAAAATACCTATATTGCCATTACTACACGAGACGAAATTTCGTGTTCCTACAGCTCCACGAAACGCGATAAGTTTCGAGGCCCTGTGGCTCGATGCTTACCGAGAGCACACGTCGCCAAATTAGAGTGTAGAGTACTCCCCAGCGGTGTCGCTGATGCTCCACTGTATGCCGCGACCGATTATCTCCGAGTGGAGTTCTGAGAGCTCCACTATAGAGAAAAAATGGAGTCCGCTAAAGCGAACAGTCGAGCGGACGTTATCCCAGTATCGAGTTATTCGCGCTGTGTACATATATATAATCGCCCTGTGACGCGCATTTGAAGCTAATATATACTATTATTATATATATATATATATATATATATATATATATATATATATATATTAAATTAATATATAAAAATTTAAAAGTAGTTAAATTCGCCTAAAATTGCATATTGATGAGTTTTGGGGGGTTGAATCATAATCTCTGGTCGAAATTGCAACATTCAAAATGCATGCTGGGATAGAAAAGAAAAAAAAGTCCCAAAAATTTTTAAAAATAGTTAAATCTGGATGAAATTGCACAATTAAGGATTTTTAGGTCATTGAATGATAATCTGTGTTCAAAAATTCAAAATGCGCGGTGGGCCATAAGAGAAAAAAAGTACCAAACATTAAAAACGACTGAAATTGCGTAATTATAATTTTTGGGGTTAATGAATATTATAATGTGATAAAAATTGACAAATTAAAAATGTACTATGGATCAGAGGAAATACTATATCAAAAATTCAAGAAGTATTTAAATTCGGCTGAAATTTCGTGCGTGGAGAAATGTTCCTTATTGTGAGATCTATTTTCTTCTTTTCCTTCAAGAAACATGTTCATACATTATAAACATACTTGTGGCAAATTATTTGTTTCATCATTTTTTTAGATTGTTGAATCATAGTTTTTAAAATGTAGTGAAAAATATCCTTGTATCATTTTTTTTTGTGCTACAATTATATTAGATTGCATACCGTTTTTTAGTAACGTGATAAATTCAAATATTTTGTACTTTATAAAATAATTATTAATTTTTAAAAAGATGTTCAATATAAAAAAAAGTTATTAATGCTGTTTCTTTTTTAATGAAGTAAATTTTGAAAATACGAATAAAAATTTGCCTTTTTCATACAGCCTTTGGAAATAGTACTTTTCGATACAAGGGTGTAAAAGTTTTTTCTAACGGATGTGCGAGTTGCGGCCCGAGCCGAAGGCGAGCGTGCGGAAAGTGCCCTTAAAAATAAAAAAAATCACTTTATGCATCACTTTACACACGCTGTAATAAAATGAATTTTATTACATCGATTTTCAAGAATATCATCATCTATATATATGAACTTTTTCATTTTACTGCAACAAATTAATTAAAATAAACTGCTAGGAAACAAGTTTTAAAAAATGGCATTCGATATACATACGAGTAACTTTACCGTGATAGGTTGTTATTTTTATAAGGAAAAAGGAGAAAACGAATAAAACACGGTTTTTTATATGACGCACAATGTTAATTGTACGTATATGTTTTTATATATGTACATAATGAGATGGCATACTCGCAGTGTATCATTACGCGCAGCGCTGCCAGTGGCTCCAAGTGGAATCTTATTCACTCTGCGCATCGAGCATGGAGCAGGCACGTCTCTAGTTGGAATCGGCAGGTCTCGATCTGTTATCGAGTCGTACTTTTACCAAGGTGGAGTTCTGAGAGCTCCACGACCGAGACATCGCAACCGCATAGATATAGGACGAATCGAGCTATCGACGCTCGCCTACCGATAGAGCTGTAGGAACACGAAATTTCGTCCCGTGTAGACATCCATCTGAAAGTGACACTTTGCACAGTCTTTAATCATCGGCGGTTGTCTATCTGCGGTATCATCACTTATTTCAAAACGTTTATTGACGACATTCACGTAAATCTGGATGCATTTGCATTGTGAGTGGTAAGCATGACCATACTTCTTCAATTTCACGTTCTGCAAACGTTGATATGAAATCTATAGGTAGACTCGATGTCTTTTGTTTCCATTAATGCAAGACGTTTCACTTCGTAGTAAATTCTCATTAACCTTTGAAGAGATGCAGGCTAGTCTTGAACATTTTACAGTATCCAATTTTAAAGCATTTTAACATTTTGTTTAGCACACTCTCCGTTAAATGTATGATTTTCGCAATTTATTGACAATCGACGTTGTTGTTGTCCTATGAGTTTCGGTAGAGATGGACAGGCTAATATGTCTATGTCGACAACATTGTCAGCATCTAAAATTTCCCGCACCCTATGTCTTTTATTTGTTTGCGCCTTTTATGTATATCTTGAGAGCAAATGTAACGATGTCCTCCAACGTTACGTTGATTGCATCAAAGGGTATATCGCCCGATTCCCATCGTAGACCATGTTAATTGTGCAATAACCAATTGTTTTACGTTCGAAACGTACTTTACAACATCACTGTCGGAAATATCCATAATGCACATTTTCTTCGGTATAAACCGATTACCAGGTCCGGGGAATTCTTGCACGTCGACAATATTCTACATTTCTAGTACCTAATACTGATTTGCTTGTCCCCTTCATTAATTGACGCATCATTCTCTCTCACACACACTCTTTGCCACTTCCACATATGGCGTGGTGCCTCTAATTCATGGATATACGTCGTGCCTTTCTCTCTAGATCGTAGTATCTCTTCGTCAAATCCTATGAATCGGAAAGCAAATCAGAGTGTGACAAAAACAGATAGTTTTCATTATTGATAGTTTGCGTGTTACGATACTCAGATGATGAAGTAGTTAAACGCAATATTAAATCGTTTCAAGTACTAGCACCAGCATGATGGTCACCGCACTTTTACAATTGAATAAATCTTTTCTACGATATTCGATCTCATTGAAATGTGCATAGACGTATGAATAAAGGTTTCAATCCATTTATAATGCAATTGAGCGTTCCAAAGATCTTCAAATTTTAAATAAAAAATGTTCAGTCATTAACTTGACATCGTTTAAACAATTAATTTTTGTATGTATATTAAATCCCTTAGTTCTTCACGTACGAATACTATTGCTATATGTAGGTATTATGTTAAATATAAGCTTCTATCTTACTTCATGTTTCTTTTCGACAGTCCAAACACATCGGTACACAAACACACTTTCAATAATTATTGAATATTTTCTTATATAAGGGAGTAAATATTCAACCATTTTTTCGTAGATAATGAAATAATTTAATATATACGATCATTATACAATTCTACTAAAACAAGCTTATTTGCGGTGTTTTAGAAATGTTGGTGACAAAAGTATGAATATGCAATTAAATGAATAATTTAACACGCGTATCTCTATCATTACGTTCAATTGTATAATTTTTTAATATTATAACACGTACTTATTGACAATATTTGTAGACTACACGTCAGACTTTTCATTATCACGTTTAGAATAAAATGTGCGTCAAAATTGACTCTTGCTCGTCATTAATTATAGGCATCTAGTACGTCGGAGCTTTGAAACACCTTTACATTACGTTGTATATTTTCTTAAATCTGAATTCATTCACGTTACTGATGACAATAATGTTTCTTTAGTTTCAGATTGACCAAAGGTGCAAACGCAACAAATTGAGATCAGTACCATTAATTGCCAGTGTCTGAAATTTCTTACCCACACCTATCAAGGAGTTTCGTAAATTATAGGCAAAAGCATTCACAGTTATTAATATGATTCTTTATAAATCATAAGTTTGCTGTCGACTAGATTCATAATAAACATATTATTTAATGTAGATCGGGCAGTATCTAATTCCTTATCTTACATTTAATTCCTCACAATATTAAATATGTACCCTTCAAAATACCGTGTTTTATTTTTGCTTAATGCATCTTATTGCATTTATATTTTAACCCCTTCGCTGCGGATGACAAAGATCTTTGTCACTTAGGACTGCGGCAAAAATGCAAATCTTTGTCATGGCATAAATTAATCTGATGAAGTCAATAATGTATCCGATGTTAAAACTGGACCAATTTTAGACAGTCCAAGATATACCGAACAACATGACGTTGCCCTTTTTTAAAAATATAATGTCAAAAACAAGATACAATTTCTTAAAATATGTTGTTTTTACGATTTTTTAAAAATCTTTGTCATGAACTATGAAATCTATTAGGTCAATTTCTGCATTAAAAATTAATGAAATCGATTTAAACTTGCTACTCAGCGGTTTTCGACGTCGCTGATTGAAAATATGATGATATATTTTGAAAGTTCAAAATGGCGGATCCAATATGGCGTACAAATTTTCCAAAAGACGAACCATTTTGCTTGAAACTTGCTACTCAGGGGTTTTCGAGGTCACTGGTAACAAATATGATGTATTTTGAAAATTCAGAATGGCGGATCCAATATTTTAGTCTTACCCCATTTGTTTCGATATACAATATCCATTTACATACTTTACGTCGTGGAGGTTGAAGAAAGACCTTAATTTTTTTTAATCTTCGCATATGTTACACGATAACTCGAGAGTACATCCAATAAAAATCTTAAATTTACACGGGATATTCTGGATAGGTGTCCGAAAATAATAAACTCTGTAAAATATCTCTAAAATCTTTAAATCTAGATTTGTAGATGAAAAATCAAAGAAGTTTTTGGTACAAACATAAAATTGGGTATAAATATTCTGTAGATAATCACGAGAGTGTTCCTACTGCGTTAACAATCTGTCAAGAGCAGCAAATTGCCGTAATTTTGAACATGAAAAAATTGACGTAAGATTCGTAATCAGTTTGAATTTTTGTGAAGGCGTCCGCCATATTGAATCCACCCTTTTGAATTTTTGAAATCTGACTTCAGATTCTTAATCAGTGACCCTGAAAACCCCTGAATAACAAGTGTCAAGGAAAATGATTGGAATTTCGAAAATTTGTCTGCCATATTGAATCCGCCATTATAAATTTTTAAAATCTGACTTCAGATTCGTAATGAGGGTCCCAAAAAACAGCTATACATCATGTTACAGTAAAATCTATTAAAAAATTTCTTTTCCCGCATTTTGGGCACATTTAGTGAAATTCTTGCCGCAGCGAAGGGGTTAAAGGTAAATTGTACCTACTCTAGATATTAAAGAACACCTTACTAATAATTAAGACTGATAATCAAAGGACATAATTTCGTATACATTGCAATTTATCTTTAACCCCTTCGCTGCGGCAAGAATTTCACTAAATGTGCCCAAAATGCGGGAAAAGAAATTTTTTAATAGATTTTACTGTAACATGATGTATAGCTGTTTTTTGGGACCCTCATTACGAATCTGAAGTCAGATTTTAAAAATTTATAATGGCGGATTCAATATGGCAGACAAATTTTCGAAATTCCAATCATTTTCCTTGACACTTGTTATTCAGGGGTTTTCAGGGTCACTGATTAAGAATCTGAAGTCAGATTTCAAAAATTCAAAAAGGTGGATTCAATATGGCGGACGCCTTCACAAAAATTCAAACTGATTACGAATCTTACGACAATTTTTTCATGTTCAAAATTACGGCAATTTGCTGCTCGTGACAGATTGTTAACGCAGTAGGAACACTCTCGTGATTATCTACAGAATATTTATACCCAATTTTATGTTTGTACCAAAAACTTCTTTGATTTTTCATCTACAAATCTAGATTTAAAGATTTTAGAGATATTTTACAGAGTTTATTATTTTCGGACACCTATCCAGAATATCCCGTGTAAATTTAAGATTTTTATTGGATGTACTCTCGAGTTATCGTGTAACATATGCGAAGATTAAAAAAAATTAAGGTCTTTCTTCAACCTCCACGACGTAAAGTATGTAAATGGATATTGTATATCGAAACAAATGGGGTAAGACTAAAATATTGGATCCGCCATTCTGAATTTTCAAAATACATCATATTTGTTACCAGTGACCTCGAAAACCCCTGAGTAGCAAGTTTCAAGCAAAATGGTTCGTCTTTTGGAAAATTTGTACGCCATATTCAATATTGTGAGGAATTAAATGTAAGATAAGGAATTAGATACTGCCCGATCTACATTAAATAATATGTTTATTATGAATCTAGTCGACAGCAAACTTATGATTTATAAAGAATCATATTAATAACTGTGAATGCTTTTGCCTATAATTTACGAAACTCCTTGATAGGTGTGGGTAAGAAATTTCAGACACTGGCAATTAATGGTACTGATCTCAATTTGTTGCGTTTGCACCTTTGGTCAATCTGAAACTAAAGAAACATTATTGTCATCAGTAACGTGAATGAATTCAGATTTAAGAAAATATACAACGTAATGTAAAGGTGTTTCAAAGCTCCGACGTACTAGATGCCTATAATTAATGACGAGCAAGAGTCAATTTTGACGCACATTTTATTCTAAACGTGATAATGAAAAGTCTGACGTGTAGTCTACAAATATTGTCAATAAGTACGTGTTATAATATTAAAAAATTATACAATTGAACGTAATGATAGAGATACGCGTGTTAAATTATTCATTTAATTGCATATTCATACTTTTGTCACCAACATTTCTAAAACACCGCAAATAACCTTGTTTTAGTAGAATTGTATAATGATCGTATATATTAAATTATTTCATTATCTACGAAAAAATGGTTGAATATTTACTCCCTTATATAAGAAAATATTCAATAATTATTGAAAGTGTGTTTGTGTACCGATGTGTTTGGACTGTCGAAAAGAAACATGTAGTAGTAAGATAGAAGCTTATATTTAACATAATACCTACATATAACAATAGTATTCGTACGTGAATAACTTAGTTAACTAATAAGATTAAATGTGGAAGTAACAAAAATCTGTCAAATATAACAACGTTTCGTGCGGTGTGAATCTCCAAATCATTATTGTAACCGGAATTAAATAGTCATGTCGGTTACGCTACAAACAATTTCGAATCAAGAGGTATACCATTCGTTAGTATTAAAATATATTTACGCTTGTACTTGTTGGGTTTTCAGAATGAATTTCATTCCATAGTCGTGTGAATGTTGCAACATAAGAATGTGCATACGACTCGATGTGATGTAAGAGTATTCGTATAGATGCAAAAAATCGGTAGCTAATGCGCGCGCGAGAGAGAGAGAGAGAGAGAGAGAGAGAGAGAGAGAGAGAGAGAGAGAGAGAGAGAGAGAGAGAGAGAGAGAGAGAGAGAGAGAGAGAGAGACAGACAGAGAGGGAGAATGGTCGACAATTAAGGAAGACGGTTCCGACGTCAAATTCGCTATGAATAAGGCGACCTTATGTGGGCTATTGTACACGGTTCTAATATAAAGAAATTTGTTATTATCATAATGATAAATACTTTGTTGTCTTTCGTTTTACATTGACAGAAAGAACGATGTTGAAAGAACTAGCCTGCATCTCTTCAAAGATTAATGAGAATTTACTATGAAGTGAAACGTCTTGCATTAATGGAAACAAATGACATCGAGTGTCTACCTATAGATTTCATTTTAACGTTTGTAGAACGTGAAATTGAAGAAGTATGCTTACCACTCACAATGCAAATGCATGCAGATTTACATGAATGTCGTCGATAAACATTTTGAAACGAGTGATGATACCGCAGATAGACAACCGCCGATGATTAAAGACTGTGCAAAGTGTCAATTTCAGAGGGATGTATAGCAATGGTAATATAGGTATTTTAAAAATAAGAAATCTCGGTTCCTCGAGATTGCTTTCGCTTTGCAGTAGATGCGCGGTAATATTTAACAATTTCACTTTCATAGTCTTTTGCATGGCGATAATAAGGTTAATTGTCAACTGGAGCATATTTTCATGTACCTCGTATTCAATTGTAATCGCTTCATAACCATTCATATCAGCAAGTGTATCATCGCAGCCTACGATGAATCCATGCATTTCAGATGCACCCGCATATTTAATTCTGCGATACACAGATTTTGCAATCTCTTTAAACATACCAAAAGATGGCAGCATTGTCACTTCCTTTAACTTTTTACTTAAAAAAAACACAACTGTGCGTAAAGATAGAAAGAAACTGTTGAATTTTACACTCTTATAATATTAAATAAAGGTTAATTAATTATATTAAAAGCAAGTCGATACTCGTATGTATTCGTCACTTATGGGAAGTCTGATTCATTGTTATCGTATAGTAAAGTCTACGGATAATTAACAGGTCGAAACCTGCATGGCGATATTTAGGATGTGGTAAATTGCACAGGTATTAAAAAATGGTCAGGAACCTGATTAATTACATTAAACTCGTATAGCTATGGTTCGAACGTCACGAAAACACGTAAATACCGTGAATAGATAAATGCATATGGAATAAGCGTGTCATCCTCTCTCTTTCTAATTACTGCTAGCTTCTTCCATCAGTTCTATATTATACATTTTAATACACGCTATTCGGATTATGTGAGATTTATTACTATTTAAATATTATTATTGTAAATTATTTATTTATTAATGCTACCTTTGTTAACGAAGGGAAGTGTTGGCCTACGGGTGACCCGCCAGGTCATTCCTATAGATAAAATACGGAAGTGAGGTGCTCTCCTTTCTATTATTGCCGAGGTTGGCTAAATTTGGGAACAACAAAATGTGTCACTTATTATATGTTTTGATGAAATTGCGCAATGACTTTAAACGCGTCTGATCCTGTATGCATGGAAAAATATATGGTGAAAATGATCGGCGGGTCATCGGCAATGACGATGACCGTGAAAATGGTATAATGTTAAAGTTAATGGATCTAATAAAGAGTACAATCTCTCTGATTGAATTTTGTAAGATTAAGCATTAGAAAGACGTCATTTTCAATGATAATGTAAAAACAGAACATTTTTTTATAACAATATCTAATGAAGTAGTAAATATTGGTTGACCTTTACCTTCTCTTTTCATTAGACAACGTAACGCAATAAATTACCTATGTTTTTCGACCTTCACAGCTTTCGAAATTTATAATAACTATACATGAAATTGTTTATAATAACTATAATAACTATATTTATAACCTTCTTTCACTCCTGACCTTCTTACGGCCCACTTGCGCAATTCTTCTATCACACTATCATTGATGGGAGGTAGGGTGGGGGGCGACAGACTCCCCCTATCCCCTTTACTGAAGTAATAAAGAAAAATTATTTCCTGTGGGGATGGATATGAACCGAAGACCAACAATTACAAACTCGGGACATAGCACAATAGACTCGACTAAACAAACAAATCGACTTGATTCGCCAGAACGTCGAAGACACTTATCCGATGTCTTTCTCAAACAAGTAATTAAATATGCGATCGTAATCTATTGATTCTGCTATATAATAGTAATTGGTAAAATAGTAGTTACGTGTAATTCACTACATATCATTCCGCAGCACTGTTCTTAACATGATTACTCTTAAGAGTACGATTATAACTTTATAATCAATTTGATGCGTGTGTGTGTGTGTGTGTGTGTGTGTGTATGTGTTTTTGCGTATTTCAAAAGACGTTTCCGAAAAATGTATGCTATAGGCTAATTTTTTATTTCTTTACAATGAAATTTGCATTACATATTCTTGAAAGTATGCGTAATAATATGTACCATTAGACAATATATTCATTTGCAGCAGAAACCACATCAAAATTTCTGAAATGAGACATCTTGCCATCCGCACGACCCCTGTAGCCCTGAAAATTAAGATTTGAAAAATAACCTTTTAATTGAAGAAAAAATATTATTGGTTTTTAACGGTCATATACAAGAAGCCAAAATAAAGTTTAAAAAAATTAAAAATAATATTAAATAAATAATAACAAATAAATAGTCACATCTTTTCTACTACTGAAGAAGACCCGTATTTGGGTCAAATGTTTATTTATTTAATATTATTATTTTTCAAATTTTATTTAACTTTATTTTGCCATTTATTTTTTACCCTTGTTTATAGTATTTTCCTCCAATTTGTCCCTTTATTTATTATTTTTAACTTTATTTTTGCTTCTTGTATATGACCAAATGTAATGAATAATATTTTTCCTTTAATTATATTTCGAACGGTCAATTATTTTATTATTTCTTATAGTAATAATGTTAAATCCAGTATTCTGTTCCATAGCGTTGTTTTCTTTATTAAAAAAAGGAGCAAAACCTTTGGTAGAAGTTGGGGCTTTGCTTAGAACTCTATCGCCACTTCAGAAGGGCCCGTACAAAATCTTCTGTGTGCTAGAGACGTACCCCCATTCGGGTGTGCAATGCCGTGGAGAAAACCCACGCCGGATACCGCAATTGGTAAAAGATCGATTCTGACTAACTTTCAAAGAATATATTGTAACGTGGGACGTTTTTAGTTCTAACAAAAATTAGTTTTCCCAGAGTTTCATCTTTCTCTAGCTTGTACAGCTGTTACTAGTAAAATTAAAAAAAACGAAATATACTATTTTCCAACATTCGACAACCAGAAGATAAGCTTCTTGCAACATGTGGCCGAGAGACACATGTCAAGCATCATCGTAGTAAAAATGCCGCGAACCCTCTCGAGGTTCGTGTAAATTTATGATTGTTCGTAGATCAGTTTTCGATCACACGATCCGCCGTAGCCAACGGCCGAAGCATTATCCCATAATAAACTTAAAAATATCTTATACCGCTAGAACACTTCCTGTTGTCGAACACATGTGGAAAACTAAAAAGACTAAATAATTTTTGTCCCGAATGATGTCACGTCCTCGTTGTTTTTCTTTTAGTAATACCAACAATTACCATTGCAACTATTATAATCAATTAACCATTAATTATAGAAGCGTTACTAATAAAATTCATTGTCAGCGTACAATTAGATTTATGTCAATAAGTTTAGAAGTATATCTTATTGAATTTAATACCTTTTTAACGGTATTAATTTAATAACAGTTATGATTATAAGTAATAAGTAATCGGAGTATTGCGCGATGCATATATCATCAATTGCGAATATGTAATCCACGTAATTATTGCGTTTAGATATAAGTTTATAATATTATATTGTAAGGGAAGATAGTATACATCATATCCACATTTCCCCACTTTTCCGGGCATAAGCCCTGCCCCTTTTTCTCTATCGTCCAATCTTGACATAGACAATTTTGGACTCTCATCTCATGAGCATAGAGAGGGAGAAGTCCTAGATCTCTAACCGAGGTGACGATTTAGGAAAACCTATTTTCAAAAACCAGTCCGAGAGTCGATAGTCCGAAAGTCGACAGTTTCGGAGTCGACAGTTTAAAAGTCAATTTGAGGAGTCGAAGCTAGGTTGGACCCAAATAATCTCTGGGATCATTTGCGACTAGTAAGCAATTTGTAAGGTTCGTTTTATTTTAATTTCTTTCATACATTTATACAATTTTCTTTACAATTTTTGATTTCCAGGATAATTCCTTTTTCTTTTTCCTCTTTTCCTTATTCCATAAAACAATACAAATTAATTTAAAAGCGTGAGGTTGGATGCTTCTAGTTAAGGTACCAACTTCGAGGTATTGAATTAATTATTTGAACAAAATTCTTTCATCTAAATTCAAAGGCTTGAGGTTGGACGCTTCGTCGTCAAGGTACCAACCTCGAGGTATTGAGTTAAAGACTTGTTGCTAAATTCATTTGATTTTTAAACCAATCCTATTTCAAAGGTTTGAGGTTGGACGCTTCATCGTCAAGGTACCAACCTCGAGGTATTGAAACAAAAGGGATCTTCTTTTCTTATTCCTTTTTTTTGGATTAGAAACAAATACTTGAAGTTGGATGCTTCCTCTTTAAGGTACCAACTTTAAGGTATCAATCTAACCACGTTTTTTTTGTTAATTAATTGAACCCCAAATCAATTATTCCCTAGTATCCTTTCCAAAAATCATACTATCTTCCATTATTTTGTAATGTACCTAAAATATAAATTATAATAATGATAATAATAATTGTATATTTTATTTCACCATTTCTCCACCATCCCCGTCGTCCCAAGGTAAGAGGGACGAATAATCAATTTTAAAAACTTCTTTCTTTTATTATTTGTACTCCGTTGTGTTCGACGCTGGACGTAACAATATTATGAAATTCTGTGAAATTTTATTTTTTAAATTAATTGTATATTAAAAGAACAACAACATTACAATTTATCAGTTTTATTAATTATATACACGGAGAAAAAATTCCCAGAATTTTTGTACGGAAATGTCCTGAAAAATTACCGTGCTGTCCCATAAACGCAGTGCATGTTGTTGGCAAAGTAAAATTTACATTGCTAGGCTGAATTTTTCCAAAGTAACATGTGAAATTTCGGATCAAGAGCACAGTAAAAATTCCTGTGCCACAATACAGTAGAATTTCCTGGGTCATAGCATAGTAAAACTTTTTGACTCGCAGTTCATTCCAAAATGGAAACAAATCGAATGCAACAGAAAATACGTGGAAATTTTGCACACGATTTCTTTTATTGGGTATAGACGAAACAAATTGCAAGCCTACAAGTAATTATTATTTTTTTTTTTATTACTACACCAAGTACAGCAGCGGTCATGAGTCGATTTCCACCAGATAAACAATACTTTCGAAACGTAAACACAAACAACGTGGCTCGTCTTACCAACAGCGAGCAGCGAGCTGCTGCTTGGAAACGAAATCGAAAAATTGTTCACCAGACGGGGATCGAACTCACGACCTACGCCTTCGTAGTCCAGTGCGTTAACCGCCTGAGCCACGAAGCCGATGTAATATCAATAGTTCTTATAATCGTAAAAGCCTTATCGACATTTACTTTCAGTTGACAAGATATATCAATGTTTGTTGTGTATTATTTGTATGCACGAAAAAAAAATTCTATTTTACTTTCAACTTGAAAAAGTAATATTTATATTTTATTAAAATTTAAAGCAATAGGACCAGTTCAGACCCGTACGTCGGACTACTCGGTCGCCATATTCGTGCTCTTTTTTTCACGTCAGTTACACGGAAAGGAAGAAACACGACCGAGTCCTGTCTACGCAGCACTGGTTACTGCGTGGCCAGTTCGCAAATACTTTTTATTTCAACTCGCTAGAACTCGGTCAATTTTGAGAATTTTGAAACGAATAAAAAATGAAATTGTTCATTACAGTTTCTCAGATCTAGTGCAGAAAGAAAAAATGATATATCTTAATGAATAAAAAAGTTATTAATTTTTTTTTAAGAACTGCGAAATTTGTGTTTTTATACATTCAGGCGCTTCGTTTATCGAGCGAATTTCAAGCATCCGAAAACTTTCAGCGAGAAAGTTGTTCATTAAGGTATGAACAAATTTTCTGGAAAGTTTCATCTCAATTTCATTAATAGTTTTAAAATTAATGAATGTTTAAAATAGCGGCCGACGGCCAGCGCGTCATGTGTTCCACGGCGATGCGCGCAAGGCCACAACCAACATGTTTTTTTCGATTTTGTGTAATAACTACCATTAAAAGAAAAACGTGTGCAAACTTCTGTTTTGTATTCTATTTACAGTTTTAACAATTTCTATTATAAATGTAGATCAGAACATTGTATGTTGTTTGAATATTTTTGTTTCAAGTTTGTTGGTTTGGTTTGATATTTGACATATTATGCCTACATTTTATACACGTGCAAAAAAGCTTTCCAAGCATTACATTTTAATGGAAAAGATATTGTAATTGTATGTTTTATAATGATGCAATTTCTGAAATATTCTGATTTTTTCCATCTTATTGTGAATTGAAACATATCAATATTTACTCTTAAAAGAAATAAAATAAATTGTTATTTATTCAAAAACTTCGTAATATTATCTGTTTATCGTTACTATGTGTGTAGGATGGACAAGAGAGCGTGGTACTTAGGAAAACCCATGTCTAACCTACAATTGTTGACACAATTAACGGCTTGATGTGAAAAATAACAATACACTGGGCAATAAACGTTAAGTGCACAATTCATTAGATACCAATTTATTTAATGAATAGCTTACATTACATGCAGGAGAGGTTTGAAACATAATTTTCCAGAACAAAAAAATTCGCACATTAAAGACATTTTTATGTGTAAATTGACATATCTTGCTGCAAAAGGTGTAGTGCTAGGGGAATATAATCTGAGAACCTCCAGACGATCAAGTTTGATCACGATTTTACTAATTTTATTCGATGTTCTTTAATACATGATTCCTCTATGTACCATTCTGTCGTATATACCTGGTATGTCTTAAGTAACGTATAAAATTTTATTGTATATATATATTTTTTTTGCAACATATTGGGGGTTTCATAATAATTAAATTTAAAATAATAGAAAGTAAATAAAAGTAAACAATTGAAAACAATTAAAAAATCAACCTTCAAGTGACAACAAAAATTGAGCTTCCAAATTATGTGCATAGCTACATAAAATTGTAGGTGTCATGTATTGGCCTGATTTCTTTTTTTCTGCGTTAGCAAGTAGGAATTCCACAAAAGGAAAATTGTGTTGAATATGATAATATTTGAAACACAATTACAACATTTTTTTGCCATACGAATTTTAGTGGCTTAATTCTCTTTTCTCATTTTTTTTTCAAAAAGTTTTTCCACAATACATGCGAATATTTGACTATAAATAATCATTTTTTTTGGTTTATTTTAATACTCTCTTCCTACATTTTGTGTAAGGACTATGAATATTCGAAAATCAAGGTAAATGATTTGTTGTATATGAAAATTGTTAAATGAAATTTCAAAACTCTTGCGGGAAAGATTAAAGAAAATATAAAAATCTGAAACAGTTCAGAGACAAATTTTAATTTTTTAAAGTCAATTTAGGAGTGTGTAATAATAAAGTTTTCGGGTCTTCTTTTGAAGGATCACCCCAATTAATATGAAAAAATATTTGAATTAAAAATTAATAGTTTATTTTTTTGAACTGCAGAATTTTCGTCACGATTATGTGGCATTGCCGAAACCGGTGTTAGATGCCGTCAAACCTGTATATGAAGACCTCAGCACCGATAAACTATTGGAACGGTGTATTGGCGGCTACACTCAGAATAGCAACGAGAGCTTCAATCAAATTATTTGGAAGATAGCTCCAAAAAATATGCACAGCGGTGCTAAAATCGTTAATATCGCTGCACTTCTTGCACGTTCAATAATGGTGTGACGTCATTATTGGAAATCATGAATGTGCTTGGGATCTCGATTGGATCAAGCGCGCACTTGTCCGCTGCACAAGAGGATGAGGTACGCATAGCGCAAGCGGAGAAGCAGGCTCAAGAATCGTTAATATCGCTGCACTCCTTGCAACGTGCACTTTCAATAATGGTGTGACGTCATTATTGGAAATCATGAATGTGCTTGGGATCTCGATTGGATCGAGCGCGCACTTGTCCGCTGCGCAAGAGGATGAGGTACGCATAGCGCAAGCGAAGAAGCAGGCTCAAGAAAACAGCAAACAAGGGCGAATCCGGCGCCGATAACAACATTTGGAATTTATGAACATTTATTTCAGAAGCCGTGGAGGACTTATATTATGGGCCTGGCATTGATAATTCCATGTAAGTTGACAAATTTCATGACTTATTCATTACGAAATTTTAAAACGCGTTTTTCTCGAAACCACTTTTTTCAAGTCGGTGACCAATATATCTCGTAAACTCGTGAATCGATTGACTTGAAATTTTCTATAGTTATTCTAAACATAATTATCTAGTTTATGTCATAGGATTTTGTTTGTTCGTTGCTTTATTTTTTGTAATAGGCAAAATAATAACTAATTTTTTGGTCGAAAATCGCTGTTTACGTTCAAACCTCCGCCATTTTGTAAAAAATCGGTAGTTTTAAAATCGGCTCTGACAAAAAACAGCCTATAGTATCTAATTTAATAATCTTTTTGGTTTTTTTGTTGCAGATGATTTTTGAAGAAATGCCGATGGTCACCGGTTTTCTGGTTTTTTGTGCGGCGCTCCGAAGATTTCCGGTTAAATTTAAATAATATTAATATTTTATAATAAACAAATTTTGAAAATACTCCTGAATATGTATTCTTTTGATTAGAAAAACTCCCGATCAAAAATATCAAATATCAAAAATATCAAATAATACTTTCTTTTAAAAAAATTCACAAAAAATGGCCTTTTTTCGGGCTCCTGGGTGCGTATGTCCCCTTAAATAAATATCAAGAATAGTTTTTAAGTGCGCGATAACTGCCGAAGCATCATGCCGTAACTATTCTGATCAAGTTGCAAAGCTTTCATAATCTTTTGATGTATAGATCACACCGGTATGAATAATAATCTATGTCCGGCTTGCTCCAAAATGTACGGATTTAACTTCAGTAGAGGTATTTGGTTGTATAATTTTCGCTCAAATCAATGAGAATAAAACACTCATTCGACTTTAAACTAGACTTTAAATTTTGTATAGCCGTGTATTGGTGGTAAATGTAATGCTCATGGGACATGAATCCTGGCAGTTTTTCGATAGAAGCATTAACTACACATCGCGATTTCGCAGACAATTTGTCTTTTCTAGTCAAGCTAGAGGTAATATTTTTTTTTGTTTTTCTTAGAGATACTCGATACTCCTTCATTGATATCCATTGTTCATACGCGAGTTCAGCTTCCATATTTGTGTAATTACCATGAAACTGAATTTATTTTGTTTTACATTCCAAACATTAACTCGCATAACACTTGAGTGACCTGTTCTCTAAGCACATTAAAGAGTTTTTAATTTTCTCGTAAGAATTTTCGGCTATTATATTTGCCTTATTTAAACTTTGGACCAGTAAATTAAAATTGTCATGAAGAAAACATGCGCACATATCTCTCGCTATAATTTCGGGATGAACGCAGTATATTATTCTGTACCGAGTAAACGTTGTATAGCTAACCTTGAAAACATTTTCACGGCTAAACTGCGCGTACAAATCAAGTAAGTTAGCTATTAAATGCCGTTTTTAAATTTTTTCGCCATTAACAAATTGATTTGACTGACTGGATTGACTTGACTGTTTTCAAGAACAAAATTTTTTCGACCAGAAACTTTTGACGAATATTTTCTGCCAGCCTTTTATTTAAAGAACATATTTTGTTGTTAAATGCGATCTGAACGAATAATACATGCTTTAACAGCTCTTAAAAATCTATATTTTTTAATGATTTTTCCGCATAATACACGAGAGAGATTTTTTAAATTTATTGTTTCGGCTTTCTTCATTAGATATATTAGTCTGTTTAATACTTCACTGTAGACAAATTTGTTCTTAGTATTCGTGTCGATGCCTTTTCCAAACTTAATTTGATTTATAGTAGAATCTAACGCATCTGCGGACGTTCCATCTTTCTTTGTTAGAGCGATGTCATGACAAAGCGCGTTTTCCAAAGAGGCATCAGGTCTTCTACACTTCTCACTATATTTGGGTGGACATGGAGGCATTTGAGCAACAAGCTTTAAAGCTCGTGCGATGTTGAGTCATACGTCTTCATGTAATCCAGCCAGGCTTTCGACAGGTTACGCATGTACTGGACTGGGTCCTAACAAACACACCTGTCGATAAGCAAGTTGTCCTTGCAGCCGGATACATCCATTTTGCAGCCTCGTTGTTCTACAATCCGTTGCAACACCGGTTTCACGGCTTGCTCAATACGTTCGTTCAAGATGTTAGTGAACCATTTGTATAACATATTGAGACACGTGATTGGTCTGTAGTTTCTCGGATCAGACAAGTCTCCCGATTTTGGGATTAGTGTCTTACGGCCCTCCACCATCCAGTGCGGAATGGGTTGGTCTCCATTTATATAAGAGGTGAATATTCGGGCTAGGTGTTTATGGACAGAAGTGAACGTCTTCCACCAATAGTATTAAATTCCATCCCAGCCCGGCACCACAGAGTTCTTACGTGGCGCTATCATATTCAAAAGTCGCTCGAGAAACCAATTCTCCGTCAATTTGAACGTCTTTTTTTTTAATGTTCATGAAACTATCTACTACAACCTAGTACTGCCTAAATAATAAGCGAAATTTTAACTGGACTTAAGAAAAATTGAATAGTATTGTTTATAAATATTCTTTCAAGTTGCCGGCAACATGCATTTTTAGACGTACCCCCCCTTCGTGAAAAACAGGAACATTTTTAACTTGGTTAAGTGGTAAATCACATTAACATTTCTATAAAATAGTGCAGATTCACCAAAAAATACGCTTTAACAGTGAAGCAAGCTCCTTCAATTGCATGAGAAAATTATTTACCTATTAAAGTTGTTTCTTTTAATCTGCTATTATCTTTACAACTACGATCGAGTTATTTATTAATTCACAACAAAATCATTGTTATTTATTGATATGTTGAAGATGGACTTCCTTTTTGGTGAGTAATTGAGATAGACGTGTGTTATTGCGAACCAACAAATAGAACAAATTTTCTGCTCTATTCTGCCTGCGGGCTTTATTTCCGTTTCAGAAATTGCAAAGTGAGTAATTGCAAAAGAAGTGGACGAGTCTGGGACTACGGGTGAGGACGGAGGTCACTGGAAATCAAAGGTAAACAAATATTATAAGACCTAACCTACAATATTACAATATTCTTTTTCTTCTCTCTTCTTTCCATTTCTTCACATCTTTTCTTCACCATGCTTAGTTCTTCTCGCATCTCCTCTCTCTCCTTGTTCATTTCAGCTTCTCTTTTCAACATTTCTTTTTTGAAATCTTCCCATTCCTTTTTTCTTTCCTCTCTCAATTCTTCGATTATATTTTCTCTTATTTCCTTCACTATCTTATCTTTCTTTGCTCGCATTTCTTGAGCCATGTTCGTCTTCATTTCCTTAATCATCTCCTCTTTCATTTCTTTCATCAGCTTTTTCATTTCGTCTTTAGTCATTTTCTCCGCTTCACCTTGTCTTTGCCTGTTCTTTTCCCCACTTGACTCGCTCTTTATTTCCTTCGCTCTCCTCTTCACGATCTGCTTTGCGAGGTTTCCCTCTTCTTCCTTCTCACTTTTCTCTGATTCACTCTCTACTTTTCTTTTGGCTATCCGCGACGTTAAACTGCTAACTGAACTGCAGCTACTTCCTCTTTCCTTCTTCAGCCTCTCCGCGTTTTTCGGTCTTCCTCTACTCTTCGCTATCACCGTGCTACTGCTTTCTCCCTTTCCACCTTCCTCTCCACCACTCCTTGGCTTGGCTTGCCCCTCCGTATTGGATTCCGTCGAATTAGCCGACGCCTTCTTCCCGCTCTCGCTCTTTCTTAACCGCCTTTCCACTATCTCTCTTTTCGCCTCTTCTACCGTCCGAGCTTCAGGTGAATTCTTGCCGATGTCCCCACCAGTCACCCCTTCCATACAGCTATATTAATTACCGCTTAATGAAAGTTATTATCAGTCAACAAGTGTATTGTTTCTGGTGACTTTTCAATTTTCGTCACGCCGAATTCGACTTATCCGGATGATCGGTGTCTCCCTCTAGTGGTCGAAATTAGAATTTTTGACCGTGACGTTGGTCTCACTCACGTGGAAATTACAATAGTGCAAACCTCGCAAAGCAGATCGTGAAGAGGAGAGCGAAGGAAATAAAGAACGAGTCAAGTGGGGAAAAGAACAGGCAAAGACAAGGTGAAGCGGAGAAAATGACTAAAGACGAAATGAAAAAGCTGATGAAAGAAATGAAAGAGGAGATAATTAAGGAAATGATGCCGAACATGGCTCAAGAAATGCGAGCAAAGAAAGATGAGATAGTGAAGGAAATAAGAGAAAATATAATCGAAGAATTGAGAGAGGAAAGAAAAAAGGAATGGGAAGATTTCAAAAAAGAAATGTTGAAAAGAGAAGCTGAAATGAACAAGGAGAGAGAGGAGATGCGAGAAGAACTAAGCATGGTGAAGAAAAGATGTGAAGAAATGGAAAGAAGAGAGAAGAAAGAGAATATTGTAATAAAAGGGATGAATGTGAGAAAAAATGAAAAAGCGGGAGAGATAGTGAAGCGTGTTTTGAATGAGATAGGAATGAATGAGAAGAAGATAGAAATAGAGGAGTCGTATATAATGGGGAGAGAGAATGCTAAGATAGTTATAGCGAAAATGAGTAGAATGGAAGATAAATTAGAGATATTAAAGAAATGCAAAATGTTAAAAGATAGTGCGATGGAAAACGTATACGTAGATGACGATTTAACAAGAGAAGAGAGAGAGAGAGATGCAGCGTGAGATAAGAGTGTGGATGAGGTGTGGAAGACAAAAAGGAAACAATGTAAAGATGGGCTTTGGTAAAGGGTATTTGAATGGAAAGATGTATGTGTGGGATGAGAAAATGAGAGGTATGAAAGAGAAGGGGTTCTGGAGAGAGAGACAAGTATTAGTGAGATAGAGGGTGACAGAAGGTAAAGGCAGGAGAAGGGGAAAGGAAGAAGGGGAAAGGAAGATAGCGGAAAAAATATAAAAAATAAAAAAAATAAAAAAAAAATAAAAAAATAAAAAAAATAAAAAAATAAAAAAAAAATAAAAAAGATAAAAAAGACAAGAAGAGTAAGAAAGAAGTAAATACAGAAAAAGAGATGGTAAGAGGGGTGGTATGGAATGTAGCAGGATTAAAGAAAAAAGACGAGGATTTCTGGGATTTTCTGAAAGAGTTCGAAATAATAGGGCTGACGATAACATGGGTAGATGAGCGAGGGTGGGGGGAACTTAAAGGAAAAGATGCCAGAGGGATGGAAATGGAAATGTCAGCCAGTGACTAGAGACAGTAAAAAAGGGAGGGCGAAAGGAGGGATCATAACGGGAGTAAGAGAAGAGATAAAAGAGAAAGAGGTGGTGTAACGGTGTGTTTTGTTATGATGCACCATGCTTTAGAGGTGGAGGTATTATAGAGGAATATAAAGAAAAATAAGAGATAGGGAAGGAATCTTTCAATTGTTTTGTTTATATTTATTATGCTTGTTTACAAACCTGCATGACAATACTATAAATATCAACTCGGTTCATCAATATCTGCTCACATAGCCCAACTGACAAGTCCGTGAGCAGACCTGGGACGAAACACCGATCCATATAAAATAATAATTATTTACATAAAATTAATTACGCATGCCAAAAAATTATTTTTAATCCCAGAATCATAACAAAATCGTTACAATGGGGCCCGAACAGGGACTATCAAAAAAAAATTCGTTACAGTGGGATACGAAGAAAAAGAGGGCTGGCAAGAAAGGATGATTAGATGGGGGAAGAGAGATGGAGAGTGGTTATTATATATAATAATGAAGGAAGAAAAGATCTGTTAGATAATGTTAAAGAAAAGATAAAAGAAAGGAAAGAGGATATGTTGATATTAGCAGGGGATTTTAACGCTAGAATAGGGAAAAAGGGAGGGTGGGAGAAAAGGGAGGAAGAAAGAGAAGAAGAAAGGGAATGAAGAGAGTCCAGAGATAAAGTTATAAATAAACAAGGAAGAGACATTGAGGTAATCGAGGAAAGAGGATGGTTAGTCTTAAATGGTGAGAAAGATGGTGACGAGGAGGGGGAATGGACGTATGAAAAGGCGGGGAGGAAGTCGATTATTGATTATGGAATAGTGAATTGGGAGGCATGGCAGAGAGTGACTAAATTCGAAGTGGGATGTAGGATGGAATCGGATCATCAGCCAATAATAATCGAAATTAACAACAAAAGCGTAAGGAAAGAGAAATTAAATGGTGAAGAAGGGATGGTTCAAGACTGGTCGGAAGAGGGTGTTAAAAAGTTCAAGGAGAAGATGGAGGAGATAATATGGACGAGGAAGGGAGTAGAGGAGGAATGGGAGGAAATGGAAAGGGAAATAAAAGAAGCAGTGAAATTAAGGAAGAAAGGAAAAAGAAGACAAGTAGGATGGTGTCCATGGTGGGATAGAGAGTGCAAGGAGAAAAAGAGAGAGGTAAATAGGATGAGGAGAAGATATAGAAAAGATCAACAAAAAGGATATGACGATTTTATAAAGTGCAGAACAGAATATAGAAGCTTATGCACCAAGAAAGAGGATGAGTACAAAAAAAAAGAGGAGAGGGTAATAGACAATATAAGGACAGAAGCAGAGGCGTGGGCTTTTATAAATAGAGGGAGGAAAAAAAGGGAGGGGGTATGTAAAGAAATAGAAATGGATGAGTGGGAAAAGTATTTCAAGGATATATTAGGAGGCACTGAGGAGAGGAAGAAAGTGGAGCAGAGAAAGAAAAAGGTAAATAGAAAGGAAGGAGAGGGAATAAGTCAAGAGGAAGTAAACACAGAAATAAAAAGACTGAAAATGGGAAAGGCAGCGGGGCTGGATGGGATAAGAAACGAGGCGTGGAAAGAGGGGGGAGTAAAGGTGGGATTGAAGATTGGGGGCTTAATAAAATCAGTGTGGGAGGGGGAAGGATTTCCGAAAAAGTGGAGAGTGGGGGTAGTTGTCCCGATTTGGAAAAGAGGTGACAAAAAAGACACATGTAATTATAGGGGTGTGACATTAACCAGTACAGGGTACAAAGTGTATGCGAATATCCTGAATAGGAGATTAGTAAAAGAGCTGGATAACAACGGAGGATTGTGTAGGTCACAGGCAGGATTCAGGAAAGGGAGGGGAACGGTAGAAAATATAAAAATCCTGAAGCACATAGTTGGAAAAAGACTGAAGAATAAGGAAAAAGTGTACGCTCTATTTTTAGATCTGAAGGCGGCCTTCGATAAAGTGGACAGGCAAGTATTGTGGAAAATGATGAGAAAAAGAGGGGTAAGCGAAGGCATGATAGATAGAGTAATGGAAATTTATGAGGAGACGAGATGTGTGGTTAAAATAGGGAAAAAAACATCAAACGAGTTCTGGGTGGAAAAAGGTGTGAGACAAGGATGTCCGTTGAGTCCAACGCTTTTCAATATCTATCTTGCGGACATGGAAGAAGAGATGAGAAAGGGAATAGGAGGGGTTAAAGTGCAAAGTGATAGAGTATGGACGATAGAATATGCGGATGATATTGTGGTGGTAGCAGAGAAGGAAGAAGGGCTACGAGATATGATTAGAAGGGTTAAAAGGTATCTGGAAGGAAAAAACTTAGAAATAAGCCTAAAGAAATCAAAGGTCATGGTTTTTAAAAATCCGGGAGGAAGAGAAAAAGGAAAGATTCTGGTATAGGGGAAAGAATTGGTTAGAAGAGGTGAAAACGTATAAGTATCTGGGATATTTAATGGTTAGTAATGGAGGAGATAAGGAACATGTTAGAGAGAGGATACGGAAAGCCAGAGTGGCGATGGGATGGTTATGGAGCTATGGAGAGAGAAAATTTAAGGGAGATGTTAGATGGAGGCTAAAGCTTTTTGACAGTATCGTTAAGGGAATCTTGTATTATGGAGTGGAGATATGGGGGTATAAGGAATGGAAGGAAATAGAAGCGATACAAGAGAAGTACTTGAAATGGGTTTTAGGGTTGGAAAGGACGACTCCAGGTTACATAGTGAGAGAGGAATTAAAAAGAAATAAACTGTGAGTTGAAACGGGCGAGCGGGAAAATGGGAGGAAAAGATACAGAAGGGAGAAGGAGGAGAGATTGGAAAACTATGTATGCTGGAGAGAAGAAAGGAGGAAGAGAAAAAGGAAATGAAAGAATGGACAAGAGAAAGTATAGAGAGAAGAGACTATATGTGGAGAGTAGGAGAGAGTGAGCTAAGCATTCAGGCGTACGGTGAAAGCAAATGGGAAAGATTAAGGGAAAGGGACATACAGGCGGACGAGCAAGAAAGAGGAGAAATGGTAAGAAGAACAAGATCATGCAAGAATTATGAGAAGACAATAGGAATACCTGAGTATATAAGAAGGAGTGTAAAATAGGAAGGAAAAAAGATGGTAAGGATAGCAAGGTGGAGATGTGGAAATGAAGAGATTGTTGAGAATATTGGATGAATGAAGAAGAAAGAAAATGAAGATTGTGTGGAAAGAAAAGAGAGGATGTACAACATCTGAAGAGAGAATGTGGTTGGTAAAGGAAAAAGTCAGGGCAAATTTTGAGGTGTTGAATGAGGATGGACGGCGATATGAATGGATGGAAATGATAGAAAAATTAAGACAGGAGAGAGAAAATTGAATGAATGAATGAATGAATAAATAAATGCATGAATGAATGAAGGAATGAATTAATGCATACTGAAGGAAGGAATGAATGGATGCATACAGAATGAATGAAATTGGGTAAGCATAAGCAAATAAAGCAAGGAATGTTTGCAGAATGCAGAAAATTAAATGTAAAAGAATGGAAGTCGAAAAAATTGTAAACACGTAAGTGAATGCAATAAAGATACATACATGTACATACATTGATATGTTGAAATACAAATCTATTTGATAGGTGAACACATTTGTACAATCCAAAACTTGGAATTAATTTTAATAACTATATAGATAGGGAATCCGCGGGGCAGTTTTTTTTATCGAATTTAATTACTTAGAAGTACTTACTTGAGTATTAAGGTTATTTCCATGAAAATGAAATTTTATTAACAACTATACGAAGAATTTCTTTATTATCATTGTATGATCCGAGTACTATTTCGTTATTAAATAGTAAATAAAACGCAATTCCTTATGCAACATTTTCTACAGTATTTTATTTTTGAAGAAGGAATAAAACCTAATACAGTAGAACCCCGCTGGACGATCACGTTCGGTTCCGAATCTTCCCCGCATACCCCGCTCGACTGTCGGCAATAGGGGAAGCATCACTTCCACCACTACGCCGTAATCACGTGACGTTCACGACTAATCACAGACGATGCATGCTTCCTATTTGTATAACTCCAAACCAATGCGCGTGTATGTGTGTGTTTGTGTGTACATACTTACTGCATACATATATATGTATGTCATTTTTACATATTGTACATAACAAAAGTGTCAAACGCACCAGTTGCATACAAAATTTAAAAACAAAATTTACGAACAATGTCAGTTGTGAGTTGTCAGTGATATGTACATATTCTATGAATTCTACTATTCGAATTGAATATTCGTTGGTTATCTACATGAGAGGTGAGTACGTATATTCGAATTGGATATTCGTTGGTTACATCTACGTGAGAGGCGAGTACATACATACTTACTGCATGTCATTTTACATATTGTACATATACATATGTATGTATACAAAAGTGTCAAACGCACCAGTTGTATACAAAATTCAAAAACAAAATTCAAAACAAAAATTTACGAACAGTGTCAGTTGTCAGTTGTCAGTGATACATATTCTATGAATTCTACTATTCGAATTGGATATTCGTTGGTAATCTACGTGAGAGGTGAGTACATATTACGATTAATATAATATATGTACATATTGAAATATTTGATAAAACTTAGAATATATAAATTATATATTATATATATTAGAATTATATATAAATAATATATATAAAACAGATAATACGGTTTGTTAACGTGAAGAAAAGTGCATTACAAGTTAGATTTGCGTCAATGTCTGTTATATATTTTGTCATTCTAATCTGGAATATTTAACTTTAGTTTTAAAAACGACATCATTCATAAAGTCAGATGAATAATTTAGAAGTGTATAATATCAATTTTAATTGTAATATACTATAAAGTATTGTAATATTTTCAGAATCGAAAAGAAACCTGAGCAGTACCGACCACGAAATACATAATAACCAGAAAATGGCTTCAAATGAAAATGTCTGCCCTAATGCCAATGGTGAGTTTTACAAATGTTACACGTCATGTAAAATTGTAAACTTTTACAAAAATAAGGAATGTTCTTTCAACTTATCGCCCAAATGTGCAAAATGTCGAGTTGACGTTAAATACGTATTATTTCATTTCAACGTTTTGAATATGATAATTTCAACCAATCGGTCTGAAGTAAATTTATCCATGTTTGTTAGAACTAAACGTATTCAGAAATATAGATAAACAATTTTTATGAACTATAATTTTTGTAAATAAATTTAAGATAACAATATATTATTGATAATGCGAAAGTACAGAAGTAATGTTTTGTTTCTCATCTAATGTTTTGCAGCAACGAAAAAGCGTACCATCTTAACATTGGAGGCGAAAATGAAGATACTGGAGCATATCGCCAAGGGTGAGAAACAACACGATATAGCTCATATATTCGGGATTTCGAGGCAAATGGTCGGATATATTGGCAGACATAAAACTATGTTCGAAGAGCAATATCAAGTGGTCAGCAAGAAGCACCCAAAAATGAAAACGAAGCGTTACTCCAGGTCCGAAGACTCCCTTCTCGAAAGTATTTTATTCGGATGGTTTTCTCAAAATCGTGAAGCTGGCATTCCTGTAGGAGGAAATTTATTGCAGGAAAAAGCCAGAGTTATAAATAAAACTTTAAATATTTTTGAGAATTTCTCGGCGAGCAATGGGTGGCTCGATCGTTTTAAACACCGGCATGGAATACGACAGCTGTCAGTACAAGGGGAAAAACTGTCTGCTGATGTCGAAGCAAGCCACACATTTTCAAGGGAGTTCCAGACGTTCATCCAAGAAGAAGGTTTTGCTTTAGATCATATTTATAACGCAGATGAAACTGGACTCCAATGGAAAGAATTGCCCCGGAAAACATTGGCATCAGCAACAGAAAAAAATGCATCTTGATTCAAAGTGGCGAAAGACAGAGTGACAGTAATGACTTGTGCAAACGCATCAGGGAGTCACAAAATTCCTCTTTTCCTAATTGGAAAATATAAACAGCCCCGGTGTATGAAAGACGTGGAAAAGCTTCCTCTTGTTTATACCCATCAAAAAAATAGTTGGATGGATGCCGCAGTGTTTCGTGACTGGTACTGTACAGTGTTTTTGCCTGCGATTAAAGAAAAAAAGTGCCACGAGAACGACAAATTTCTACTGCTTTTGGATAATGCTCCATCTCATCCAAAAGCAGAAGAATTAAACGCAATAGACCCTTGTTGCGTGGTTAAATATTTTCCTCCAAATGTGACTTCCCTAATACAACCCATGGATCAGGGAGTCATCGTCGCTATGAAGAGGCACTACAAAAGGACGTATTTGAGAGAGCTTCTTTTGAACGAGGAAACAGAAGGTCCAGAAAAGTACAGGGGATTTCTGAAAAAATGGAACCTCCTTCACTGCATTAGAACAGTTTCTTCTGCATGGGATAGTGTAGAAACTGCAACGTTAGTCAACGCGTGGTCTAGACTATTAGACTATCGACTACTGGAGACAACCCCTGATGTTAATGTTGACGAAATTTGTCACTTGGCAAGTCGTGCCATGCAACTGCCAATATTGTTGGAGGAAACAACGGCATGGTTAAATGGTGACAATGACTGTGGTTGGCAAGTGCAGAGCCTGGAAGAAATTGCCTCCACTATCTCAGGCCACAATTTTCAATTTGACAAAGAACACAGTTTTCAAGATGAAGAAGAAGAAGAATACGACTGTGACACCGAAACTGCGTTCAGAACAGAGCCGACAATCGAAGAGTCTGACATTGCAGCATACTGGGCAGCTGACAAAACGTACAAGTGGCTAGAAAAGAGGTGGGATACAACAACAGAGGATCTTCTGGCGGCAGCAAGAATCCAAAACAAAATTGGAGATGTCATACTCGCACACAAGTTATTTTAAATAAAAAAAAATAATTTAATATGTACATATATGTAAATAATAATTTGTAAAAATGAATTTATTAATTTTAGACCTAAATTCCTTTTCCCATTCCATATGTGTAATCGAAACAAGGTTTAATATTTAAAATCTTATTACGATAGAAAAACTCAGATCGAGGTAAGGTTGTATATAAAATATCTTTCCTTTATTCGTAAAACTTCATCTAAACAAGGTTCAATACATACCTACAATTCTATTACGACAGTAAAACTCAGGTCGAGGCAAGGTTGTCGATAAAAACTCTTTCCTTCATTCGTAAAGGGATATCGAAATAAGGTTCAATACGTATAATCTTATTACGATAGTAAAACTAAGATCTAAGCAGGGTTGTAGATCAAAACTCTTTCATTTATTCGTAAAGTGATATCGAAACAAGATTTTAGATGTAGATAACATCTTTTGACGATAGTCAAACTCAGGTCGATACAATGTTTCACATCTAGAATCTTTTTCTCTTTACAGAATTATTATGGAACCAGGGTTTTAGATCTAAAATCGGTTTTCCAGTTCAAAAGTCTTATTGAAAGCGCAAATATAAAATCTTTGATTCTAAAACATTGGTCGAATGAAGGTTATGGTAAGAGGAAGGAATAAACAGTACTCCCAGTACTACACACGCCCCTGAGGTGGCGAGCGGCGTGGTGGGGGTAAAGGGATTCCGAGAAGTGGCAATCAAGCGGGGTGGAATCCCGACAATCCAGCGCGGTGGCAATCCAGCGGGGTTCTACTGTATATGGCACGCTTACTCATGTGGTATTGCTATTATTAGTTATTTAGTTTTTTTGCTAAAGAAAAAAATGTATATGTAAGTATACTTAATCTGTAAAATGAGCCATCATTAGTATTTTTTGGTTGTTTTTAATTGTCGGCAGAGCAGTGTTCGGTTGACGTGGAATGTCCCATGTCTACATACGTTTCATTAATTTAAAATGGCTGAAATAAAATGTCGTATCATTTTTCTGAAATGTACGCGGATGTGAATGCATTTCGTTAGTTGCAGACTTGCAATAAACGATAACGTTTTTGAAATTTATAGTGGCGTCCTTTGCCTTTGACTATTTCAAAGTTTCCCGATTCTCACCGCGAGGAGGTGGACGATTTTGATAATCTTTTTTTTTTATTTTATATAAAAAAATTTTTTTTTTAACTTTTTTTAACATTTAAATATATCTAATTCGGCATTTTAATTTTGTTTCAATGAAAAAGCCATGTAATTACGGAATCTAAAAGTAATGATTTTTATTTTTTTAGGTTTAATATTTTCTTTTTATATGTATTTTGTTTCTAGTATTTTATTAAGCTTGTGTCAACTACTGAATGAGATGTTCATGATGTCCTTCAGCAACTTGACAATATCCCAATCGTGCATAGAAGTCATCATTTACTTTTCACAGCGTTTCTTGAGATATCGAATTAGAACATTGAATTATTCTTTCCTTTAACTCATCAATGTCTATAGGCTTTATTTCGTACACCTTGTTCTTCAAAAAGCCCAGTAAAAATAATCCAGAGGAGTTAGATGTGACCTTGAGGTGACCTTGGTGGCCACACAATCGAACCTCTCCTGCCGATCCAACGCCCTAGAGTTCGGTAAGACAATAATCAGTGCCGGGGGTCAAATCTGATCCAATCGGCATAAATTTTTTTTTAAATACTCGTAAGGGATCGTGCTTCGCTGTCTCACTCCCTAAATTAAGAAATACGTATGTATGAATAAGGAAAAGTTAATACAATATGCGATACAACATTTGTAAAGATATATGCGAACAGTCCGGGGTCAGTTTTCACCCCTTCAGTTTCATTTTTTTTATACGATAACAATTTCTAGAGGTTTTTGGAATCGCTGATTACGAATCTGATATCAGATTTTAAGAATTTAAAATGGCGGATCCAATATGGCGGACGATTTTTAAGAAATGAAACGAAATCGCTTAAAACTCGTCACTCGGGGGTTTTTGGGGTCGCTGATTACGAATCTGATATCAGATTTTAAGAATTCAAAATGGCGGATCCAATATGACGGATGATTATTTAAAAAAATAAACGAATTCGCTGGAAACTCATCACTTGGGGGTTTTTGGGGTCGCTGATTACGAATCTGATATCAGATTTTAAGAATTAAAAATGGCGGATCCAATATGGCGGACGATTTTTAAGACATTAAACGAAATCGTTTAAAACTCATCAGAAGGGGGTTTTTAAAATGGCGAATTCAATATGGAGAACGATTTTAGAAAAATTGAACGATATCGCTTGAGTTACTCTGGATATTTTAAAATCGAACTTAGCAGTTATACGTTCTTTTCTTATAGTTTATTTACCTAAAATTATACATCTTATCTCCTTCTATCTCTTGATTTTGCCTTAGAAAAATATAGCGATGTATAATATCGAAAATTGTAATCAGCAAGTATGATGTTTAGGATAAAAATATTGAAATTATGCGACATTGTATGGAATCGAACTGCTTCAAAAAAGAAATTGATAGATGGGACATTCCACAGAAAACCGCACAGCCTGTAAAGTCTTTTGTAATGGAATATGTTATCACTTACTGTGCAATGCCTGGAATTCGGTAAGACAAAAATAATCAGTGCCGGGATCCAATCTGATCCAATCTGACAAAAAAATTTGTTCCGTTTTTTTCTACATTTTTGACATTATAATCCATACCCTTATTTCTTACACAAAGTTTCAGAAACAAAAAGAAAAAAGAATTCTGGAAAAATAGGTTGACCGTTATTGGTATATCAGCTCTATGAGAAATAAACAAGCCCCTTTACCGCGACAAGGTTACGATCTCCAAAGGGGGTTTTTATTTTTTTTATTTTTTTGTGGAGTTTTAATTTTTATTTTTTTTTACTTTTCAATTTTATTTTCAATTTTTTAGCCAATTTGTTTTTTTTTTTAATTTATTTGACTACTTGAATTTTCAAATGTAATTCAGGCTAAGTTAAATAATAAGGTGCGATAATAATCTTGGGCATATTTTATTTTTTTATATAAAAATTAATTTTGAATGGTCGCATTGAGAGCGCAAAAGGCATGTTTACTATAAGAACCTCAGTTTTCAGTGAAAAAAATAAAATCTCCAAAAAAGTTTGGGCAGGCCGAAATACGAGTAATTTTTTAATGAAAAACGCGTTTTCGACTAGAAGAATTTGATATATGTTATTTATTTATTTTTTACGGAAAGTTGAGAGTTTTTTAGATAAAAAACGTATATATCTCTTTTTGTATGAGTAATATTTCTATAAGTAAAAATGAATTGAAAAATTTCAAGCAAAACGGGCTGTGCGGTTTTCTGTGGAATGTCCCTTGTATCAATTTCTTTTTTGAAGCAGTTCGATTCCATACAATGTCGCATAATTTCAATATTTTTATCCTAAACATCATACTTGCTGATTACAATTTTCGATATTATACATCGCTATATTTTTCTAAGGCAGAATCAAGAGATAGAAGGAGATAAGATGTATAATTTTAGGTAAATAAACTATAAGAAAAGAACGTATAACTGCTAAGTTCGATTTTAAAATATCCACAGTAACTCAAGCGATATCGTTCAATTTTTCTAAAATCGTTCTCCATATTGAATTCGGCATTTTAAAAACCCCCTACTGATGAGTTTTAAGCGATTTTGTTTAATGTCTTAAAAATCGTCCGTCATATTGGATCCGCCATTTTTAATTCTTAAAATCTGATATCAGATTCGTAATCAGCGACCCCAAAAAACCCCAAGTGACGAGTTTCAAGCGAATTCGTTTATTTTTTAAATAATCATCCGCCATTATGAATTCTTAAAATCTGATATCAGATTCGTAATCAGCGACCCCAAAAAATCCCCGAGTGACGAGTTTTAAGCGATTTCGTTTCATTTCTTAAAAATCGTCCGCCATATTGGATCCGCCATTTTAAATTCTTAAAATCTGATATCAGATTCGTAATCAGCGATCACAAAAACCTCTAGAAATTGTTATCGTATAAAAAAAATGAAACTGAAGGGGTGAAAACTGACCCCGGACTGTTCGCATATATCTTTACAAATGTTATATCGCATATTGTATTAACTTTTCCTTATTCATACAAACGTATTTCTTAATTTAGGGAGTGAGACATCGAAGCACGATCCCTTACGAGTATTTAAAAAAAAAAATTATGCCGATTGGATCAGATTTGACCCCCGGCACTGATTATTGTCTTACCGAACTCTAGGGATTTCACACTGTGCAACGCCCGGGGAAAATATTGTTCAATCGATTGCGTACAATCAAACCAAAATAACACGGAGCACCATCCTGTTGAAACCAGACAATGTCAAATTCTGTACCAGTAATATTTTGGATTACTGGTATAACATAGGTATTCAATAAATTTAAGTACGCCACAACTGTGAAATTCTCTGCAACGAAAAAAGGTCCAACAATTTGATTGTACAAAATTCCAGCCCAAACATTGATTTTCTGTGGATGTGTGTGGGTATCTCTCATCCAATGAGGATTTTCGTCTGACCAATATCGCATATTGTGACTATTAACTTCTCCACTCAAATGAAACGTAGCTTCATCCGAGAAGCATATCCAGAACTTGAAAAACTCATTTTCGTCACACCGTCTCATCGTTTCCTTACAAAATTCTAATCTGCGATCGAAATCGTCTTCCGAAAGCTGTTGGACAAATTTTATTTTATATGGATGAAATTTATTTTGTGTTAGTATTTCATGGACAGACGATTTGCCGATACCAGTTTGTTACGCAATCTTCCTAAAGTATGGACCTCCTCAACAACACAAGCACAGACTGCTAAACTGTTATCTTCGTTAGTAGCCGTTTTTGGTCTCCCCGATTTGGGACTATCTCTGACAGAGCCAGTATCGTGAAGTCGAGAAACAGTTTTATAAACAGTTGATATGGATATGGGTAGACGATCAAGATGGGTATCATTAAACTGTTGGGCGACTTGTTCGTAAGATCTTTTTTTATCACCATATCCTCGCAGAATAAGGATTTCAATTCTTTCTTTTTCTGTCAAAGACATTTTATACCAAAAGCAAGGAGACAGAATAGAGAATTTAAAAAATGGAAGAAATTTTGAGTAAATGGTGATAAAACGAAAAAAAAAATAAAAAAATAAAGAAATTATAATGATAGAAATTTAAAAGTAAAATTGTCGTATGAATAAGCGCAGTATTATTGTATCACTCGAGTCACACTCAATATAAATTTTGCTCGATCTTCCAGTTAGAATATTCTGAACAAAACGCACTTCCTTTACGAGAAAGCCGTAATCAAGACGTACTCGAATGTTGCCATCTATCAACGAGATATTGTACGAAATAGTCGTGAAAATCTTGAAAGTTCTATCACACGCAAAGAGAAATTTCGAATGTTTATTCAATGGGTCACCTTCAACGAAAACGACATTCTTGCGTACGACAATCTTTTTCAGCAGGATCGCATACTTTATTTATTGAAACTCACAAGATTTCGTGATTCGACTGCACTTATTGTAAGAAACATACTAAATTTTCAATATTTGAACCATTTTAATCGCGCGCCAGGAGCAAATAGGGAAAGGGCGCCTTAAGGGGCCCATTTAAAAAAGAGTTAATCCACCGCAGAAGTATTTATATATGAAAAATAAAGATCACCAAACCGCAAAGACGGCATCAAAAAGACCCAAACAATAAAAATCGTTCACCGCACTACTGAATATTAAAAATTTTAAAACCTACGAACAGAGTCCTTAACCACTTCGGGGGCATGGCGTTCCAATTGGCGTTCCGTGGTAAGTGACAGAAGCGGCAGCAAATGCGAAAATGGCGTTCCTACTTAGGAAACTACAAACACCAATATAAAAAATAATAATTATTTTTTTGAAGTTTAAAATTGTTTATTAAGAGTTTAAACCCAGCCAATTTTTAATGTTTTTTAAGAATGGCGTTTCAACTTTCACCCAAAGAACATCAGTTTTCTGCTTCCAAAAACAATCGGATACTCTGGAAATTTATTACTCGGAGGTTTTCGGGGTCGCTGAATACGAATCTGAAATTGGTTTTTAAAAATTCAAAATGGCGGATCCAATAAGGCGGACATCGTTTCTAAAAATTTATCCAATTTGCCTGAAAATTGTTACTCGGTGGTTTTCGGGGTCGCTGACAACATGGCGGATTTAATATGTTTTTATTTGGAGTGTTTACAAATTTCTTAAATATGAGTTTAGTTAAATTTTATTAGATGCGGCTAACGAAATTATAAGTATTTCAGCTTTTATTTTTCTTTCTATTATTCATTTTCAAAGTAACTGTCTTTTAAAGATCTTAAGAATCGAGCTTTTTTATTTTATTCGCGGTAATTCGTTCTAATTCATAGAACAATCAGTTTATTTCAAAATTTGCGAAGCAACTTTTCTTGACCGTTTTCTACATACGGAATTGAAAAATCGAAACAAAAAAATTGAAAACACCATTAAATTTCTTCATTTTTGACTCATAACATTCATAAAAAATTTTAAAAATTCTGTATCATGAACTTTCTTTAAGGTTTTAGAATTCAAATGAGTTATGATTCAGTCGAAAAAGAGTAGTTACACGACTTTCAATATGAATGTCATTTTTAATAGAAAGCAGATAAAAGAAAAACAATTTTTATTTTCGCTGTATCTCGCCATAAACAAATATACAGTTAGTATGTCAATCAGCATCGTATTCCTCAATTTTTCCCGCATCGAATTACCCCCAAACAACGTTCACGAAAACAATTTTTAGCGAACCATCAAACGCTGAACTTTAGACGCCTTGGTTTGAGAGAAATTTGGAGTCGAAAATTGTATTCGAGAAACTTGGAAACATCACAAGTATCAGCATTAATCGTAATTCATCGAAAAAAGATAATGCGACAGTTTCGGGATTTAGATACCACAATTGAATGCGACATTTTTTGGTTGTAATTTCAGATATTTTCGCATCAACTTTTTATAAAGTTTTTTAAGAAATTCTAAATCGTGATTTGGCGCGACTACGGCTATGGAAGAATTGAACCAGGATTCAACGTATATCATCACAATGAAAATACATGTTTCTCGAATTGCCACATATTGTGTTGAATTCATTGGAAATTGATCTCGAAATAAGAATATCTTTAAACAGTAAATTGCTTTCGCCATCCAGCGTGGTGAAATGCGCCAGGATAATAAAATTAAACGCTTCGAGATGATTGGTGTCCTAGAAATAAGAGACTCAACTGTAAAAATTCTTTATAGTCGTCTCTGGGTAGTGTGGTTTTTAATTTTCCATTTGCGAATGATGCTATCCTTTCAATATGTTCTGATGTGACGATATTCTTCACTCTCTCTTCTTCAATGCCGCTCCGAAATGCCAATTGATCAATTTTCTTCCAGCTGTCTTGAAAGGTTTTAAAAATTGATACGTTTGGTCCAGTTGTCAAAGGTAGTTTGCATTCAAATACGCTACGTAAAATTAATTCAAATATATGATGTCTACAAGGAAATAATAGGATATTTTTGCTCATATGCTCTAGAACGATTGCTGCTCCATTTTTAGGACCTAGATTGGAAGCGGTTGTATCACAACATATTGCCTTTACTGTCTATAAGAGACCCCGATCTTCTACAATATCATATATAGCATTCGCCTGTGTTATCCCTTTACTGTCTTCCAACTTGGGAACATCCAACAACTGATCCACATCACCATTCGTTATTATCACTGGTAGTCTGTCAACGACATCATGTTGAACTATATCTTTCATCATTTTCCCATCAAAGTGCAAGATAGCAGCATTTAATTCAATATTCTTATAAACTTTCTTGATATTCAAGGCACTGGCTTTGCGCACTTTTTGCCGATGCTCTCGAATAGAAGATCTGTTTAAGACCAGTGATTTTAAATCGAAATTTAGAGTTTCAGCTATCGCAGAAATTAAACGCACAGCCTTCCTATTAGTGACTTTGCATGCATCAAAAGCTCAACTACTTTGTCAGTAAAAATATTTACACGCCCGCGGATTTTTTTTTGGTGCCTGCGAAATCTCATCTTCATGATCGTATTCGAATGAAACTGCACAATCTGTACCAATATTGCTTTGATTGGACTCCTGGGATGGGTTCTGAGCCGAACTTCCGACACTTGATGCAAAATCTGCACGTTCCTCTAAAAACCCCTTTATTCATAAATACTACGTAAATAATTAATTAATTAATCGGTTAAACAATTAAAATTTATAACATACAATTTTAAATATGTACATACATGTATTCAAATTTAAGCTATCTATGTTTTTAAAGCATAAATAATTGTAAATAATTATTGGGACCTTATTTTTTTAATAAACGTCTGTCGTTTTGATTAATTTGAGACATTTCTGTGCCGAGGCACTTGAAAATCGCAGACACAAGTGTCGAATTAAGTATTTTGAAGAATATACGGCAACTGCCACCTCGATAGCTATAACATATTTTTTTACAAGGAATGACATGAGACATTCCAAGTCAAAAAATCAAAACTGCATCGCATGTCTCCCATTTCTTTCAAAATTTAGAAATTCTGAAAAATCACTTTGGGATCTTGTTTTTGACATATTAAGGTATAACTATACAAATTTTGAAAGACATCGGAGATATGGGATGAAATTTTGATTTTTTGACATTGAATGCCTCACGTGTAATCGATATGTGCGAATGAACAATTTACTCTTTCATAAACGAGAAAAATGTAGTTGTAAGTTAATTTAATGCAAAAACTACATTTTTGGTCTTTGTATAAACTTGTTACGGATGCTGGCTACGCACATTATATCACTCGTGATATAGACAATACTTGCCTTTGTAAAATCGACAAGACACACACACACACACACACACACACACACACACACACACACACACACACACACACACACACACACACACACACCGAAGGGCCCGATTCGGCGTCGCACATAGATTGCACACGTGCTGTAACTTACCCGGGGAACCACGGGTTCCTCTAGCTGCAAGTCCAATCGGTCAAGAAATGAATGTGCCACGCCGAAGCTCGAAGTAAGACAATCCATAAGATTATGACTCACACGCGCACACAATAGCACACGTTCCCCAAATCGCCGAGGTCACCAACAAGTTAAAGTGGTGAGCGATTTGTGGAAGATGGCACGTGGCAAACAACAAGTGCAGGTGTCCAGCGCGAAGGACGATGATCTCATCGACATCTACCATATAAAAAGGGCAATCGCATTGCCCGAAATCAGAGTCGCACCGAGAATGAAACCGTGAAGATCTCGGTGCAGAGTCGCCCCGCGAATGACGCCATGAAGATCTCCGTTAGAATCGCGTCGTAAAGATCTCCGTCAGAATCGCGCGCACGGAACTTAGCACATAGCTCAACGAATTCAGTGAGGGATTCGTGAACTTAGAGATTTCACGACACGTTAATCCGCGACTCTCCGCGAATCAACACAGGACTTAGTTCCTATACACCCGTTCGTTCTGTTAGTGTATGACCTATGGTTGGTATTCCTCTTAATAATAAAGTTATTATTCCTAAATTCGCCGCTATTGTTGTCACTTGGGGTGTCGATCCCCTTTATGCGGAAGATCCCAGAAAAGATTCTCATCTACCGAGAATCAATTTTATAACTCCTGATCCTTGTGAGAATTAAATTACGAAAGTATAAAAATCGTAACAAACAATTTTGACCAATGACAGCAAAATTAATTCACTGTTTTATGTTCAATCTGATTCATTAGTGATATTTTCCGATAACAACAAAAGGAACACAATCTAAATATGGATGTGGATTCATTTTTGGACAACAATAGACTTTTAGGTTATGTATCAAGCAGTATTCATTCTGGCTGCAATTTAAGACACATCAGCATCTTATGAAAAAAATTATTTATAACATCTTTATATAAGAAACCGAAAACCCTCTTAAAAGTGAGGACAAAAGTGTCTCAAACTAAGACATCCGACTTTGTAGTAAAGTTTATGGCTTCATTTTGACAGGAGGTTTATATTACATGTAAACTGAATTCGATTCAGAAATTTCTTTCAGTAATAACTAAAAATCTCACATTCAATAGAAAAATGTAATAATTTTTATATCATACATTTTTATTATTACATTACATTAATTTTTATTTCTTTCTCAGATACATGAAATTCACAATATTTTTAACAGCAACAATGAAATTAATTTACCTTGCAACTGGTTTTGCTCCATTATCCTATCAAAATTTGATTACATATTGTTGGTATAACCAATGCGACCATGTTTTCTCTGACCTTCTAAAAATGCCTTATGCTCATCGTCAATCATCACTAATACATTCCCGTGGGCAATGTCAAATAAATCGTTTAGTGCGGATAAGAAACATTGTTCCTTTTCTCAATTAGTTTCTCTGTGTTGACATTTCTGTAATGCATGCCATTCTTCGTAAAGCCTTAATATTTTATCAACACAACGAGACTGTTTTTGAGTGGGTAGTCGAGCTTTATCCCAAAAAATTAGCACTTCGCGTAAAACTAAATGTGCACTTTCACGCAATGACATTTTTAGTTCTCGCATATTAAAAAACAAAACATTCAGTACTTTGCATTTTAGACGCTAACTTATTTCCACATATTAGCACATCAATATCTCCGATTAAATAGATATCTTGTCGTGAAAAGTGGTTCGAATGACGTTTCGTATAAAGAATGTGAGAATTAAGAATCAATGCTATTATACCGGAGAACACAGTAACTGTATATAACGTGTATTACGAAGCTGGTAAACATTGAACACCTGTGCTGAGGCTTGGACTTGTCCACGATTCCACAACTAAAGTTACCGGAACTCCGGAATTCCCTAGATTCGAACCAGAGTCTCTAATTCTCCGCTGATTGGTCGAGCAATCACCAGATTAAGAATAAATATCTTCTATCGGTGATTTATGATTATTCTTGAGTAAATACACATCATACATGCGGAATATACTAAAAACGGTTATTCTCGATGATTAAACGTTCCGATTATTATTATTAGTATTATTATCATTATTAATAAAATAGCATATCACATAAGTAGATTATTGTTAACTTCTCAAATTTTCTTTTTAATAACTATTATATATAAATTATTATATTTCTCACCAAAGGAGGGAAAATAGACCAGTTCTCCCCAGGTGCAATACTCGCCTTCGGCTCGGGGGGCAAGAACGTGGAGAATGTTTGTTTTTCCTTCCGAGGGTCAATACGATTCTCCTGCCTAAATGCACTAAAAAGGTGAACATTCTAACCGAGCGTAGCGTGTGCAATGTGCATGTAGGCAGAAAAATAATTATTGTCATTTTTCGTAAAGCTAAATACGCATTTGGAACACGCTATAAAATTGAGTCACACAGATCACGTTTGATAGAATAGAATAAAGAAATTCTCAAAGTATTGCCACAAAACAAAAACAAAGAAATATAGATTAAGACAAGATACATGTTGACTTAAAGTAAACTACCTTCTTCCAGATTTCATGCATGCTGAGAGAAGGAAAATTCGTATAAACTCTTCTGCTCCATAATTTTTTTTTCTAAGTCGAAAAGTAGGTCAATCAAGCTGAAAATGGTAGGGAAAACGATCCTGTATGGTGCGATATCATCGGATTTTTTTTATTCCGAGTTATATGGAATAAACAAAAAATGTTTTTCCTTTCCTTGATTTTGGTTAAAAAAAGTTTCTTTGTAAAAAATGCTATAAATAGGCTGAAAATTATCGGTTTGTACTCAATCGGGGAGTAATTTTAACCAGAGAAACATAAGGAATTCGACATGATATGGTACGCAATTTCAGAATGTATTCCAACCGAGGTATTGTACTTTAATTGAGATATTTTAGGCTTTTGACGTTTTTTGTCCGAAAAGTTACCAAAATTCAAAACGCAATAACATGTCCCGAAATCGTTTGTTTTTGGTCGGGCGGTGCTCTTTGAAGTCGGAAAACATCAAAGAAAAAATATCCCACTTGACAGATTTTGTATACTGATTGTGTCAAAGATGCCAGTAAACAAGCTGAAAAAAATGATTTTTTATATAAAAAAGAGTTAAATAATAATAGGTAGGCCAGTCAAGTTGTAAAAAGGTACATAAAACCATCCTCTATGGTACAACATGGTCGGATTTTTTTATTTACAGTTAATTTGTTAACCTAAAAATCTTTAAAACTCTAAAACCTAAAAAATAGCGCGATAAATCATAAATTATTCGTAATTTGTATGAAATGCATGTTATTCTTATTAGAAATGGAAAAAGCAAGTAAGCTCCTGGCATCCGCTATGGAATTCAGTTACACAGCTCGCGTTTACGAAGTATTATGAAAAAAGTCCCAAAGTGATACATCAGTAAATAAAAATATTGTACTTAAAGTAAAAGGCGCGTATTGTACATAAGGTAAATTTTCCAGGTCAAAAAGTAGACAAATCGAACCGGAAAAAGGCAGGGAAAACGTTCGTCAATGGTATAGTATCGCCCGATTTTTTTACGAGTTGTAGTGACTAAATTAAAAATTTGTTTTTCTTTATCTGATTTTAGCTAAAAATAATTTGTTCATAAAAAATGCTATAACTCGGCTAAAAATTATCAGTTTTAGCTACACCGGTGGTCATTTGAATCGGAAAACAGTAAGGAATTTGAAATTCTATGGTAGATAATTTCGTCGTTCAAATTCGAACCCACGCGACGATATTCGAAAATAAGGGGGCATATAAGGCCAGAAAAATCTATTTTACTATTGAGAAAGTGAATAGAAAACCCCAAATAATAAAAATAAACAAAATCTATTTCATTAAAAAGCGTGCTCTTCAGTAGGGATCTGATGTATTTAATTATATTGAAATATTATAATGTATATACCATTTCGAGTTTTGGGGGGAAACGTGCGCGTCCGTTTTGTATACCCATTGCGAAGTTCCTGGAAAGCAGAAAATGAAAAAGATTCATTAAAGTACACAGGAAAAACAATGTTACAATAAAAATTACTATTTTGTTCAGTAACCCGCAAACAGACTTTCAAATTAAGAAATCGTACTAAACTGTATTGGAAAAATGATTGTAATTATAGTAAGCTTTATAGTAATTAAACTAATTTTTGCATTTTTAAAATATTTTTAGCCAATTTAGTAAAATTGTAATTAAGAATATTTGGAGTTGAGTTACTGGTCATGAATAATGTATTATATATGTAAAATTGTAACAAAAACTTACTGCTCGGTCGTACTGGCTCGTTATTGAGAATTATTTCTTTAATAACAGCATTTTTCCCTCTTGCACCGGAAATTATATGAGGCGCTAATGCTGGCCAATTTTCAGAAAACTTGTTGACGCAATTGCCAAAATGTTGACGGAAGTCTATCTCCAACTGAATAAATTTGTCAACATAATAAAGTATTCATGTAAATGTAATGATGTTACTAAATTTCCCATTATCCATGGGAACAAATTTATAATATCTCGGATATTAATATTAAACTTGCGAACTTTAACGACGGATTAATTGAACTTTTTGATACTTTTGCACTGTTAAAAACAATTCGTGTTTCCAAGTCTTATGCCCCATGGATAACGAACCCAATCCGAATTCTTATTAAATAAAAAAATTTAGCGCAATAAAAAAAAATAAAGACTAAAAGTGAGTCCGATATTGAGTATTATAAAAAATTGCGTAACTATACAACATCTGCAATAAGAGCAGAACGGAAAGTTTATTTAAGTCAATTATCAGCTTTGAATCAGAAGAAATTCTGGATTGCAGCTAGTTAATTAATATTTTGAAACCTGTCTCTCAAGAGCAGCCTTCTCATTTCAGTGATCCAAATGCAATAAATAGTTATTACGTTAACATTCCACCTGTCTCGCCAGATCGCCTCCACATCGATTATTTTAATTCACACTTCTCAAACAGAGTTCCTGAAGGTGCATCTTTTTGTTTTACTGAAATTTCTCTTACGAGATTACACGAAATTATTCTTAACATGAAATGCATAGGAACTGGATCTGATGGAATATCTGGAGAAATGTTCTTAAGGATTTAAATAAACACTGTTTGCCTCAGATTCTACACATTATAAACCATATAATTACCAATGGAGAATATCTACTAACTGGAAACATGCCATAGTACGTCCAATCAAAAAAATTATTAATCCGAAACTTCTAAAAGATTTGCGTCCAATAAGTCGACTTCCTATTCTCTCAAAGATGTTTGAAGAGGTTTTTATCACCAGTTGTTAGATCACTTTGATAAATTTAACTTATTTCCAAGATTTCAATCTGGATTTCGATCACTATTCGGATGTGAAACATCGCTTTTGAATATTTCAGATGAAATTCTAAAAAACTGGGATAATAAATTATTAACAATTATTGCATTACTGGATTTTACACGGGCCTTTGATATTCTGAACCACGAGCTTATAATTGCAAAATTGTCATTCTATCGAGTTTCAAAGGAATCTTGTTCTCTTTTATGTAGTTACTTGAGTGACAGGTCTCAATCGGTTAAACTAACTATAAACCATAATACTTCTCTGTCAGACAGTATGATGCTTTCATTTCGCCCCGCAAGGGGCGAAACTGAGCTCTCTCCTTTTTATTATATTCACCATTGATATTTATGAATGTTGCAATTATGTAAGCATGAAAACGTATGCTGATGACACACAAGTTTTGTTGCCTTGTTGCGCAAGTGACATTGAAGAAACCATCCTAAAAATGAAGCTTGATTTAGGGTGCATTGACAGGTGGGCAAACGAAAACGCCCTTATTGTCAATCCTCTTAAATCAATGTTTATGATAGTTGACAGCAAGAACCAGGCGGCCATTGATTATGATAACATTAAAATTGAGGTAAGGGGAAATTATGTCCCGATGGTTCGGGAAGCGCGAAATCTCGGATTAATTGTTGACAGTCATTGGTGCTTCTCACCTCATATCACAAAAAAAAAATAGGTATTTCTTATATGCGCCTCCGTCAGTTATACCCATTGAGACATGAATTATCACATGAGATCAAACTCCGTCCATGCGATTCGCTTATTCTCTCTAATTTGATGTATTGTCTATCCGTTAATGGGCCATGCATTTCTGAAAATGAATGGCGTAGAGTTCAGGCAGTCCAAAACTCTTGTATAAGATATGCGTACGGTATTCGTAAATTTGACCATATTTCGCAAGTTTTTTAGTTTCTGCGTGGCTATATATGCGAGAGCGGCTTTACGTAAGATTACTGCCTCTTACACCTCGTGTATTAACTAAAAAAATACCACAGTATCTATACACTAGCCTCCAGATGCTTGGTAGAGGTCGCACGAATGTTCGCCTAATTACGACGAAGTTGTTATTGCACCCGCGTTATTCAACTGCAAAATATAAAAGTGCGTTTTCTTGTATGGATCCGACTATTTTCAATGCTCTTCCGTTAAGTTTGCGAAAATGAGTAGAGCTTCCGCTAATTTTTGTACATAAGGTTAGAGAGTTTTATTTGAAGCGTTGTAAATAATAAATTAGATAATGTAGTCACTATGTAATGTATGTTATGCAATGTTGCTTATGTATATGATTAATTTCAAATTATTTGATTTTTATTATAAACTGGCGGATCATATTTCATTTCGCACATCTCATTTCTTTTAACAGCCCGAGATGTCATGGAGGAATGCTGGTTAAGGTCTTGGGGTAAATCCATTTTCCTCTATTCCTTCGATACTTTCCCGATTATTTTAATACTTCTATCTTTTCTTTTAATGAAGCCCGAGTCTGAGGAACTGGTGATCGAGCTGGTACCCTGGTAGGATAGCCAGAGTCTGGGCGGGGGGTGTAACGGAAATGCTGCTTTATCTTCGTTTCATACCCGGTTATAGGAAAAAGCATTCCGTTATTCCCCAGACTCCGGCGCGCGGTTGTTCTGTATTGCGTAATAATTATACTCTAGGGAGTTTTTCAGAACTAGCGGACCGCCAAGGCGACTAGAGCCGACAACACTGTGGAGAGGCAGGTGGGTACTGGCCAATAACCGGAAAGGCAGACCTCTGCTTACGTTCTCCGTGTACGGTATCCGAGCGAGCGCCTTTTTTTTGTAATTCTCCGTTCGTTTTACTGGGATTCTCTATTTAATTATAAATCGCTGTCGCGACATAGTTGCCTAACGCTTTCGATTCCAATTGTGCCTGTGGACGTCCCGTAAGTGCAACACCAAGGTTTCCGAGACGAGCGAGAGCCCTAACGAGAGCGAAAGAGAAATATCTCTAAATTTGTGCGCCGATTTCTATAAGTACCGGCTCGGTGCCGATAAGTCATGTTCCTTGGGTTACATTTTTTTTTTGATTACACAATTTTAATTAAAATATATTCTTAACCTATGATTGGTTTCCGTTTTTATCATTCTTCCCCATAACCTCTCCTAATCACTATTTCCAAAATTACGATCTCCCCTTTTAATTATTTATTGTGGGTTGTATTTTGCCCTCTCACGGTTTTTCTGGGTTGTGCCTTTAATATTGGTCGGCACTTTTGTAATTGTCGCCGTGAGTGTAAAAGAAAATCGACCCCTTATATTTAGATTTAGATGCACCAGTCATCTCTTAATTTTAACCTCCCAAAATAAAAGACAGTTACAAGGCTTCGAAAATTTTTAATAAAATAACCTATACTAGCGCTGTATCTTATATAAGCCAATCTTTCTAAAAGAAATGTTCAGTTATCTCAGATAAGTGCCAGCTTTTTCCGGAGATCAGCAGATGACTGTTCAAAAATGGTTAGATCGTCCGTATACGAAAGCATTAATAAGTCATGTCGATTTGAGACGTGCATGCTGCACGAAATGTCGAAAAGCTATAATATAAAAAGCAGAGGGTTGAGAATTTCACCCTGTAATGCAGAAATAATTGCAAAATTGACCAATCTGCAAATTTATGCAAATTTCTCTCAACATTTGTGCAGATCTAGTCGAGATAAGCATTTCTTATCTCTTGATATTTTTGCGAATTTCCACTCGCCCTCCGGATATTTAAGAAAAAATATTTGTAATCCATTAAACGCAGGAAAAAATTAAAGACACATGCGAATAACTCGGAAACGGTTGTTTATATCCAAAAAATGCAAAGAATAAAAACATCTTCCTTTTTATTTCTAAAAAAGATGCATATATTTTCAAAGTCTAAAGGGTAATTCGCGGAAATAATTGCAAAATTGTCCAATCTGCAAATTTTTCAAATTTCCCTCAACATTTGTGTAGATCTAGTCGAGATAAGCATTTCTTATCTCTTGATATTTTTGTGTATTTCCACTCGCTCTCCTGATATTTAAGAAAAAATATTTGTAACCCAGAAAACGCGGGAAAAAATTAGACACATGCGAATAACTCGGAAACGGTTGTTTATATCCAAAAAAATGCAAAGAATAAAAACATCTTCCTTTTTATTCCTAAAAAAGATGCATATATTTTTAAAGTCTAAAGGGTAATATTCGCGGAAATAATTGCAAAATTGTCCAATCTGCAAATTTTTGCAAATTTCTCTCAACATTTGTGTAGACCTCGTCGAGATAAGCATTCCTTATCTCTTGATATTTTTGCGTATCTCCACTCGCTCTCCTTATATTTATGAAAAAATAGTTTGTAACCCAGAAAACGCGGGAAAAAATTAGACACATGCGAATAACTCGGAAACGGTTGAATATCCAAAAATCGCAATGCATGAAAATATCTTCCTTTTTATTTCTACAAAAGATGCATATATTGTCAAAGTCGAAAGGGCAATATTAGCGGAAGTAATTGCAAAATTGACCAATTTGCAAATTTTTGCATTGATTCGGTTCTCAGCTGTCGTTCGTGCAAGACGTGTTCGGTGCGACTCTTAATTTGCAATTTTATTTAATTTCCCTTGAAACACATTGAAAGCACAAAGGAAATATAGGTTTTATTTTCAGTTTTTTTGTGAATTTACTAATTTTAAACTGTCGGAAAGTTTTATCGACCTGGAATCATTTTTTCATTTTAAAATTAGAGTCGTTTTGTGTATACATTCGCTATCCTATATACCGGTTATTTATTAACTTATTTTTAAAAAATTGTAATATCCGTTATGATTTATTTATTTGACGAAAGCCGAAAATAAAAAGTGCACTGTGTATTGTCTTTTCCGTGACTTTTGGAAGAAAGGTGTTAAAATAAGTGCTTTGAATTCTGCTGTTATTATATTATATGCATTACGTTCCACCTATTTGGGATTGAAGATCAAGAAAAAACTTATTGTGCAGTGAAGTGAGAAAAGATTTGTTACATTCCCTGCCGCATACGTTCTTGTGTTTTTAGTGTGCATTAGCAACTGCAGTCATTGTTTGGTTATCAGTGTTCGTGAATTTTCTGTTATGCTGCTCAAATTTTATTTTAATTGATTTTAAATCCCTATATTGAATTTTCATAAAATCAAGCCGTTGGATAGCACTTTCCATGTGCATGTAATTATAGGCGATTTATGGCATTATTTTTCTTGTTTATTGCTTCTGAAAAGTAATTAGTGAAGATATACATTTATCGTATAATTTCATATTATAAATCGAGAACAACTCACTTATGTACTGTACAGCATGATATGAATGAAAATTTGAAATAATACAACTAAATATAAAGATAATCAAATAAACAACTATTAAAAACTTTTTAGTAAAATTTAAAAACTTGATTTCTCAATGCAACCTTCGTCAAATTATAGATGCTCCAACAAGAGTGACTGCTTCATCTGCAACCCTAATCGATGTCATATTGGTAACAAACAATGTTAAAGTCAACAATTCTTATGTGTTGTCGGAATTCAAATTAGCGGATCATTATTTGATTGGATGTGATATTAATTATCCTCGTCCTAACCACTTTGAGAAATTTATCACTATACGTCACTTTACAAATTTTGATGTTACTAAATTTGATTAGGCTGCGGCGCTTTATCCATGGGAACAAATTTATAATATCTCGGATATTAATACTAAACTTGCCAACTTTAACGACGGACTAACTGAACTTTTTGATACTTTTGCACCGCTAAAAACAATTCGTGTTTCCAAGTCTTATGCCCCATGGATAATGAACCCAATCCGAATTCTTATTAAAAAAAGAAATTTAGCGCAATCAAGAAAAATAAAGACTAAATGTGAGTCCGATATTGAGTATTATAGACAATTGCGTAACTATACAACATCTGCAATACGAGCAGAACGGAAAGCTTACTTAAGTCAATTGTCAACTTCGAATCAGAAGAAATTCTGGACCGCAGCTAGTTACTTTAATATTTTGAAACCTGTCTCTCTAGAGCTGCCTTTTCATTTCAGTGATCCAAATGCAATAAATAGTTATTTTGTTAACATTCCACCCGTCTCGCCAGATCGCCTCCACATCGATTATTTTAATTCACACTTCTCAAACAGAGTTCCTGAAGGTGCATCTTTTTGTTTTACTGAAATATCTCTTACGAGATTACACGAAATTATTCTGAACATTAAATGCACAGGAACTGGATCTGATGGAATTTCTGGAGAAATGTTCTTAAGGATATATAAACACTGTCTGCCTCAGATTCTTCATATTATAAACCATATAATTACCAATGGAGAATACCCTACTATCTGGAAGCATGCCATAGTACGTCGAATCCAAAAAATTAATAATCCAAAACTTCTAAAAGATTTGCGTCCAATAAGTCGACTTCCTATTCTCTCAAAGATCTTTGAAGAGGTTTGTTACCACCAGTTGCTAGATCACTTTGATAAATTTAATTTATTTCCAAGATTTCAATCTGGATTTCGATCACTATTCGGATGTGAAACATCGCTTTTGAATATTTCAGATGAAATTCTAAAAAACTGGGATAATAAATTGTTAACAATTATTGCATTATTGGATTTTACACGGGCCTTTGATATTTTGAACCATGAGCTTTTAATTGCAAAATTGTCATTCTATCGAGTTTCTAAGGAATCTTGTTCTCTTTTATGTAGTTACTTGAGTGACAGGTCTCAATCGGTTAAACTAACTGTAAACCATAATACTTCTCTGTCAGACAGTATGATGCTCCCATATGGTGTTCCGCAAGGGGCGAAACTGAGCTCTCTCCTTTTTATTATTTTCACCATTGATATTTATGAATGTTGCAATTATGTAAGCATGAAAACATATGCTGATGACACACAAGTTTTGTTGCCTTGTCGCGCAAATGACATTGAAGAAGCCTAAAAATGAAGCTTGATTTAGGGTGCATTGACAGATGGGCAAATGAAAACGCCCTTATTGTCAATCCTCTTAAATTAATGTTTATGATAGTTGGCAGCAAGAAGCAGCTTGCGGCCATTGATTTTGATAATATTAAAATTGAGGTAAAAGGAAATTATGTCCCGATGGTTCGGGAAGCGCGAAATCTCGGATGAATTATTGACAGTCATTGGTGCTTCTCACCTCATATTACAAAAAAAAATAGGTATTTCTTATATGCGCCTTCGTCAGTTATATCCGTTGCGACATGAATTATCACATGAGAGCAAACTCCGTCTATGCGATTCGCTTGTTCTCTCTAATCTGATGTATTGTCTATCCGTTAATGGGCCATGCATTTCTGAAAATGTATGGCGTAGAGTTCAGGCAGTCCAAAACTCTTGTATAAGATATGCGTACGGTATTCGTAAATTTGACCATATTTCGCAAGTTTTTTTGAGTACATTATTTTTCTTTTATTTAGTTGATGAAGGATTTTATATTTGTCGTCTTTCAGAATACTTCCACATGGGTTTAATAAAATTACATGTAAAAATTTAAATGAATTCAAACATGTAATTTTCTTTTATCCGTACACGTAATTACAATCACTTTATGCGGTCTTCTAATAAATACAAAAGAAATTAATTAAGAATTTAAGAAATAGATGATTTTTAATTACTTCCGAAAATACTAGCTCAATTCTCAATTAATTTCTTTGGTATTGTTTAAGAGATGGTATAAAGTGATTAGAATTACATGTATGGAAATCGAATTTTGAAACAGCCATTCAGCCATTTTTAATTTAGATTATTTAGCATTTTATTTTACAGAATATGTTAACCAATTTTAATGATTTCCAGCGTAAGTAAACGTGTGCAGTTACTCGAAGCCCTTCTTATCGAATTCATTTTCTGTAATAATAGAACACATGTCATTTCGGTCAAACATACTTTCATTATGCAAATATTCATCTTCTCCGTCTTCTTCCTCATTATCACCATCATCACTTTTATCTTTCGATGTATTGGTATTGTTTTGCCTATTATTTTCCTTGCTTTCAGTCTTACATCCTTCAATAAATAAAGTATACCCTTCCAGAATTAATCTGCCTCGAAAGTTAGAGATCAGCAGTTGGTATATATAATTTTCAAATATGAGATTGTTCCAGTTTTCTGACTCTGTTCAGAAAAATATACAGAGTACAATATCGTAAAATATTCAAAACATAATTTTTCATATTTTTCAAAGACTTATAATTCTACTTATTTGCAGTATAACAAATTCTAATTATTCTATCCTCTTAGTTACAGTAAGAATGACTTGGCTTACAAGTACATCATTACATTGCACATGTAATAAATTGTATATATGCACATATTACTCTGAGTTTCTATGATGATATCAGCCTCTTCATTACGTATGTAGCGACATTATCATATCGCCACAAATTAGTTGTATGTTTCGTATCGGCCAAATACGACTGCTCGCACTTTGATGTTGATCAAGCCGATCACATGATTGTTTTTGTTAATTGCGACGGCGCCCAAGGCGGGCATATTTTCGAAAAGTTCACTTCGTTTTTGGCTCTCGGTCGATTACCTCATGCGCGTACAGCGATCAATTCCGAAAATAAGTTCACGACTGTTCAATTCGGCGTTACAAGTTCTTTGTTACTTTGTGCGATTTTCTAATCTATTAGTTATTAAGTATTTTTTGTAGTTATTAGTTGATGGTTTATGAGTATAATCTCATATCAAAAGCATCAATAAATGTTGAGAAAAAAAGCAACGAGTTTCTTCATCGATTTCGGACCTTTTATCTTATTTCCGTACAATTCGATACGGAACATTTGGCGATCCTGCCAGGATCAGTGATCGGAAATTCGTGCAGTGATTGGTGCTATTTTGGGAATTGGACAGTGTATGCATATTTTTTGGATTTTGGATTTTCCACGTCGTTCAACCTAAAAGTCTCAATTTTGGATGCTTCCGCTCGGACTTTTGCAAATTCGGCACTCGACACGCAGGGAGATTCATTTTCTCTCCCTCTCTCAAGGCTCTCGCCCCTCTACGCACCGCACAGTGGACACTCTTCGTTTCGGCATGGTCGATCTCATTCGACATTCGCCCCTCTACGCAACGCATAGTCGACACTCTTTGCTGAGGCATAGTCGTTTACTCTCGAGCATTTTTCCTTGAAAAATATGGACTTTAAAGAAAATCTGCTAAGAATAAAAACGTCTTAGAATCGGTTAAAGAAGCTTCTCAAATTTTTTCAGATTTTTTAAATGACTTTTTTAAAAATTTCGATTTTTTTAATTTTCAAAAAACCAAAAAGTGTATGAATACATTGTGATAAAATTTGAGAAGATTCTTTAACCAAGACATTTTAGTTCTTAGCAAATTTTCTCTCAAGTCTATAGTTTTCAAGAAAAAAATTTGTTAAGTTTTACAAAGATTTTTGAGCTTCTAGGCGCCATTTTAGAAGTTGCCATCTTGAAATTCAAATTAGAACACGGTACGTTTTAATCCTAAAGGTCCGTGGACGCGATATTTTCACCTTAGACGTGTTTTCTAAACCAATTTCGAGGTGAAAGTGATGTTAGAATGAAAAATAAATGTTTAAAAACCATGTTTTTTCTACAAACAAACGTGTATAACTTTTTTGCTTTTCATTTTATCGAAATTTTATTGAATGATTCTGAAAGAGCATATGATTTTACGTCAGAAATAGTGCGAGTAAAATTTTTCCAAATGCTTTTATATCCAAATCATCGACGTTTAAACTGATGCTCAAAATGTGTCCATTTAGGCCTTAATGGGTTAAGCGAACAGAAAGTGAGCCATTCCAGCGACAACGCAACTGCGCATGGGCACGGGCGTTTTTAAATTTTTACAGCCCACTGTTCTGAGTACCGCCCGCTGCTCGTTACCGCCGGGCGCTAAGGTGGCATTTTTGTAGACAGGTGTGACAAAAAATATCGTGTATACAACGGGCAATGCTTAATCCATCGCCTACAGCGTGCCTCGGCAAGCCTTCGGCTCGCCTCGTCGTTGCCTACGACTCGAGCTGCAGTATCGCCCGCGACGTAATGCCTCTCTTTTCGAACTAGGTACATAATATACTATTTTAATGACATGCAATATCTACATAATACTGGAAAATAATACGAATTGGAAGGATTATCCCACATTTATTTCATATATTTCTTTTATCTTAAATATTTGGATTTGGATAATTTTTGTATAGACAAAATTTAAAAATTTTCAAAAATATACGCCTACATAGCCATGTAATGTTATTTTATATGTTAGGTGAGATGAAGAATCAAAGCGCACAATAAAAAAACTGTTTCTTTTAATCGAATGACTATACATAATTACAATTTTGCTATATATATATAGTTGAAATAACTGTTGATATACATTTATCACGCTTGGGCCGCTGTGGCCCATTTGATGTGCTCAAGCTGAACTATCATTGCCGAAACGTAAGAGCACAACATATAGATACACGCGGTTCGGCATTATGTTCCGATAGCGTACCACGAGACGGCGCTAGTTGCGCACCAGTCAACCGGTGCTCTACGGCGTCTATTCTGCTTTCCGTGCAGTAGTCGAAGTTGACCAAAAGATCGGTCCATTGATCTCCTACATTTGCCCCGTTCAGAAGCAAAGTTCCCCGGTTATTCCACACTGGACATAAGCAGAGAAAATTGCAGGACGGGGATTCGAACTCGGGCCCTTCGCGACGTTCAGTTCGGGCGGACTAAGACTGACGCCTTAGCTGTTGTTGTATATATTATTTTTTTTTATCTAGTATGCACCAGGGAGTGCTAAAATGACAAAATCAGCCTTTCAAGGTGTCCCTCTCCCCTGACATGTCCCCATATCACCCGCATGAGGTCAAAATTGAAGTAAATCGGCGTTTAAGTGCCGTGATTGTTTTGATGCTCTTTTTTTATTGATGATATAAGGTAACGAAACCTTCTATACCCCTATGTCCAGGCACCCAGAGTACGGTAACAGTGTTATCTCTTCCCATTTAATTTAGCTTGGCAATGCATTCGCGAACCAGTCCTGACCTGATTTCACGCGAGTGTATTGCTTAAATCGCTGCCTGGCTATCTGACAGAATTACAATTTTACATTTCTTGTACCTTCTGTTTAGATTTACTATCGCACATTTCATTATGGCATGTACTTCTGCCTGGAAAATACTTGCATTTTTCCCCATTGAGCCGGTATGCCTGGCTTGTGGCCCATACACCCCAAATCCCGTCGCTTCTCTCGTTCTGGATCCATCGGTATACCATCTGATGGTGCAGTCTCCCTTCAGATGTTTTTCCATATTCCTGGTCCATTCCTCCCTTGGACTAATCTCCACTAGGAATTTCCTCTCAAAGCAGTGCGTTCTTGTTACCGTATCGTTTGGAGCTGCTATTAAAGGTATCATTTTCGAAAGATGTTCGCGATCTTTCATCTTAATGATTCTTTCCTTTTCCATCTTGTATTCTATTTACCCTGATCAGGGCTTCTATCGCCGTCTTTTCAATGACCAACTGCAGGGGTTTCAGATCTAACAACTCCTCCAGCGTAGCCGTGGGGCATGTTCGCAGAGCCTCTGTTATGCATATGCATGCAAGCCGCTGCACTCTTTCCAGCTGCCTTCTCACCCCCTCCACTTGCGTCCTTCTATACTAGGCCACTGACCCGGTAGGTGATAATTGGTCTCACCATTATGATGTACAGCCATTTCAGGATCTTGGGGGAACATCTCCATGTTTTTCCTGCCATACCTCTACACGCCATCAGTGCCCTGATGCCCTTCTTGGTTGTTGCACCTATGTGTTCCTTCCATAGGAGCTTGCTGTCCAGTATCATGCCTACATATTTTATCTCTTTCTTAACTTCGGCTGGTTGTTCTCCTATGCCAATAGGTTTCATCCCCAGTAGTCTTCTTTTCTTTGTAAATGGTACCACCATGGTCTTGCTCATATTGAGCCTCAAGCCCACTCCGTCGCACCATTTCTTGATCACGTTCAAGCCCTGCTGAATTCGGTCAAACAGGTCATTCTCAAACTTCCCTCTAGCTATGATTACGATGTCATCGGCATAGCCTCTTCCCCCTTGGTACCCCCCCCCCCCGCCCTGCGGGCATCTTCTGGTTGTTTGCACCCTGATAGTTTCCTGTTCTCCTATCTGATTGTCAGAGTACTGAGCATCTCACTCACACAGTTTTCCAGCAACCTGTCCACCGTCTTCCTTCTTTGCGCTCTTCCAACCGTCCGATGTGACGTGTTGTCAAAAGCACCTTCAATATCCTCTCAGAATATCTCTCAGAATTTTTAAAATGGTACTAAATTGGTTAGAGACTATTTTTGAAATGGATGTACATCGCTACCCGAGAATATGTTTCGAGCGACTAAAATATTTAGCAGATTGTAAAAGTAGCGAGGAGAAATATAACTGGGCATGTCAAGTTAAACGAATATTTTTTGATAGCATTGGAGAGGAAGAGATCTGGAATACCTTATCGGCGAATTCTCGGAAAGCGTCTAAATGTAAGCTATTGAAGAAATATGAAAGTTTCCTATTTAATCTGGACATATTAAATCTCCTGTAAATCTCCTGTAAATTTAACAAAATGGATGGCTGCAGATATTTCTTTACAAAAATAGCAGACTTATGTACATTTACAGATAAATTCTTCAAGAATTACGGATATTTTTTCTGTTGTCGCGTTTTATTAAACCAACAGATCTTTTACTAGTATTAATAGATTTTTCTGCGTGCATATATTCACTATGTTTGCTTACATTTTTCTCGATTACGTTACGCGAGATGTTATTTGATAAAACATACTAAAATTTCACAAAAACAATCGTAAGACAATGAAGAATATAATTCGTTTTTTGGTATATTACTTATCATTTTCTAATAAGAATAGATTAACTTTGATCTGCTTTCATAAAATTTCTTGTCGCTCTAATATCTCTGGAATTTTCAAAATTTGGTTAGATCAATATAGTCCATACATGTCAAATTAGGAAATGGCGTTTAGGGGAAGCCGTAGTCCTCAACCGATAAAGTAGGAATTTACGCTAATAAATGTAAATTAAAAACGATTGAATCGTTTTTTCAAAACTTTGGATAGTAACTCGCCTTGGTAATTGCTACATATACTCTTACCAAATTTCAAAGAAATTCGTTGAGGACTGACCGAGAGTTTTCTGAAAAATGGAAAAATCATATTTTTAAAAGAAATTATATATTCAAATATAATTGTACGTTTATTTTGTCATTCGATTATTGTTTAAGAATGATTTGCATCGGTAAAGTAGTAATGATCCGTCTCAAAAAATCAAAATTTTAAATGTTTGAAAAAATATTTATCTTTATTTGCCCACGTTTTTACGTTGTTCATATATGATTCCAAATATAGTACGGCAGGGAACTTGTTATAGAATTAATGGAGCACTTAATAATAAAAGCTTCAATGGGTAGTGAATATAAATTTTTATTTTTCTAAGAGATAAGTCATTTATCGCCCTGGTAAAAAGCTACTGCATTACTAGTACTATTACGAAAATACTACTCAATTGTGTAGTGGCACTATTATATTTCAGTAGTTTTTATTAGTATTTTCGTAATAGTGCTAGTGTAGTGCAGTAGTTTTTTTCCAGGGCGATGTGAGATATTTCAGACTTCTTGCGCTTTATCATAAAAATATATCTTGAAAAAGAGCTAACTTTTATTTTGTTCGTTTTTTAAATAAAAGATTATGAACACGCAATTCATTCATTCTGATGAAAACTACAAATAAGTCAGGAAATTGTATTATTCAATAACCTTAAAATTCGTTACGAAGACCGATTATTGAATCTCTTTATTTCATATTTTATTTATTAGGTTATCCGATAATGCTAAGTAGAAACATGGTAAACCATTTCAAGTCAAAATTCAGAGAGAAATGGCTTACAGATCCAGATTTTCGCGTATGGGTGAAGGCGGACAAGAACTCTGTTTTTCATGCCTTCTGTACTTTTTGTCACAAAAGTCTTTCACAACATCAACAACTGCTGCAGAAACACCAAATGAAGGCAAACTTGACCTACGTTTCATACCGCAGCATCAACAGAAACAACAGAACACTTCCGCTGCTGATATTTTGCCCCTTTCGCCACATATCCTAACATTCAGCTACATAATTCGTTGCCTCTTCAGAAACCAATTGAAAGAAATAAATTTAGAATTTGCAACAAGGGCCGCCATTAAAAAGGCGAATAACGTTAAAACGGTTACTCAACACAGTATATTCAGCCTCCGTAGCGAAGCCCTTACCTGCGTAAAAAAAATCGCCATCAAATTACAAGAGCGAAGCCATTTGAAATACAAATTTACTACAGCTGTAACCTGTTTGGATCCAACATTTATATTTAATCATCCTTCTGAATCGAAGAAGCGACTCGAAGATATGTTGTCAGATCTAGTGGATATTCAATTGATATCAGGAGAGAAAGCAGACCGAGCTTTGAAAAAGATGAACAAACTTTATGCAGACAAAGGTGCTCAGGCGTTATTCAGTAAGCACTCGAGGAACCAAGAACGCGTGGATCACTTTTGGAGAAATTTATGCAGTGAAAAGGATGACTATGAAGATATATGGAAAATCATTCGTCTTGTTCTTATTATGTCGCATGACAACAGCAATGTCGAAAGAGGCTTTTCGATAAATAAGGAGTGCCTAAATGATAATTTAAAAGAAGAATCCGCAGTAGCACGTCGCACAGTATACGATTACATTTCTTCCGTAGGCAGTGTAGAAGAAGTTAATTTATCAAAAAGTCTATTACAATCAGTAAAAAATGCTCGGTCCCGTTATCACGAAGTTTTAGAACAACGTAAAAAAAATATTGCCGAAAGGGGGACAGAACAAACAAGTAGAAGAAAACGCGATCAGGAAGTACATGAATTAAGGCAGAAGAGAGCAAAAATAATAGAAAATGCTGAAGTCGAAGCGAATCTTATTGAACAAGAAATACACAAATTACAAAAATCTAATTAAGCACGGTTTTTATTTTTTTTTTAATTTAGTTGTATGGTTATGAAAAAATGATTTCTGTGATATGTTATCGATTATAATAGGAGATGTATAAAATTTATGGTACATTTTAATAAATTATAGTTATATATAAAATAAAAATATAATTATAATTATAAAGTAAAAATAATTTTGTTTTCTAAAGTCTGGCATCCATTCACTCTTATAAACGATTCACATTTCAAGAAAATCGAGTTTCGGTTAGTTATTGAGGTGATTTATACACCGAAATTAAATAGAAAAAAGTAGAAAAAAGTTCAGGGAATTTTGGGCCAGACTCAGGGAAAAACCGGGAAAACACAGGGATTTTTTTTGGCCAAATGTGTATACATCCTGGATAGACGCGTTGCAAGCGCGTTCCTCGAACAACAATGGTGAGAGTATACTCTTCAACTTGGATTGAAATGTAACGTTTCATTTACATTTAAAAAATGGTTTTCTGGCTAGGTATATGTGACTTTTTATCGGCAATATGATTTATTTTGTAAAACTCTGTACGAAAAATACAGTATTTTCGCACTGTTACAAAAGTAGTAATTGCGAGAAGTGGGTTTCTCGCGGATTGTTTTAGCATGAATACAACAATACATTTATGCCCGATATCTCTTGACTGATTTTTGATTAATGGACATTTTTCGCTGAAGTCAGAAATTGTCAAAACAAAACAGGTCTTGATAAAAATTTGCAAAGGCGGCAGGTAGAATTTCTTTTATATCATTTCACAACTTTTGCCATAAACTCATTTTTAAGGTTATAAAATAACATGGTAAAGAAAAGAATACTTATAATATAATTTACGATTAGATACTCACTGCTTACCACGTAGTAAAATGAACTAACAGTGATCGCCTTTGATCTACACCTGTAAGTACTTATGAAATATGTCAACCATCAACTTCGAATCTGTAACACTATCGTAAAGGCGGACGCACAGAGAACGTTAAGTAGCACAAGGATACGAGAGATGGCAGCATGCGTAAATAGGGTTCTGAACTGGCGGTGTTACCGATCGACGCAACATGAAAACATTAAGGGGCCGTTAAACCGCCCCCGTCGTTTAAGTCACTCCCTGGTTTATTGTATCCCATCATCCCCCCAAAACTTCCCTGATTTTTGCTGAAAAATACTAAAATTCCCTGAGTTTACCCGGTTTTTCCAGGCACATTGAAATTCCCTGAGTTTTCCCGGTTCTCCGGGTCTTCCAGGTGCGTATACACCCTGAACTAAGGCTTACAGACCCATTAGTCTAACATCTTTTTTTTTTTCTTAAAAACTACTTGCACACGACGTTAATTCGAAGCTATTTCATTCAGAATCACATTCATAAAATATACAACTTTTTTCACCGAGGACGAATTTTTGCCATTCAGTAAATTGAACCACGCATTTTTAACAATTTCATCATCGTGTGATTTTGCAAGATATTTTCCCCTAATTCCATCTAACGCATTACAAATAATGATGAGATGGTATTCGTCTAACATAGGCCTCTGCTCTTCACATCTACATCTAACATCCTCAGAAAATTTAAAACATTTGTCCTTAATTACAATTCTAGTATGATACTTATTTAACAATCTAGTCTGTGCAAAAAACGTTAATATTCCTAAAGGTACTCTCGCTTGTAGGTACGGTTGTGAATCTTCATACAGCGTTAAATGCGGGTATAGCTTAAGAGATGTGGAGATCTGGAGATTTAATATGTCCAGATTAAATAGGAAACTTCCATATTTCTTCAATAGTTTACCTTTAGACGCTTTCAGAGAATTTGCCGATAAGGTATTCCAGATCTCTTCCTCTCCAATGCTACAAAAAAATATTCGTTTAACTTGACATGCCCAGTTATATTTCTCCTCGCTACTTTTACAATCTGCTAAATATTTTAGTCGCTCGAAACATATTCTCGGGTGGCGATTTACATCCATTTCAAAAATAGTCTCTAACCAATTTAGTACCATTTTAAAAATTCTGAGAGATATTCTGAGAGGATATTGAAGGTGCTTTTGACAACACGTCACATCGGACGGTTGGAAGAGCGCTAAGAAGGAAGACGGTGGACAGATTGCTGGAAAACTGTGTGAGTGAGATGCTCAATACTCTGAAACTCAGATAGGAGAGCAGGAAACTATCAGGGTGCAAACAACCAGAGGATGCTCGCAGGGGGAGGGGGTACCAAGGGGGAAGAACCAAGACTATGCCGATGACATCGTCATCATAGCTAGAGGGAAGTTTGAGAATGTCATGTTTGACCGAATTTTTTATCGACCAAGTTCTCATGCCAAGATGTGGCGGCTAGTGCAAAGTTTATCCGTAGGAACCCGTCTACCATCCTGGTGGAGTTAATTTCAGAGGAGCTCAAGCTCTCGATTTTTTCTGCAAAAAAATCAGTCATGCAAAATACGAAAATCTTCATTTCGAACGATTTAACAGACAGGGAACGAGTAATAGCTTACAAGGCACGAGTGGCACATCGTACGGCTACTTTAAAAAATCAATCTTTTAAAGGAAAAGCCAATAGCATTGCCGTTAATAATATGTGGTTTAGTTGGTCCGACGAAGATCAAGAATTTACTATACCTTGCCAAGCAACAGGCCGATTACAATCTGCACCTACTACGGAATCGAACTCTGGTGTTCAATTTAGAAATACGGCTTTTTCTCAACGTCGTTCGCCAAGCAGCACTTCGCCTATGGATGGTTCATCTAGTTTTCAGAGTCAGCCATTTTAGATGGTTCCCGTCTTCGTCCTCAATCATTACTATCAGTACGTTCCATACCGACAAGTCACGCAAAGGTTTTGAACTCACCGCACCCGTCTTCTTCTACCGACATATTGAAAATCGCGTTTTGGAATGCTCGTGGAATTTACAATATTGCGAATAACTCTTTTTATTCATCTTTCGGTATTTTTAATCTGTCTGAAACTTGGTGTGAAACAGAAGATCGAGTAAAAGATATAGATAATGGCACTTCAAAGCTTTTTTCTCCGGCCTCCCGCACGTCTAAGTTTGGCCGCTGTAGTGGAGGTCTCCTCTCTTTACTTGAAAACAATTTAGAGTATGTTACGCTGGAAATTGCTCCTAGCTGGATTTTTTATTTAATCAAAACTCAACCGGTCAATTTAATAATAGGATCTGTTTATTTTTCTCCAAAATCCGACTTAATTAAGGACCTCCAAATTCTACAGACTAACATAGACACTTTGAAAGCCCAGTACCTCGGCTGTGTGTTTCTTCTCGGTGGAGATTTTAATTCAAGAGTTGGATTACTAGATAATTACTTAGACTTTCCAGAAATATTTGAAAATTCGACTATTAACGAGATAAGGAAATCACACGGTAAACAGCATAACAGACGAGGTAATTTTTTTGCTCGATTTTATGCGTACAGACAATTTTATTTTGTTAAACGGCCGTTCTCCCAGCGACAGCCCCGCACATTTTACGTTTCCTGGTAATAATGGATATAGTGTAGTAGATCTTGTGTGGATCTCCGCGTTCCACCTCGCCTTCGTGCATGATTTGAATACCAGAGATGATCCTTACGGCTCGGATCATCTGCCGGTGTGCGTGTGTCTATACTTGCGTACAGATAATTGTATCCCTAGAGAGTCTTATACTCTCCACGGGACGTTATCGAGAGCTAAATTTTTACGGTCGAATGACGGGAATGTACAGTTTGTCAATGCGCTTAGAACATTAAGTACAAATGTGAATGGTAAAGACTCGTACTCAATTGAATCTAACTATAACTTCTTAATTAATGCTCTGCGTGACACTGCAATACAAGCAAAAATTTTAGTTTTACCAAGAATAATTAACACATTCTTTAAGCCACGTTACAACAAAGCTTGGTTCGATAAAGGCTGAGTCGCGGCTAAGAAAAATATAATCGTACATTAAGATCGATGAGAAAGAACTTATATGTCGGGGTGATGGTCGTGCGAGTTAAGGCGTCTGTCTTAGTCCGCCCGAACAGAACGTCGCGAAGGTCCCGAGTTCGAATCCCCGTCCTGCAATTTTCTCTGTTTATGTCCAGTGTGGAAATACCGGGGAACCTTGCTGGGCAAAGGTACGAATTTGGGACCGCTGCCGACCCCCGTCGGCAGTTATCGGTATCGTCAGCGTCTTATCCGCGGTCGGTACGTCGTGGGTCTTATCTCGGATAAAGAGGGGATAAGCCCCGCGTCGTACTCGCTAAGGCACAGACCGCCGAATCTGTTGGTGGTACCGACATTGGGGTAGGGGGGACTGGCTCTGGGTAGGTGTTGCGTATGTATCTGCCTATAGTTCTGTCATGTACTGTCTGTTTCTGTCCTGTACGTTTCCACCCGAGAGCCGACCCGCAAATAGACATATTCGTCATTAACGCGGGGGAAAATAACCTGTCCTTTGTCCTTTTTTATTGAGAAAGAACCTTACCTGGGAGTCGTGTTCTCCTCTTCTGGGTTAGGGCTGAAGCCATGCGAGGACGCTATCTCTAGAACGGGCGCTGCGTCGGCCTCAGTCTTACCAATCGTTACCGCCGCTAAAATCGATACTTGGGATGCTTATTTTAAAATTTATAGTGCTATGATAACCTCGGGCCTACTTTATGCAGCGCCATTTTGGGCTTTAAGATATCTGGATAAACTGGAAGGTGTGCAGTGTCTATTTTTTAAGAGGTTATTTAACTTAGCCAGAAGCACCCCCTCATATCTGATTAGACTCGAGTTGGGGCTCCTTCCTATTACGGTGGAGATCTTGAACCGAGCTATTAAATGGGTGGTTAAAGTCCTTAGAATGCCTACCTCCAGGATACCCAGAATATTATTGATGCGTTTACACGAACTAGTAAATAATTCGATGTCTCCACCTACCGCGAATTGGTTAGGGCAGCTGAAAACTATTTTGGACAGTGCAGGAGTATCTGATCTTTGGGAAAAATTCGAAGCGGACTACTGGGAGCGTTTAAGACCTTCCATTGTCGAAAAATACGCGGATTTATGCCGAAGAAATGATCTGGCCTCGTATTTCGACTCCGATTCGTCGCAGCTACCTCTATTACGTCTGCATAAAGACTCTGCTTTCACCCAGTACCCAAGGCGTTTACCTCTGGAATGTCTGAAATTAAAAATGTAGCTCCGACTAGCTACGAAATATACGCGCTCATTATCAATCTCCGGTTGTCGCTACAACTACGACCCGACGTCTGTTTGCACTTTATGCAACTTAGGATTAGTCGAAGATATCATACATATTTTTTGTCAGTGCCCAGTATCGTATTGCTGGTGTGAGGATTTTTTCCCAACAACACATTCTCCGGAAAATGCGTTAATGGAACTAATCTGCGGCAATGACGTGCACTCCGCGATGCGCTTATTTAGATTTACAAAAGCCTGTATCGTTCGTCGTAATTTTTTGAAGGGACTATGAAGGAGTTTATGAGTGTTTGCTTTGTACCTCAGCAGCTATAGTCAACTTTTATAATTTATTCGGCATATGTACCGACTTTTTTTGTTTTTTTTCCTTATGTACCGGTTTTTATTAGAATTGTAAGTTTTGTGTATTATATTCTACTCTGTAATTTTTAATTGTGTATCTGTTTTACGGAACTCTTTCTCGATGGGCCTTTGTTCCCTTTTCAAGAGAAGTAAATATATCTATCTATCTATCTATCTATCTATCTATATATATATATATAGATATTGTGACGCGTGATTTTTCCGAGGTCACGTATGGAGTTTCGAAATGCCAAATACTTACTTTTACAGGGCGCCAGCCGTTCTTACACGGCAAAAAATTCCCAAAGTGCTAAATTGCCAAAAACAAACGAATAGCCCAATTGCTCGCGACCAACTCAAACTCGGAGAGACGTGAGGTCGGGGAAGGAACAAAGTTTAACTCATAGAAATAAGCCGAACACGTTGGTTATAGACGGAAATCTTTAATTAATCTAAGACTCGGTTACAATACGGCACCGTCGACGCAGGTACCGAAGTTATGCAAAAAATAGCAAAAAGTGAATAATGAGATTATAAGAACCGGAACGAAATCCATGGTAGAAAGAACGAACATATGGGACGCGGCGTATATATCTTATACTCGCGGACGAGTGCCTCACAAAGTACTTACAGTAAAGTAGCCTTCGTCTCGAGGACCACGACGATGAGGGACGAGGAAGAGGCTCCAGTCCTGGCGACGTCGCAAATCCTGGGACCGCCACTCAGTCATCCACACTCACACACACGAACGAGAACCCGGGCCCACGAGGCGAGCTTCCCGGAACCGAACTTTTTACCGCGGTGCAACACTAACCGCTCGTAATCCAAAATCCCAAAAACCCAAGGTTCAGCGGTATCGCCTGCCTCGTCGCACTTACGCGATGGTACTGGATGACTTTGTACCCACCGGAATACGCGACCGAAGATCTCGCAAAAGACATTTTTCCAGAAAGTACCGATTTTTATCGAGCGCGACGTGGTACCGCCTAGCACCGAAACGAGAATGGCCGGTAGTGCCGCAGAAGCGAAGTCGTTGTCGGCGATGAAGAAGAAAGGGTAGAAGCAAGAGGCGTTGGCGAAACGGCGACGGCGACGGTGGCGGCGAGGCCGGTTAGCCGTGGCAATCGTCGACGAAACTTGCGGCGAAGTAACTTAATCGGCGTCGTCCAATCGGATTTCATCCTGTTCTCTCGTCCGGACGGACGAGACGAAGCGACAACGAGACTGTTAACTTGTCGAGCTGTTAGCGTTCCCAAGACGGCGAACGCGGGACCGATGGGTGTAGATACCGAGACTCCATTGCAGTTGAAAGTCGTCGAGATGTTAAAACACGACGGTGCCCTAACGGGCGAGATACCGTCACCAACCGTCAGCCGTTCGTCTTACCCCGAAGTTCTAGATGTCCTCCAGATCCTGAAGAACCGTACCACAGATGACTACCTTACCGGCGGTCGACACTTGCACCACTACGTACACAACATTCAGCATAATTTCCCATTCATACTTCCATACATACATATATATATATTCCATATATATATATATACAGGGTGTCCCATTTTAAATAACGGATTAGAATATCTCGGATGGTAAGCATTTTGGAGGAAATTTGTTTAAACAAAAGTTGAAGGGTACAGACAGGGCTAACTTATGGTGACCTTGACATTGACCTTGACGATGACCTTCAAGGTCATTTTAATATCAAGTCAATTTTTTCAAACGGAACCCTTTATTTTTTAACCCGGAAATGGAAAGAGCGGACAACTTCACGCCCGCATGTGACGTTGACATTGACCTTGCCCTCAACCTTCAAGACCATATGAAGGTCAAGTCGTTTTTTTTAACGGAACCACTTATTTCTATCCCGGAAGTGGAAAGCGTGGACCTTAATAGAAATGATCGTTCCATCATCCATCCAGATGGGGAAAGATGGTGAAAACACACAGCCAGTTAATCGGTCCTCCTTGTATTTTCGCTGTGCCTCGCTTGTCTGTGCCACTTTAAGGCACACGCTCCGTGACGTGGTGCTATAGTTTTGTTCGGTTTGAATCCGTTAGTTTGGACCTCCCTACTGGCCAGCATTCAGCATGGTTGAACCTTAGCTGATAGAGCCCGAGCAGATCGTAAGCCACAACACCCCCACCACGAGAAGGTGGACACATGGGGGCACTCAGCCAATCAAGGCAAGGTCGTAAGAATCCCAGCCACTTAAGGCAAGGTACGCGATGACCCAGCCAGTCACGGCAAGATCGAGAATGACCCAGCCAATCAAGGCAAGGTCATAAGTATCCCAACCACTTAAGGCAAGGTAAGTGATGACCCAGTCGGTCAAGGCAAGATCGAGAATGACCCAGCCAATCAAGGCAAGGTCGTAAGAATCCCAACCACTTAAGGCAAGGTAAGTGATGACCCAGCCGGTCAAGGCAATATCGAGAATGGCCCAGCCAATCAAGGCAAGGTCGTAAGAATCTCAAACACTTAAGGCAAGGTAAGTGATGACCCAGCCCGTCAAGACAATATCGAGAATGACCCAGCCAGTCAAGGCAAGGTCGAGAATGATCCAGCCAATCAAGGCAAGGTCGTAAGAATCCCAGCCACTTAAGGCAAGGTACGCGATGACCCAGCCAGTCAAGGCAAGGTCGTAAGAATCCCAACCACTTAAGGCGAGGTAAGTGATGACCCAGCCGGTCACGGCAAGATCAAAAAAGTTCACTCCATAAGCAAATTATAATTAAATGTTCAAATAATTGACCGTTATTGTCAAGGCATAACTGAATGCGATTTTGGAAACTTCTAATGGTTGCAAGAAGAACATTTCTTGGAATGTTGCGACATGCGTTTGTTATGCGTTCCATCATATTATGTCTTGTGGTGGGTGCTTCTGCGTAGACAATATTTTTTAGATAGCCCCACAAAAAGAAATCCAAACTAGTTAAATCCGGAGACCTCGACTCCACTCCACAAATCCACCACGTCCTATCCATTGATGCGTGATATTTAAATAATCACAAACTATCCTGGCAAAATGAGCAGGTGCATCATCTTGCTGAAACCACATGCGGACTCTCGTGTGTAGATCAACATTTTCGAGCAATGTCGGTAAATCGTTCATTAGAAATTGTAAATAGTTGTGACCATTTACATTTGCGTCGAAGAAATAAGGTCCAATCAAGTTTCCATTGACAATACCGCACCACACGATCAAACTCCAACGTTGCTGATCATTCATTCCGCGATGCCAATGAGGATTTTCTACAGACCAATAATGGCAATTGTGCCTGTTAAGTTGACCAGTATTATGAAAGTGGCTTCATCACTAAATAAGACGTAACGAAAACGGTCCGGAACTTGTTGTATCATTGTTTGTGCCCATCTACAAAACAGGCACTTTCTTTCGAAGTCTCCGGCTTGCAATTCTTGTGTCAAAGTTATGTGATAAGGATGCAATCTATGAACTTTCAATATTCGGTGCACCGTGGATCTTGGAACACCTAATTGTCTCTCAATTTCTCGCGTACTAACATGAGGATCGTTTGCTACCATACCTAACACTGCAAGCACTTGTGGATCATCTCTCTGTGGTACATTGTTTCGTCGTCTTTGTCGCAGACAAACTGGTCTTTCGCGTTGACGTTCTACAAGTCTCGCAATGGTACGCTCGTTCGGGTGCCTTACATTGGGAAAGCGATTACGATATATTCTGCAGCTTGTACATAATTACATAATTACCTCGGCATTCTCCAAGTATGAGGATAATATCTACTATTTCATTCGGTGTATAATCTGCCATTATGTAAGATAAAGATGAATTTTTAGATAAGTAGTTTTTATCGTTTAACTCATCTTAATAGAAAGCTGAAAAAGCGTGTGGCAAGTACTTGAACAATTAATACAGAGTCAGGTTTAAAGATTATTTAACTAAATGAATTTTTGAGCGTTTACTTTATTACAAAAAATTATTTTTCATGTATTATAAGCAACAGTATCAACGTAAAGAAATAAACTAATGTAGCTACGGAATTTATTGTGTAATGGCATAAAAATACAGTATTTGATGAAGAATTTTACATTCCATAACACATAGGACACTGATCCAAGATGGACATTGTTTTGATTTCATGCTCCAGAAGCCACATCGTATAAGATTTGTGATGCCGTTCGAGAATTTTTCCTATCGTCCAGGCATGTCTCGTCGCGTACCACTCGAGATGAGAACCGCAATCTCGCCTTTCAAAGCACCGTGTACCGTCTCGTCTCGTATGGAAAGTCTCGACTACCGATTTTCGATCTTTCACGATCTTTTCCGATCTTTTTCGATCTTTTACGATCTTTTTGGATCTTTTTGGATCTTTTACGATCGTTTACGATCTTTTCCGATCTTTTTGGATCTTTTACGATCTTTCTCGATCTTTTACGATCTTCCTCGTTTTTTTTCGATCTTCCTCGATCTTTTTCGATCTTTGTCGAACTTTTCAATCTTTTCCGATCTTTTTCGATCTTTGTCGATATTTTTCAATCATATCGATCATTTTCGATCACATCGATAATTTTCTCTCATTTTCGATCCTTTTCGATCTTCTTCGATCTTCTTCGATCTTTCTCGATCTTTTTCGATCATTTTGACAATTTCCGTGGTAAAGGTGAGGGGTTCCATTAAAGGAATCGACTTGATATTAAAATGATCTTGAAAGTAGCTGTGAAAGTCAAGTCTAGGTCAAGGTCATATACGAACGTAAAATCTTCCGCGCTGTCTTCCAGGGTAAAAAATAAGGGGTTCCGTTAAAAAAAACGACTTGACCTTCAAATGATCTTGAAGGTTGAGGTCAAGGTCACATTATGGCATAAAATCTTCCGCTCTTTCCATTTCCGGGTTAAAAAATAAAGGGTTCCATTTGAAAAAATTGACTTGATACTGAAATGACCTTGAAGGCCATCGTCAAGGTCAATGTCAAGGTCACATAAGTTAGCTCTGTCTGTACCCTTCAACTTTTGTTTAAACAAATTTCCTCCAAAATGCTTACCATCTGAGGTAAGAGACATCTAATCCGTTATTTAAAATGGGACACCCTGTATATAACACGATACTTTTTTATAATACGTCAAACATCAATTTCAAATGACATTTTCTGTAAAGTAAAATGATAGTGTCAGTTTTTGCAGAAAACAACTCTTGCGTCCCTTTACAATTTTTTAATTTTATATCTTTAAGTTTACAATAGATTTCATCAAAATATGTTCAATCAGAATAAAAGTAAAACGGTATAGTAGTATAAGTAAAAAGTAAAAAAGTAAATACTATTGAAATCTTCAAATCTGTCATTACTCTTTTTTAAAACATTTTATGTTAAAATGAATTGGCAATAATTCAAAATGTGAATTTATTTCTACACTTTCTTTTCATAAAGTTAAAAAGTTGAATAAGAAGTCAGATATTTAAATCAGATTTTACCTATTAACGCCCAAATGCACAGACAATTTACACCAACTTCAACGCTTATTTCCAATACGAAATAAATTTCGAAAAAAATCAAACTTACCAGATTCTACCATTTTCGGGATCGCTCTTTCGAGTGATGAAGAGAAGATTGTAAAAAATTCAAAATTTATCTATGATTTTAGCATATATAATAAAAAAACAAGTTTTTTTCAGGGCGCATTTCTTACAAACATCGAGTTTTCGATACAATATCGTGCTTTGAAGGAGCCAAAATATATTTGAAACGTGCACTCGATAGTTGTACTTAAAAGCTACACTGGTATATATTTTAAATTTTGCGATGTTAAATCCAAAATGGCCACCGAGGCAACGAATTTCTATTTAAAATTTAGCGAGTTTTTTCTTCAAAACCATACACTTTAGAGAAAAATTTCTAAGGACAATTTTGTTTTAGAATGAGTCAAAGAATACCCTCCAATTTTTTCGAAATGTATTGTTAAAATTTTTAATTTTTCGAAAATTCGAAAATCCTAAATTTTGCAAAATGTTAGTTGAAAAATCTACAAAACTTTTAGGGCCTTCTTCAAACAATTCTAAGACATTTTTGTTCTCTGCAAATTTTCTCTATCTATTATACACTTTTCCAGAAAAAAAATTACTAAACTTTTCTACATATCTAGACCAATCATTTATTTTCTTGATAACTATAATCTTTAGAGGAAATTTCTGCAGAACGAAAAAGTCTTATTGGTTGAAGAATGCCCTAAAATTTTTGTAGATTTTTCAATTGACATTTTACAAAATTTAGGTTTTTCGAATTTTCGAAAAATTTTAAATTGTAACAATACATTTCGAAAAAATTCTCAGGGTATTCTTTGACTCACTCTAAAACAAAATTGTCCTTAGAAATTGTTTGCTAAAGTGTATGGTTTTGAAGAAAAAAATTGTTAAATTTTAAATAGAAATTCGTTGCTGCGGTGACCATTTTGGATTTAACATCGCAAAATTTAAAATATATATCAGTGTAGTTTTTACGTACAAGTATCGAGTGCGCTTTTTAGCTCTTTCCAAGGACGATATTGTATCGAAAACTCGATATTTGTAAGAAATGCGCCCTGAAAAAAACTTATTTTTTTTATTATATATGCTAAAATCACATACAAATTTTTAATTTTAACAATTTTCTCTTCACCACTTGAACGAGCGACCCCGAAAATGGTAGAATCTGCTAAGTTTGATTTTTTTCTAAATTTATTTCATACTGGAAATAAGCGTTGAAGTTGGTGTAAATTTTCTGTGCATTTGGGCGTTAATGGGTTAAATATCCAATTCGTGTCATACCATAACCCCTTCTCTTACCGAATTATTGCATAAAATGCGTTTTTGGGGGACACTGTCATGGAAAGTCATCAAAGATCACATCCACACCGCGAATTAATACCGTAGTTCACTGACCAACGGCGCCACTGCTGCTCTAAGAGCCCAGCATGCGTTCCATACGATAGTCCGGGCGACTGTTGTATGAAAATTCTCTCCGGGTACTGGGGATGAAACCTATTGGCATAGGAAAACAACCAGCCGAGGTTAAGAAAGAGATAAAATATCTAGACGTAATACTGGACAGCAAGCTCCTATGGACAAAACACATAGGAGCAACAACCAAGAAGGGCATCAGGGCACTGATGGTGTGTAGAGGCATGGCAGGAAAAACATGGAGATGTTCCCCCCAGATCATGAAATTGCTGTACATCATAATGGTGAGACCAATTATCACCTACCGGGTCAGTGGCCTGGTATAGAAGGACGCAAGTGGAGGGGGTGAGAAGGCAGCTGGAAAGAGTGCAGCGGCTTGCATGCATATGCATAACAGAGTCTCTACGAACATGCCCCACGGCTGCGCTGGAGGAGTTGTTAGATCTGAAACCCCTGCAGTTGGTCATTAAAGAGACGGCGATAGAAGCCCTGATCAGGGTAAATAGAATACAAGATGGAAAGGAAAGGATCATTAAGATGAAAGATCGCGAACATCTTTCGAAAATGATACCTTTAATAGCAGCTCCAAACGATACGATAACAAGAACACACTGCATTGAGAGGAAATTCCTAGTGGAGACTAGTCCAAGGGAGGAATGGACCAGGAATATGAAAAAACATCTGAAGGGAGACTGCACCATCAGATGGTATACCGATGGATCCAGAACGAGAGGAGCGACGGAATTTGGGGTGTATGGGCCACAAGCCAGGCATACCGGCTCAATGGGGAAATATGCAAGTATTTTCCAGACAGAAGTATATGCCATAATGAAATGTGCGAAAGTAAATCTAAACAGAAGGTACAAGAAATGTAAAATTGTAATTCTGTCAGATAGCCAGGCAGCGATTTAAGCAATACACTCGCGTGAAATCAGGTCGGGACTGGTTCGCGAATGCATTGCCAAGCTAAATTAAATGGGAAGAGATAATACTGTACCGTACTCTGGGTGCCTGAGGCAGATAAACTCGCCAGGAAAGGCGCAGGGACTCCGTTTATAGAACCTGAGCCATTCTGCGGAGTCGAAGATAACACGATCCAGGAACTGACCAGAGAGCAAAAACAGAAGAAAAGAGAAGCACTTTGGAGAACTATACCAAAGTGTAGACAAGCGAAACAACTCCTTGGTAATGCATGTTAAGGGAGGTTCAGGGAAATTTCCCTATGTACAGGAATACACTAAGGATTATGGTTGGTAGGACTACTTACAGGACACAACAAACTGAGGTATCACCTGCACAACACAGGACTGGAAGAAACGAAATTGTGCAGATTCTGTCAGGAGGAGGATGAAACATCAGCCCATATACTGAGAAACTGCCCGGTATTAGCTACAAAGAGGAGAGAGTGTTTTGGATCCTTCTTTGTAAGTTTAAATGAGGTTACATCATTGGAACTCCAACAGATACTCGAATTCATTAGGAAAGCGAGACTGAAGGGGATACTCTGAAGAGAGTAAGGACACCCAGAGTAGGAAAAGGGGGGCACAATAGATTTTCTAGGTCAACGTGCGCGCTATCCCCCATGTAGTATCTATCTATTTGTCTAACGATATTATAAATAAAAAATAGAACCTCAGAAAATGTATGGCTGTTAAGCGCTAATTTACGTCAATTTTCACTTTATGGGGGTCATATGGGAGCATTCCATGGGTTTTAAATTTTTTTAAACATGATCACAATTCGTCTTTTGCGTCTCTCTAACGATATCATCAATAAAAAAAGAGCATCAATACAATAACGGCACTTAAACGCTGATTTACGTCAATTTTCACCTTATGGGAGTCATATGGGAACGTTCCATGGGTTTGAAATTTGTTTAAATACGGATCATAATTTGTCTTTTCCGTCTCTCTAACTACATCCATAAAAAAAAGAGCCTCAAAACAATTACGGCATTTAAACGCCGATTTACTTGAATTTTGACCTTATGGGGGTCATATGGGGACATTTCAGGGGAGAGGGACACCTTGAAAGGCTGATTTTGTCATTTTAGCACTCCCTGGTACATACTACATAAAAAAAATAATATATACATCAACAAAAATTTGTTTAAAATCGCTCGATTGAGCGCTAAAAACTTCGACATCATCTCGAAATTGGCTCTCTGAGATTAAGATTCTTCTGAACGGGGCAAATGTAGGAGATCAATGGACCGATCTTTTGGTCAACTTCGACTACTGCACGGAAAGCAGAATAGACGCCGTAGAGCATCGGCTGACTGGTGTGCAACTACCACCGTCTCGTGGTACGCTATCGGAACACAATGCCGAACCGGGTGTATCTATATGTTGTGCTCTTACGGTTCGGCAATGATAGTTGAGCTTGGGCACATCAAATGGGCCACAGTGGCCCAAGCGTGATAAAGGTATGTATATCAACAGTTCTTTCAACTATGTATACAGCCAAATTGCAAATATGTATAGTCATTCGATTAAATGGAAAAGTTTTTATATTGTACGCTTTGATTCTTCATCTCACCTAACCTATAAAATAACATTACATGGCTATGTAGGCGTATATTTCTGAACATTTTAAAATTTTGTCTATACAAAAATTACCCAAATCCAAATATTTAAGAAATATATGAAATAGATGTGGAATAATCCTACCAATTCGTATTATTTTTCAGTATTGTGTAGATATTGCATGTCATTAAAATAGTATATCGTGTACCTAGGACGTAAAGAGAGGCATTACGACGCGGGCGATACTGCAGCTCGAGTCGTAGGCAAAGACAAGGCGAGCCGAGGCACGCTGTAGGCGAGGGATTAAGCATCGCCCGAGCATGTAATGCATTTCTGCCGGTGGTACACACGATACTTTTTGTCACAATTGTCTACAAAAATGCCGCCTTAGCGCCCGGCAGTAATGAGCAGCGGGCGGTAATGAGAACAGCGGGCTGTAAAAATTTAAAAACGCACGTGCATATACGCAGTTGTGTTGTCGCTGGAATGGCTCACTTTCCGTTCGCTTAATCTACACGGAAAAGCGGCAGTTTTGTGCAGGTGTGACAAAAAAAATATTTACCATCCCTGATCGCTATGTATTCGAATGACATGGAAGAAGATATAACTATCATGGATCTTTCGACACAACCATTTCTGGAAAAGGAAATACGTAATGAAGAGCCTGATATTATCATAGAAACTCAAAGTAATATGTGCATATATGGGCAAATCTCTAGAACTTTTAAACTGTGGAGTCCTGTGACACTACTTGAACGTCATTGCTTTCACACAAACGCTATATTTTTTTTATACATCAAGATATCATAAATAAAAAGCTTGATGAATTTCGAAGTCGCCCGACGTTACAGAGACGCTCTATAATTATTTATAGATAAAAAAATAATGAAATTTCATGCGTCCCTTGCATGTTTTTTTTTACTCTTATGAGTATTGTATTTGCGCCGCGTGAGTTAACCTTGTGATTTTAGCGCGAAATGGAGGCAAACATCTCATAAAGCAATATATTCATATGAATTATATGTGTCACACATTTAATTGTATAGAGTGAGCCTACAGTACCCGTCCCTTGAATTTCGTAAATTCTAAACTTATTTAAACTTGTTTATTTATTATCCGCGCCGTCTTAGAAATCGAATATTTATTGTTTTTGGTTATTAAAGGACACAATAATAAAGTGTTTGACACTTTACTCATTTATGTGCGCCTTAAACTGTTGATGTTATACAAGTGTAAACATACATTCCAAAAACGTGCCAATTTCAGAAAATTGACTATTTTTCGTGGCACATTCAAAATATCGCCAATATCAAGTTGTTGCTCGGTGTGCTGGTAAGTAAATACCTTATATAAGTATGTAAAGTGCGCGGCATTCTTATATTTTACATATTTTCAAAGTTATTGAAAGAACTATTTATAAAGTCGTAATTTAACGATGAATTAAACACTGTAAGCTTGTGGTCAGAAACTAAAAGTATGTTTATTCAGATAAAATTTGGTGTTCTTTATGTGTTTAAAGAAAAACAATTCTTTATTATACTTGTTTAAGCACTGTGTTTCAAATTAGAGCTATTGTAAAACAAAATATGTATTTCGAGTCTATGTATAAGTGATAACCCGGGAAAAAATGAATCATATATGGATCATATATGAACCATATATGGACATATATGAACCATATATGATCATATATCATCATATATGATTCATATATAATCCATATATAATTATATTTAATCCATATATAATTACATATGCTCATATATGAATTTTGACCTGATATAACTGCATATACTCATATATGAGCACATATAATCATATATGAGCACATATGCTCATATACGAGTATATGCAGTTATATCAGGTCAAAATATACAATTTACTACATGTGCAATGTAATGATGTACTTGTAAGCCAAGGCACTCTTACTGTAACTAAGAGGATAGAATAATTAGAATTTGTTATACAGCAAAAACTAGAATGGAATTCAAAGAAATTTTACATGGCTTGATAAGTGAGTTTGTTGAATTATCATACCGTAATATCTATTACAAACAAATAAGTAGAAAATTTTATATTTTAAATCTTTGAAAAATATGAAAAATTATGTTTTGAATATTTTACGACATTGAACTCTGTATATTTTTCTGAACAGAGTCAGAAAATGGGAACAATCCCATATTTGAAAATTATATATACCAACTGCTGATCTCTAACTTCCGAGGCAGATAAAGTCTCGAAGGGTATAATTTATTTATTGAAGGATGTAAGATTGAAAGCAAAGAAAATAATAGGCAAAACAATGCCAATACATCGAAAGATAAAAGTGATGGTGATAATGAGGAAGAAAACGGAGAAGATGAATATTCGCATAATGAAAGTATGTTTGACCGAAATGACTTGTGTTCTATTATTATAGAAAATGAATTCGATAAGAAGGGCTTCGAGTAAGTGCACACGTTTAATTACTCTGGAAACATTAAAATTTGTTAACATATTCTGTAAAATAAAATGCTAAACAATCTAAATTAAAAATGGCTGAATGGCTGTTTCAAAATTCGGTTTCCATGCATGTAATTCTAACCACTTTATGCCATCTCTAAAGTAAAAATCATCTATTTCTGAAATTACTAGCTCAATTCTTAATTAATTTCTTTGGTATTTTTTAGAAGACCGCATATAGTGATTGTAATTACATGTACGGATAAAAGAAAATGACGTTTGCATTCATTCAAATTTTTACAAGTAATTTTATTAAACCCATGTGGAAGTATTCTGAAAGACGACAAATATAAAATCCTTCATCAAATAAAAAAAAGGAAAATAATATATTCTGAAAGATTTCGCTTAAACATGATATTACTAATGGAATATTAGATGGAATATTAAGACAAAAAAATGTATTTGCAATATAAAAAAATATTAATTGCAATCATATCTTGCTGATGACAATATACATAAATTATAAGTGCATGTTAATTGAGGTATTGGTGGAAAACATATTAAAAGATAAAATATGTTCACGATCTACAATCGTATATCTATATTTTGAATGGAAAATCATATTATAATTGTTGATGATATATTGAAAATTATAACATGTACTCCTTGTATGAAACTTTATTTATATTTTTAGTATAACGAAAAAAAGATTTCAATACCTTGCTCAGCAGATAGTTGAACTATTCTCCGTAGATAACGTTGAAAGGTATTATTCGGAACATATAAAAAGGTGCCAATGGTAAAGATTGCGTTGGCGTCAAAGGCTCGCTGTATAATAAATATAAAAAATTAAGGGTCAAAGCTAGTGAAAGAGGTTGGTAATTAAGAAGAGAAAACGATTGGTTGAGTCAGGTAGAAGTATCCATGCAGTTAAGGACTTGTATTTATTTTAGTCGTAGTTTTTAAGTATGTACAACTGTATACAATCGCATTATGTAGATAAATGTCATTAAAAACTAATTTCAATGCAGATAATTAACGAAAAATTGGTGTCTCAGAATGTACCTCACCACTAAATACCTTAAAAAGTGAAATTAATATTACTGAGGTTTACATTGCCAAATAGACGCAACTTATGTCAAAAAGACAGACTTACTTCAGTGAGAATACTATTGCTGATATTTTTAAAACATTTCCGGCAATTTTGGTACCTACAGGTTTCAGTTTGGTAAATAAGATTTTCATTTTCCATTTTACATGAATACTTTATTATGTTGACAAATTTATTCAGTTGGAGATAGACTTCCGTCAACATTTTGGCAACTGCGTCAACAAGTTTTCTGAAAATTGGCCAGCATTAGCGCCTCATATAATTTCCGTTGCAAGAGGGAAAAATGCTGTTATTAAAGAAATAATTCTCAATAACGAGCCAGTACGGCCGGTACTTTTTGTTACAATTTTACATATATAATACATTATTCATGACCAGTAACTCAACTCCAAATATCCTTAATTACAATTTTACTAAAGCAGCTAAAATTATTTAAAAAAATAGAAAAATTAGTTTAATTACTATAAAGATTACTATAATTACAATGATTTTTCCAATACAGTTTAGTACAATTTCTTAATTTGAAAGTCTGTTTGCGGGTTACTGAACAAAATAGTAAATTTTATTGCAACATTGTTTTTCCTGTGTAGTTTTATGAATCTTTTCAATTTTCTGCTTTCCAGGAACTTCGCAATGGGTATACAAAACGTAAAAATCAGTTATTTCACTGCGTTGAAGTATATTGTTTATGATTTACGATTCTGTTTACGAGTTATTTATTTATTTTTATGATTTAACATTTTACGATTCTGAACTTTTATTACTCATGTTAGACAGATGTTGGTCAAATATAAGCATTATTAATACCATAATTTTCCGCCAAATATTTCAAAATACATTAATGGGTCTTCCACCCCCGCCGCATTCAAATCATCATTCTCTAACCTTTTTTCTTTCCACATTTCCAATCCTAACACATCACTACTCCATTTTCACTCATAATTATGACTTCCATTTCGGCTGTTCGACTGCATTCTATTTCGCCGTAATACCAAGTTTATTAACAGTGAATTGTTTGATAAGCGGCAAAGACGTTTTTAATATTTCTATTTGCATTCTATTTCGCTATATATTCATTTTTCTACGTTCCAAATTTATGTAATGTAATTTTCTAACTATTGTATTTTTACCATGCGTCTTATATGATAAATACTTCACACGTACCTCAATACGCAGTCATTATTATCTTTTCGTTATCGACATCTCATTTTGCATTTTACTCGGGCTCACTCGTTAGTATTAATTTAGTTGTAAGTAGTAGTTTGTAATTAATTATCTGTATTATAAATTGAATTAGCCATAAGGTAACGCGAACCTCGCAACCAAGGCTTAAGAAATAAATAAATACAAATACAAAATACAAAATATACTTAATATTTACAGTTCACACACAGATTTTGGCCGTAGTTTTACTGCCTCATCTACTGGGGACATTTCAGAGTTTTTCATCGAAAGCGAAACATGTCACACCCTGGAATGCATCGGTACATGAAGTGTTGAATTCCTTCATATTATTGCATGAGATATATTATATATGTATATTAACACATCCGTAACTCCGTAGCTCTAAGCAGATTCGAAAAAGCAGTACCACATATTATTTTAACTATGTAATAATTGATAAATATAATTATGTATGATTGAGTTTGCCTCGAATCGTTTCTTCTTATAAAAAAAGGTTATGTGATTCAATATATTTGCTACTCCGAACCTGCTGCTGTGAACCTGCTGCTAGCTTCAGAGTCATAACAAATCCTCTTAAATAAAAATTTGAATTTGTGTAACCACTATAACTTATTAATTGCAAGTATCAATAGTAAATAATGATTCATTTATTAGCAAATAGTAAATTGATTTATCTTCAAACGTGTTTAATCTTCACGGACTGGTACAGGAAAGGACTGATCAAAACGAAGATACGTGGACGTCTGTGGATGATAAAAGACAAGAATTATCAATCACGTATGAAAAGCGCAACCTCACATTACCGCCTTCTGTAGTTGTTTGTGGAACATCTTTGAGCGTGGTAAAAGAGTCATACGTGTTCATCACCTTCGAATCCTACAAGTTCTTGGGACTGGATTCTCCACTTATAGCAATTGACATTTGCTTTAAAATTACTGTAGCTCTGAAGAAAAGCTTTCCCAAAACTTCAACAGGCGTATGGCAATCTTAAGACAAACATGTTTATGAGCTCGAAATTGGAAGTGTTTATAATGCATTATCGAAATTAAGGTCCCAAATCAAGGTAAAACGAATTTCAAAAACAAAATCTACATTACAATCCAAAAAATTAAAATTATTATTTCTCTTCCATCACATGCGCTGAGATTTACAATTAAGAGCAGACCAAAGAGCTCTTCTTTTCTTGTTTGTGATTTACATACCTACTAATTTTCGAAAATGATAATTTTATATAATGTTATTTCATGTTCATTGTGTTTTTATAATTTAAAACTAATTTAAAGTGTAAAATATCATATTCAATAAATATTTACATTCGATTTTAGTTTATTATCAATTGCTTTTTAACGAGCTTTTAAAATCCGTACCCCCAAATTCGCAATCATAACGGAAAATCAGTCATTGATCCTCGAAGTGTTGTTCAAGATGTATTGACAATCTTCAGTGACTTTATTTCAAATTCATTTGTTCCATTCTTGCGAAAAGAAGTGAAAGGCACATTGCGAAATAAAATCGATGCAATGACACAAGGTGCAATTCATGTACTTCTCCATGATAATAAACATGTCTTTAAACATGTGTCTTCTGAATACTTACGTTTTTCGCTCTATGAAAAGGAAAGTGTCTACAAGCAGCCGGAAAAATTTGCTGTAGGGGTAAAAAGTATCATCATATCCTCAGAAAAAGTTAAGGATGTGAAAGAAAAAGCGACATATTTACCACATTCTCATTCATTAAAAATATTGTTAAAGCTGCCCGGTATGTATAACACCATTCATGAATACATTACATCCCTGTTACAAGAAAATCGTATTGTGTCAAATATGATACAAGGTAAATTATGGAAGAGAAAGTATGACAACAGTAATGAACCACGAAAGTTGCCTATCATTCTATTTTACGATGATTTTGAGGCGGGCAATGCACTTGGGAGCCACGCCGGGGAACAAAAATTGGGCGGTGCTTACGTGTCGCTTCCTTTCCTCCCACCACACATGGTAGCAAAAATGGATTATATTTTAATTTCAACATTTTTCTATTCACACCGCAGAGTCAGATACGGAAACACAGCAATATTTAAAAAGTAATTGATGATTTTAAAAGTTTGTATGAAAATGGCATTATAATTAACGTAAATGGAAGGCCAGAAACCATTTTTCCAATGTGTTCTTGTTGTAGGAGATAATTTAGGGGTGAATAGTGCTTGTGTCTTTCAGGAAAGCTTCAGTGGGAATCAATATTGTCGTATTTGTACAGCAACGTCCAAATAATGCCATAAATTAGCGGTGGAACAAGAATATCTTCTAAGATGATCTGAAGAAATTAACCGGCGGAATAAAGGAAGAAGCATATTCAATGAGTTACCCAACTTCCACATCATTGAAAATCAAACCGTCAAATCAATATAACGGCCACATTTGTTTAAATAATTTTTTAAATAAATAATAATTGCTTGATGTTTAATGAATCCTATTGGGTTGTTTTTCGGGTAGTTTCAGCTACGAAAAGTGATTTTTCCCGAAACTCCAGGTCCATGCGTATGCATTTTGCAATCTAACGGCCACATTTGTTGAAATAATCATTTAAATAAACAATAATTGTTTGATGTTTTATAAAACCTATTGGTTCGTTTTTAGGGTAGTTTCAGCTACTATAAGCAATTTTTCCCGAAGCTCTAGGTCCATGCGTATGCAATTTGCAATCTAACGGCCACATTTATTTAAATAATCTTTTAAATAAACAATAATTGCTTGATGTTTAATGAATCCTATTGGGTGGTTTTTAGGGTAGTTTTAGCTACTAAAAGCAATTTTTCTCGAAGCTCTAGGTCCATGCGTATGCATTTTGCAATCTAGCGGTCACATTTGTTTAAATAATCTTTTAAATAAACAATAATTGCTTGGTGTTTAATGAAACAGATTGCGTTGTTTTTAGGGTAGTTTCAGCTACTAAAAGCAATTTTTCCCAAAGCTCTAGGTCCAATCGTATGCATTTTGCAATCTAGCGGCCATATTTGTTTTTTATATTGTTAAATAAACAATTGTCGCTTGATGTTTAATGAAACCTATTGGGTTGTTTTTAGGGTAGTTTCAGCTACTAAAAGCAATTGTTCCCGAAGCTCTAGGTCCATGCGTATGCATTTTGCAATCTAACGGTCACATTTGTTTAAATAATCTTTTAAATAATCAATAATTGCTTGATGTTTAATGAATCCTATTGGGTGTTTTTTAAGGGAGTTTCAGCTACTAAAAGCTATTTTTCCCGAAGCTCTAGGTCCATGCGTATGCATTTTGCAATCTAGCGGCCATATTTGTTTTTTATATTGTTAAATAAACAATTGTCGCTTGATGTTTAATGAAACCTATTGGGTTGTTTTTAGGGTAGTTTCAGCTACTAAAAGCAATTTTTCCCGAAGCTCTAGGTCCATGCGTATGCATTTTGCAATCTAATGGCCATATTTGTTTAAATAATCTTTTAAATAAACAATAATTGCTTGGTGTTTAATGAAACAGATTGCGTTGTTTTTAGGGTAGTTTCAGCTACTAAAAGCAATTTTTCCCAAAGCTCTAGGTCCAATCGTATGCATTTTGCAATCTAACGGCCACATTTGTTTAAATAATCAATAATTGGTTGATGTTTAATGAATCCTATTGGGTGGTTTTTAAGGGAGTTTCAGCTACTAAAAGCAATTTTTCCCGAAGCTCTAGGTCCATGCGTATGCATTTTGCAATCTAACGGCCACATTTGTTTAAATAATCTTATAAATAATCAATAATTGCTTGATGTTTAATGAATCCTATTGGGTGTTTTTTAAGGTAGTTGCAGCTACTAAAAGCCATTTTTCCTGAAGCTCTAGGTCCATTTGTTTAAAGAATCTTTTAAGTAAACAATAATTGCTTGATGATTAATCAAAACTATTAGGTCGTTTTTAGGGTAGTTTCAGCTACTAAAAGCAATTTTTCCCGAAGCTCTAGGTCCATGCGTATGGGTTTTGCAAACTAACGGCCACATTTGTTTAAATAATCATTTAAATAAACAATAATTGTTTGATGTTTAATGAAACCTATTGGTTCGTTTTTAGGGTAGTTTCAGCTACTAAAAGCAATTTTTCCTGAAGCTCTACACGGAGAGCAGAAAATACTACTGACTCGTCTTTCCGAGACGACTGGTTCGTCTCTAATTATTTTTTTTTTTCTTTTAGAGACGAGAGGTTCGTCTCTACGCATTAGTGAGTCGTCTTTTGACACGAGTCAGACGTCTTTAGAGATTAGCCACTCGTCTCCCAGACACGAAGCGCGCAGAGATGAAACACTCGTGCGCACGCACGAATGACTCGTCTCTGCACACGAGAGACTCGTCTTTGGCGCACGACTCTCTCGTGCACACGACTGGTTCGTGGCGCTCGTGCTTGGGATTGTGAACACACATGTGCACTCTATACCGTCCGACTCGAACAGTGAGGTTAGAAACCTGTGTCGTAGAAGTATTCTTAACAGAATAATGCAACTATTTTTATTTTAGCACCTTCTGTAATAGTATTGCTCTTACAGGATGATTGCGATTTTTTGAAACACAGTAAAGTGCTGAAGTTATTGTGAATGTACATTTTATAGGCAAGATGTCAAAAATGCACAAAAATAAAATGAGACATAGAGATTTGTTGGCTTTCATACTATACAATTTTAATTATTTTTAATTCTAATTATCGATGAATTTTTTTTACATGAAAAAATAAATTTGTTCAAAATCGATTAATTTGGTGAAAAATAAAAGAGTCTATTTTAATTAAAATATAATATTTAGTTATTAAGTACAATGCATTTGCAATAATTTTACATCAATGACAGTCATTAAAAATAGTACACTAAATCCATCGTTTGGGAACGTATTGTGTCCCATCCGTAAGTTTAACAATACGCGATACATGACATAATACCATTTTTTCATCAGTTAAACATCTCCATGATGATGAATCAAAAGATACATTTTCATGAATTTTGTATGCTTGGAAATGTCGAACATAATACGCATAATCAGTGAAATCGCGCACAATAACATAAAGTTTTCTGTCACTACCTTCTAAAATTACGTGGACTAGGAAAAACTGATGATCAAGTTCTTCGGGTATCGTAAGCACTACATCTTTTTTAATAGTATTACCCTTTACAGTGATGGAATGCAGAAAACTTACAGTATCATTAATCTGAAAAGGTAGCAAAGAAGAATAAGACGAAAAATCTTGAAGTTGCAGAGCCAATTTGTTTTCTGAAATGCCCTTTTCATATAATGTTTCATTGAATGGGATATTATATTCAATTCTTTGGCTAAGTCGAATTTGATTTTTGATTGCCAATGTTTTACAAATGTTTTGACGATTCAATGAAACATGGGATACAATTTTCAGGTCTCTATTTTTACTTTCGCATCGCATAGTATTTAATTTCCAAACTGGCCCCTTTCGCCTCATAATTTCGGGATAGTGGATTAATAAATGATGTTTGGCAACGATATGATTTGGTGAGATTAAGCTTAAGCATTTTAAATATTCTGCAATACGACATTCCAAATAATCAATCAGCTCATTGTGAATTACTGTTGAACTTAAAATGTCATATTTCTTTCAAATCGATTGCAATTTGCCAATAATCATCGTCTTGTGGTACAAATTCACCTATTAGCAATCCAATATTCTCCACTAAACACGACGATTCACTCGCAGACATTTTCAAATATCGATCCTTAATCTGTGATGGTGGAATTTTTGGAGGTTTATTATTTATCTCGTCAATGCCATAATCAAAAGAATTAATTCTTGTATTTAATTCAGAACATGAAAAAAATTGTTTTCTACTATACAATGATGTAAAAGAATTCCAAAATCATAGAGACATATTCCTTCAAGAACGTCATGCATGACATCCACTGTAAGTACGTCAGTAACTGATAGGGATGGTACATCTGTAAATATGGAAGAACTGACAACTCCCGTTGAAGTAGGATCATTGAGTGCTACGTGAGAAATGTAATGTTCTTTCGTCCGCATTACACAGGAAGACGCACCAAATGTAGAGTTAAATTTTTTACTATTAGTCATGCAAAAAAGACAAGGGTAGTGAGCAGTGAAACATTTCACTAATCCCATTAAAGTATTCATAGCGAGATTGTCACCAACCACTCCAGTTAAGCTAAAATGTACTTGCACCGAGAGATCATCAGTTGTAATGGAAATTCCAGATTGCTCTAAAAATTGAATCTCGGCGATTGATTTTGTAAGTAATTTGCTTAACGGCACCAGCTTGTCGTCTGAGGACTTGTACAATGAAAGAAGAAAAATATTTTCCGTCTGTGACAGTATTTGAGGGGGTAAACATGGCACTATGACATATACACCTCCAAGTTTTCCTTTTCCTTTATGGCTTCCTAAGGGATTGTTGTTTTCGAAATCGTCCTGATATAGTAAAAGAGGCATAACTATTTTAGAACCAAAGGATTCTTTTTTATTCAGCCAGTCGGTTCCTTAAATGATATTTGTTATTAAAACAGTGTTATTTTCTAAACTATCCATGTACGATAATGTACTGCGCAGCATGTTGGGAAGTTCAAAGACTTTTTTTAAAACCACCGCCAATGGTACGAATTGTGTAGTCACCTTTAAATTTGGCATAAGTAACAATTCTTTGTTTTTCACATCATCAGGGTCGATTTCGTGTTCAATTTCCTCGGGAGGTATAAAGGAACCTGTATTTTAAAAAAAATTGAAACACTTCGTTTCTGTATTAAATTCAGAAAAATGTTCCATTTTTAAAGTCATCGCTTTGTAAGCAGCTATATTGTTCGGATGCTCACCAAGTTGGACAAGCCGATGGATCATTTGATTATGCAACGTGATAATAGCTGGATTGTTTAAAAAGGTATTAAACAGATTTATTATCTCAAGTGCATGACTACGAGACATGTCTGAATAGTACAGAAGATTACCAACTACTTTTGAGGCAGCAGAAGTCGCTAATTTGGAAAAATTTTGAGGATCCATCTTAGTGCATTTACTGATAATATACAATCTTAATTATAATAATAAATTAAATTCTTTTATTAATTATCAGTATACACTTTTACATTCCTTCGTTTTATAACATTTTATGTACTTTTCACATTTTGATCAACAAAATATAAGTTTAAGTGATTTCAGTCTTTTAAAATGATTATCTCGGTAATTAATCTACCGTAAATCACGATGTTTAATCTAGAGTGGTTTTCAATGATTTCTCGAGGTATGCGAGTACTTTGTTAGCATTTGTCTGAACTTTGTCCGACGGATTACTAATCTTAAGAAAAGATTTTTGCAAAATCATTGATACGTTGTGCATCTCTTTCACATAATTCAAATTATATGTTACATGAATTTGCAAATAAAGCTCCAAAGCTTCAATTAAAGATTCCTTTTTAAAAATAACATCTGTATAGACAACGTAAAATTCATAGGGATTGACAATCGGTCCTACGACTGCGAGGTATGGCCTGGAATCAATTTGAGGACCCGATGATCCGAGTTTATCCGCTATTTTCGCATTTAGTTCCTCCCCATTCTGAAATATATATAAACAAAAAAACATGAATTAACGTCAATTTTGTAAATGTAAAGTAGCCAACTTTTCAATTTCAGCATATGAGAAAAGAAACTGATTTCAAAATTACATTAGATTAATTTGTATACATTAAGTCAAAAAACAAAATTTTTTTATGGAATAAAACAATTTTTTTAAGGGTCAAAAACAATTTTTACATTTTTTATTCTAGCACCCCTGAATTCCAGGTTAATAATTCCAAAATTCCAAAAAATTAGGGTGAATATAAAAACACATTTTCTAAATAATTACGTATAGATTTTTAAAAATTCCATTTTTTTTCGAAAAAAATTTTTTTTTTGGTTCAAAACAATATTTCACACTTTTTACTCTAGCACCACTGAATTCCACGGCAAAAATTACTGAAGAAATAATTTTTTCAAATTTTTTAAAGAATGTATTTCATACAGCTGATTTTGAAGGTGGTGCCTCCCCTTAAAATTCGATGCATCAAAATGCTATTTTTGTTTTGCTGCACTCACCTGAACGTGTACAATGAGTGCCTCTCGTTCTAGTACTTTAGATCGCTTGTCTTCGTTCGATTCTAATTTTCTTTTTCTTCCTTTATTCAGAGGTTTAGGATCTACAAGAGATCTAGAATCTGGTGCCTTTACAGCTGAAGGAAGTAGCATTAAAAGTACGGCATCTTTCTGATCTACAATAGAATGTATATATATACACATATAATAGAATACACGCATACGCGCGCGCGAATATCGAATTATCGAACGAATTATCGAACCTGCTGGAAGTGAAAACAGATATGTCAACAATTTGTGAGCTTCCTCTCCAAAAACGTTTTTTTGTAGAAATAAACGACACTAAACATTCTCTTAGTCGTGGCCAAGTACTTAGTACTTCCTTTGCATTTTCATGATATTTTTTTTGGAAATCGATCAAGGTCTGGAATTTTACATATAGAACATTAATATGTGTATAAAAAAGATTTTGATCAATTGAAAATTATGAAATACTTGTCTGCTGAACTTACCAAGTCTGGTGAAAAAGGTTTGGATAAACATGACAATGTCTGAAAATGTTCAATAACTTTCCCTTTACCTTTATTGCACACGTTCTGCCTGTGCAAAAAAGTGCCGTCCCACGCTTTTCTTAATTCTTCCGATATACTTTCGTGATTTTGGGAAATTAATAATAAATGCTTCTGGAGTTCTATTAATGTGGACAAAATATGTGTAAAATAGTACATTTCAGATGTTAGAAATAATAATGAAATTATTTTCTTTCATTTTATATACAACCTTAAGAGGCTTATAGTCAGGTCAGTCAATAAGGTACTAATCTATGCAAAAAAATGTAAATTACAAATGACTGGATCGATTTATAAAAATTCGGATTCCACAACTGCAATTCCAACCATTATATATCAAGGCCTCTTGAAAAAAGTAAGCATGTTTGTGTGTTATTTTAAATGTAAACGTGCTAGTTTTAGTGCGGGGTGTCGTCATGATCTCCTAAAAAGTATCAAAAAAATTTGTCGTAAATTGACCGAGAATTTTCTGATATAGATGATTTCTATTTCTTTCTCGGTCAACTGCATTTTGGTGCTCATTTGGGAGGTCGAACTTTCAAAAACCGGTAATTTTTAATTTATATTTTTTAGCATAGATTACTACTTTATCGCCTGACCCGACTAGAAGCCCCTTAAGGGGGTTCTAAAGTGTTTATCCGATAAAGTAAGAACTTACGATAAAAATCGTTAATTAAAAATGACTTAATTGAACTTTGAAAAATGGATGCAGCAATTTTTAATTTACGTGCTTTAATGTAAATTCCTATTTTATCTTCGGACCACTTCAGAACCCCCTTAAATGAAGGATTAGAAGATTTGTATTTAAAACTGTAGTTTCGAAGTAGCATATAAAACTTCAGTCAAGTGTAAATTTATTTTTATTTGAAACCAGTTTGAAAAATTCTCAATAAAATTCTGATATAAAATAGAAAGATTGAACTTGACTTAATACTGGACATTTTTTAATTCCTAGTGCAATCCTTATTTGGTATGAGAATTTTAAAATTTAAAACTGAATTTCTGAAAAGGAACTCTTAAATCCTTCATTACAACTATTTTGACACAGGAGACAAAATATCACGCATCGTAATATACATTATTAAATAATTCATTACAAATTGTATTTATCTACAGTGAGTTACTAATAAAATAAAATCAAACTACATGATATTTCCTGAAATCATTATGATAAAAAATATACCTACCAGATGTTGGCCTAATCTGACATTCATCGGTTTTCTTTTGAGGTAATAGTGCACCAATTTCGTATAAATTAGATCTGACATAATTCAGACTTGAGACGAATTTTCCTTGAGAAGACACTCTTTCTCCAGCTTCTGTTTTTCCTTTGGAAAAATATATTCCTGGGCGTTCTCCAAATAATTCTTTAATTTCAATTGCCAATGCACTTACTACATCCACGTCAATTCTGAAGGTAATAAATAAAAATGATAAAATGATATCAATTTACTACTTTACATTTTTTAATATATGGCATATACAGTCTTACTCTAATTTTTTTAAAGGATTATTTATCGAGACATTGTTTCTGTTAAATAATATTAGCATCTCGCGACTTATCAACAATTGTGCTAAATGATTTCTACAATTGTCATTTAAGATTTCGTTTTTTTTTTTTGTAAAACATTAAAATCATTTGGCCATCGCTACTTGTTTGCAGAAAAGCTTCTAAGTTCTGACGTTCAGGAATAAACATAGCATTCTCAATCGTAGTTTTAATATCACATTTGCTGCACAATACTTCGAAGGAGCTTTGGGAAATATTAACATTCACTTCTTCAGTTAATACATCCTGAACAGCGAATTCTACCTCAGGCGGATTATTACATACACTGCTTATACTTGAATTTTCCATTCCTGCTGCTAGAAAATTATTACGTTCGATGTAAAAACGTGTGTATAATAGTTTTATTTTTTGCATTTGAACTTACTTTTTTCAATATGTATAATAAATTATTGTTTTTGTAAAACACTTTTCCGGCACTTCCATATACGACACAGGTTTCTAACCTCACTGTTTGAGTCGGACGGTATAGAGTGCACATGTGTGTTCACAATCCCAAGCACGAGCGCCACGAACCAGTCGTGTGCACGAGAGAGTCGTGCGCCAAAGACGAGTCACTCGTGTGCAGAGACGAGTCAGTCGTGCGTGCGCACGAGTGGTTCATCTCTGCGCGCTTCGTGTCTGGGAGACGAGTTAATCTCTAAAGACGACTGACTCGTGTCAAAAGACGACTCACTAATGCGTAGAGACGAACCTCTCGTCTCTAAAAGAAAAAAAAATAATTAGAGACGAACCAGTCGTCTCAGAAAGACGAGTCAGTAGTATTTTCTGCTCTCCGTGTAGGTCCATGCGTATGCATTTTGCAATGTAACGGCCACATTTGTTTAAATAATCTTTTAAATAGACAATAATTGCTTGATGTTTAATGAAACCTATTGGGTCGTTTTTAGGGTAGTTTCAGCTACTAAAAGCAATTTTTCCCGAAACTCATTTCCCGATATGGCCGCTGGAAGTGGCCGCTAACTTCAGGTTCATCATATATTTACATTTGTGCGCATGCAAAATAATATATATAAATATAAATTCCCATCATTCACGACGAAATAAAACTTTGCACTGAACTTACATATGTACTTGAATGTCCAAGTATATACAAATGTAGGATTAGTCTGGACTGACATATGGGGTTTCGCCGTTGCGGTATGTCTGACAACCCTGTGCCGAAGCAAATCAGTCCGGTCCGTGGGCCGCTGTGGCCCATCATATTGGACTCCAGTGATACACAATTGTATATGCTCAAACAACACTGCGGTAGTGCCGCCGCGCATCCCCGTTTCCGAGCCCTCCTAGAATCACGTATTCCATACTATCGCGGCCCAATTGGATGTGCCCTGCGGCATCCATTTTGCTTTCCGTGTGGGCTGTGGCCGGACCGCGTCTAGTCACCAAATATGTTGACGCCTGTAGAGCAAATTAGCTCGCAAGATACGCCGCAGATTCCAATTTCTCGTCAACTTGCGGATTCGTCGTATACGTCTCGCATCTCTCCGGACTGCCTGAGGGCTAAGGCTCAAATCAAACTGGCGACAATTTATTCGCATTCGCTCTCAGTTTCCGGTGTGCGTTTCCGCTATAATCCGCTATAATCCACAATCTCTTTTCGCCTTGTGTGCTATGAATGTCTCCGAATATCTCCGAAACACTTCGGCACATTCTTACAGAGTGTTCCTTGATTGCACCTGTCGGGCGGGAATTCGTCAATTATACACGACACTCGAGTGCCAGTAATCTCCACGAACTTAACCGTAATTCCGACACTATATCAGCGACATTTTTAGCTAAGTTCGTGATAGTTCTTGTTAGAAGAATAATATACAGAAATTGTCATCAATGTAACACCATATCACGTATATTTTTTCTTTAGTTTATTAATATATATTGTATTTTGTGTGTATCTTTTGTACACGGCATATACTAAATCTGTAGCGAGAGATTAGCATTTAATAATTGCAATTTTATATTCCCGCGATCTATGTACCCCGATAAACTCTGGAACTCACCTCTGTGGCAGAATCTGTATCCCTTACAAGAGAGAAATAAATACATGCATACAATTTTTGTATTGTTAAAAATGGACGCTAAAAAGCGATTTTTCGATGTTTCTTTTAAGAATTATTATATAATACTATGTCATTGACGTAGATGTCGCTTTAATGATCACTGTGTAAATTTAAATCCTTTGTAGTATAACTTAATTTTATATTATCTTAAATTTATATTATATTTCTATTGGGTCAATTCAAACTAAACTTAGTGATATCACTGATCGCTTAGTCTCTCTCGAGGATAGGGTTACTGATGTGGAATGTAGATCAGATAGAAATGTAAATTTATCTGAGAACGTTAGAGATGATATACTGAGTGAGTTTTTCAGACGTTCCACTAGAGTGAAAAATCTCATCTTCTATGATGTAACTGAATCGTCTGCGAGTGAAGATTTTTCTAAAATTAAAAAACTACTTGCACTGGATAAAGACCACGAGTATAGTATGCTTCATGCCCGAAGAATAGGTACACTGAGAACACATTGAGTGCGCTGCTGTCTTATTGGGGATAGCCGCACTGCCAATCGTATTTAAGCTGAGAGACCTCGTAAGGGAATGCAGATCTCTCAAATTGAGTGAGCTGCTCCCTCAAAATAAGTGAAACGCGTGACCACATGCGCGGAAAGATGCGCACTCTTGTAGAAGTTTACAGCTTTCCCGACTTGTGAGACTTTTTCGTCATAACATATACAACCGCTGAACCGGCTTATAAGCAAGCAAAGACTAACATTATTCTGTATAATTATTTTTAAAGTTATAAATACGTAAATATAAAATTAACAAAAATCAATTTTTACACATTTCTTTTGTTATTTTAATATCACATTCGAAATTTCTAATTACACGTAACATTTGTATGTAAAGTGGGTAATTTCTAATGTGTTAAGCAATTTGTTGCCTTCTTATTGCCTTTTTAAAGAGCCTTACAAATTAAAAAAAAATGAATGGATTATTACGAGTGACGGCTTATTTTTTTTACAAAAAGGTTCTGTACAACACTAAAATTATTGAGAAAATATACTTCTGTATATGTTTTGCGTTCATAAACTTGATGAAATTTGTTTCAAACCAATCGATTAAAGTTATCACATTCAAAAAGTTGTAACAAAATTATAAGAAATTTAAGCCCGACTTGTCTTTTTCAATATTTGGACAAAAGTGTCAATCTAGTTCAGTTATGATCACTTGACATCAATTTCTGTTTCAACACAAATTTTATAACTATATACTTGTAGTAATTTGGATTTCAGTATTGGTTATAACCTGTAATTATAAATTTGTTATAAAATATCACAAATGAATCAGATTGCCATTTCCCAAATGTGCAAAAAGCCACATCGTGCTTACATTCACTTCAACTTTTTGAACATGATAATTTCAAACGATGGGTTTAAGACAAATTGCTTCAAGTTTCTGGAGGTAAAAGGTATCCAGAAACTTGAAATAATTAGTCTTAAACCCATGGGTTGAAATTTTCATGTCTTTTGGCTAACATTGTTTTCATTATTTACATAAATTGTATTTAGAAAATGGAGCATAAGATTACTTTGAAGTAAGAGAGTAAGTGTTTCAATCCGATCGATTCCAGTTATCACATTCAAAAAGTTTAGACAAAATAATAAGAAATTTAAGCACGATACTGCTTTTTGCACATTTAAGGGAAAAATGTCAATATTATTTATTTGAGCTATTTTACTAAAAGTATAAAGTTTTAAAATTGGTGTTTAAACACAAAGTGATGGCAAATAATCATAATTAAACCAGATTGCCACTTTCTCCCAAATATTGGAAAAGTGTCGGGCGTAAATTTTTTGTAATTTTGTTCCAAGATTTTGAACGTGATTAACTACTTCTAATCGGTCAGAAACAAATTTCACTAAGTTTATAGCTGCAAAACATATTCAGAAATATAATTACATATAAATCAATTCAAGGCCAGTATTATATTTTTGATCTTCGAATAGAATAGATCAATTTTCATAAAAAAAAAGTCCATTTCACTATTATCGGTGAAAATTGTTCTGCTCTACTCTAAGATAACAAATGTAATTTTTGCCTTAAATTAATTTACAATTATATTTGTGAATATGTCTTGCGCTCACAAATTTGGTGAAATTTGTTTCAATCTGATTGATTCAAGTTATCCTGTTAGAATATGTGGGCTTGATAAAAAAGGCGGAACACTTTTATTTAACAATATGAATAAATTACTTTATTCATTTAAAGAATTTGAATTATGTCCGATAACAATATATTCTTTACATCGTACTTGTTGACTTGCTCGAGCCGAACTGTTCGCTTCAAAACAAACTACTTATACAATATCGGTGCGTACGCACTCTCTCTCACACATATTTGTTCGACTAGGCATTTTGGAGCAGAGATTTACACTCGTATATTCCAACACACCTCCTTAAATCTATGCTTCAAACCATCAATAAATTTATTATTTACTTTCATTCGGTTAAACAAAAACATTTATGAATTAGCAAATGAAAAGGGAATAACTATTGAACCATGCTCACCCTATGTGCACGAACTAAATGGGGTAGCCGAAAAATTTAATAGAACTATTATGAATTCCGCCAGGTGCTTATTATTTGAAGGAATGTAAAATGACTCTTGACCAACAAAATTATATTGAGTCATTAGCGAGAAAATACAAAATTACCGAATCGAAATTGTATTGCACACCTATGGAGCAAAACTTAAGTTTACAGACCGCACAGTCAGCATCAACTCATCTGAATTACAGAAATTTGATCGGAGCTTTAATATATGTGAGTGCGAGTACGAGATTAGATGTGAGTTACAGTGTTAACTATCTTAGTCGTTTTCAAAACGGTTACGATGAATCGCACTATAAATACGCGTTGAGAATCTTAAAATATTTATATCTGACGAGAAAATTAAAATTAATATATCAAAGAAATTTAGACGCGGATATTATTGATTGTTTCGTTGATGCTGATTGGGCAGGAGATAAGGTAGACAGAAAATCTGCAACCGGCTATGTAATTAGAATCTTCGGAAACGTAATTTACTGGAAATCGCGAAAACAGGGTAGTGTAACGAAGTCTTCGACAGCTGCTGAGTACGTTGCGTTGTCTGACGCAGTCAGTGAGATCAGGGTAATTTTAAATTTACTGAAAGACTTTAAAATAAAATTAGATAACCCAGTAAACATTTATGAAGACAACTCTGGGGCCATTGCAATCGCTAAATTCGGAAATCTGACAAAAAACTCAAAGTACATCGAGATACATTACCATTTTGTTAATGAGTGTTGCGAGCAAGGAATTATTGAAATTGTTAAAGTCGATTCAGAAAATAATATTGCCGATATTTTAACGAAGGCCCTGGGGAGAAATAAATTTGAAACATTTAGACAAGGTTTGAGAATTATCTAAATGTATTCTGTCCCGTTATCGCATCGAAATTTCTTTATCTTTTTGCCAGTTAAATTCTCGACTTTATTTATATAATTCTTAAAGCAGTCATATACTTCACTCTTTGATTTAATTGTATAAATAACAGCTAACTTACTATAGTCATCAACCAAACTAAAGAAATATTTTGAGCCATCAAAACCTGTGGTTTTATGTGGCCCATTTAAATCAGAGTGGACTACTTCTAGTATTTCTTTCGCTCTTGTTCTGTTATTTTTAAAAGGCAAATTATGCATTTTACTTCTCAAACATGTGCCACATTTTAGGTAAGTTGACTCTAACTCGCTGGGTAAACCTTCAACCAATTTATTTTTGCACATATAATTTAGATATTTAAAATTTATATGACCTAGTATTCTATGCAATTTTTCTTTCTGAGTCATTTTCCCAGTCTCTGTCATCGCATTATAACTCTCTTTTTCAAAATTGAAACTACTCATCTTATAAAGCCCATTTTCTTTATATGCAATCCCAATCAGTTTTTCGTTTTTGTCATAAATTTCAGCACGTTGATCAATAGCAATGATTTTATTTTGATCAGTTACCCTCGCAAAGCTAATTAAATTTTTGTCCATGTCTATCACATAAAATACATTGGATATCGTTATTTCTACTCTTTTTTCGTTAACCATAAAATACGTATAAACTTTACCAATTTTGGTTCCTTTTAGAATTCTACCATCGCCGACTTTAACATTAATAGGAATTTCCAAAATTTGAGATTCACTAAAATAAGAATCATCATTAATAATGTGATCCGAGCATCCACTATCCAATATCCAATCTATTTTATTCACGTTACAATTGTAAGTTTTAATATCACTCTCAATATCATTGCTCACAATTTCTGTCAAAAACCCGCCCTTAACATCGCATTGTTCGCTGTAGCTATACTTCACGTCGTGTGTCTCGGTCGCGTTGTCGTCTCTGCGCTGATGCCAACCTCTGCCTCTGTTGTTGTAGCCTCGTCGTGAGTAGCCAGTGCTGCCACGTCCTCTCGACGGTTGTTGTTGTTGCTGCTGTGGTATCAGCTGATTTCGCATAGATATTTTCTATAATCGATCCAAAACTCTATGATGACGCACAATATACGAAAAATGTTAAAGTCCGAACATGCTGCGCGATGACCGGGCGCTAGGCTTCGCGGGTTCGAAATCACCCGACGCGCGACGGTTGTTGTTGTTGCTGCTGTGGTATCAGCTGATTTCGCACACCTCCTTGCCTGTACGTTCCAGCCACATTCGGTCCACTTTTACCAACTCCTTTTCGCCATGGATTTTTACAATATCTTATCACATGACCTGGTTTGTTACAACCTTAACAAAGCACATCATGTTTATTTTCCACTTTAAATGCACTAGCTTTTCTTTTACTAAAGTCACCTTTCATTTTCTCCTCCCACATAGTTATTTTTCGTTTCAAAAATTCACAGTTTCTGTCCTCTTCTTTCATAGCGTCGATTAGATCACCAATATAACTTAGCGAATCCGGCAGAGTCCTAAGCATGTAATTTAATTTTTCTTGTTCATTGACTTTGCCACCAGCACTTTTCAATTCATTAATTGTCTTCTCAAAATCTGTGAAGAACAGGCTCGAGTGTTCGTAATCTTTTACTTTAAGTTTATCCAGCTTATTTCTGACACAGATTTGCAACGCTGTCGACTCCTTCAAATAAAGTTGATCGAACTTTTTCATAATTCCAAATGCTGTGTCTTCATCACCAACAAACTCTAATTGGTCGTTGGTTATACTACCATAGATATAGTTCATGGCTTTTAAGTTCATTTCATCCCACTGCTCTCGATTTTCCGTTCCTAATTTTTCTCTTTTTGTCACTTCATCACATTTTTTCCACTTTAGGTATAGTGATAATCTTTTTTTCCATATATTGTAATCCTTTCCGTCAAAAACTTGAATTTTTATTTCTTCGGTTTTCGACATTTTTTCAATCTTAACTTCCGGTTTAACTTCTAATTTATAAACTTCACTATACACAATCGACACTTCTTCGAATATTCTAAAAAAACTGTTTCTCAAGTAGTTCCCTTGTTCATTATTTGGGTCAGTATCAATTAAAGAAAATAACTCGTCAGTCATGTGCTTATTTAACCACAACTTTCCACGTGTGCTCACTTTTTAATCCGCGTGCATCTGCGCTTTTCAGGGATTCCATGTGCATGAAACTGTCTTTCTTCTCTCAGTGACCAATTTTTGTATATTTTTTCACTAGACGTTTTTTGTTAATAACATTAGTTAACGTTTAACTTCTCGATCAACAGTGCACGTGGAAAACACGTGAAAACCAAGAAAAGGTTCACTTCACTCCGGGCCCACAGAACCACGCTCTGCTACCATGTTAGAATATGTGGGCTTGATAAAAAAGGCGGAACACTTTTATTTAACAATATGAATAAATTACTTTATTCATTTAAAGAATTTGAATTATGTCCGATTACAATATATTCTTTACATCGTACTTGTTGACTTGCTCGAGCCGAACTGTTCGCTTCAAAACAAACTACTTATACAATATCGGTGCGTACGCACTCTCTCTCACACATATTTGTTCGACTAGGCATTTTGGAGCAGAGATTTACACTCGTATATTCCAACATATCCTTTTGTTGCAAAATCATTCTTCATACCGCTCAAGTACTTGAGAAGACTGCCATCTTTTTCACAATACGGTAGCTTTCCCGCGATTTGAGACGGCTGCTGGCTCAGCATTTTGAGTGAGTCACTCACTCAATCTTGAGCGAGCTGCTGTGCAAGCGGAGAGAGTGCGCTGCGCACATGCGCGAAGCACAGCTGTTCTCTCAACGACTTCTCCGTGTAGACCAAATAAAGATAAAGCTCGTCCTATTATTGAACGCTTGATTCTTTTCAAGAGGCGATAAAGTATCTTCGCTCGAAGAAGGTTATGCCGGTAGGTATAAGTGTCTCTACAGATAAAACAGACACTCAAAGTAAACAACTTTCGACTTTGAGAGCTGAAGCAAAGATATTTAACGAGTCAAATACAAACCAAAAGAAAGTGGTGAAATTTATTGACAGAGTGCCTACACTGGTTTCTGTTCCTTCTCAGAAGAAAAATTTAAACTAAATCATAGGCGACGGACCTCACAATTCTCTATATATAATCAAAATGTCTGTGGCCTTCGTTCTAAACTGGACACGCTCATGCAAAATTTTTTCTGTGATTACAAATCGTCTTGATATTATAATTTTCACAGAGACATGGCTCAACAGTAGTTTTGAAGATGAGCAATTATGTCTCGATGGTTACAATGTTTATCGTTGTGATAGAGATTATTTATCTGCAAATTCTACCACAGGAGGCGGAGTTCTTATTGCCGTAAAAAGTACTGTTAAAGTTATTAGATGCCAAATAAACTTCTGTTCCCCACTAACGGAACATGTTTTCATTAAACTAGATCTACCGGACATTAAAGTGTCGGTAAGGGCCTCGTACTTTTCTCCAGGCATACCTGCCTCGGCATATCATGAATATGCAAATATTGTGGAAGAACTAACCAAAAATTTCCATGATTCTAAAGTTATTCTAGTAGGGGCCTTTAATATTCCCCATATTAAATGGAACAATTATCGGCAAGTGTCTTCCACGACTACTGGTTATCTCAGGCCTAGTCGATTAGATAGTGTTATTGAACTGCAAAGACTCGCGGCGCTTTTAGATCTAAAGTAAGTTATGCCAAATCTCATATCTAAGGGATATTCCTTAGATCTGTGCTTTTCTTCTATTGACGACTCTAAAATTCAGGCTGCTGACGACATTCTTATTTAACTAGATGAACACCATGAGTGTGTGTGACATCGTTTCAAGATATTGGAAGAGACTGCGAGAGAATTTTCCAGTGTTGTTTTAGACTTTAAGAATGCAAACTACGACAAATTATCTAGCTTTTTAGAATCGACTGATTGGAATATAGTTTTAAATAATAATGATTTAAATATTGATACGAAAAATTGTTATGCTCGAGTTTACGAGGAGGTAAATAAATTTGTCCCTACAAAAAGAATTTACAACCGTACCAGGCCGCGGTGGCATTCTCGGGAATTATGTGCGTTAATTGAGGAGAAGAAGCTTGCACACAAAACTTGGAAATTAACCAATGAAATTAGGGATTACATAGTCTTCAATAAACTCAGGGCAAAATGCAAGCGCCTTTCAAGGGCAAATTACAATGAGTACATTAATAAGGTTCAAGTTCATGCTCGGACAAGTATTAAATCATTTTGGACCTATATTAATAGTTTTAAAAACGTGACATGATTCCTGTGTATATGTGCTATGGACTGGAGACCAGTCGTAACAATTTTGATATTTCAAATTCTTTTGTTAAGCACTTTGGCTCTATTTATGTCAGGTCTAGGACCCCTGCTCCCATTGCCATTAGTTCATCTTCATCATTTTCGCCTTTGCTTATTACTTCTGCAGATGTGAAATCGGCTATTAATCAACTAAAATGTGATTTAAATTATGGGCCCGACTTGTTACGACCGATTTTCTTAAAAAATTGTGGCTCTTCCTTAATATCTCGCCTGTTCACACTATCCAATAAATCAATGCAACTTTTTTATGTCACCCCTATTTTCAAAGGTGGTGATTTTCCGAAACTTTTAGATGCTATAGTTGCTACCAAACTCGGTGATATATTACTTCCACAAATTTCTCAAAATCAGCATGGATTTGTTAAGGGTAGATCCACGGTTACCAACCTTCCAATGTTTACGTCTTATATTAATAATTCTTTAGAAGATGGTAACCAGGTTGATGCCATTTATTTGGATTTTGCGAAAGTATTTGACACTGTGGGCCACAATTTGTTAACATCAAAAATTTTCACCTTGAGTATCAGTGGTTCACTCTTATCCTGGATTACCTCGTATTTGACTAATCGTTCACAGATAGTAGGTATTAAAGGTGCTCTATCAGACCCTGTGTTGGTACTATCAGGTGTCCCGCAAGGATCTCATTTAGGTCCGTTATTATTTATTATTTTCATTAATGATATCCTTATGAACATTTAGTTTTGTCATGTCTTGCTATATGCTGATGATTTAAAAAACCCTCAGGACGCCTCTAATTTACAGAGGGATCTCAATATGATTGTAAATTGGTGCTCTGATAATCATCTAAGTTTAAATTACAACAAATGCAAATCAATATCCTTTTCTTCAACACATTCGGTTTTTGACTTTCAGTATATGATTGGTAATCGAGCAATAGACAATGTTACAAGTATAACAGATCTTGGAGTATTGATCAATAGTACATTAAATTTTGTCCCTCATATTAATTTAGTGAACAGCAAGGCAGCCAAGCAATTAGGGTTTTTATTTAGATCAACTAAACGTTTTATGGATACTAGTGAAATAATACACATCTTTAAAACCTTTGTTCTTCCAAACTTGTACGCATCTCAAATTTGGTCACCGTATACTGTTAAACATATTGGCCAATTAGAGAAAATTCATGACGCTGAAGCTACCACTCTAATCTAGCAGAGTAAAGTCCGGCGGCCAGGGGCGAATAGCGGTTGGGCGCACGCGGGACCCCGCACTTTCCCAATTTACTTTAAAACATTATGCAGTCACAAAATGTTAATAAAGAAGTGTTACGTGTAAAAGTACCTCCAAATAACGATTTTTATCATCAATAAAAAGTATGGACTACAATTATTACGTCAAAAAGCTCAAAATATATAGCTAATTTCAGAATATTGTAATGCTTATAACTATATTTGTCACAAATTCCGAATCGACTCGAAAAAAATCACAGAAGCGTAGAAATATATTACAAACAATATCCGAATGTAACATTAAGGTAGCAAGAAGTTGTTTAAACAATAGAAAATGTTTATTGCAAAATCTAACAACAAAAGCTTTAACTTCATGTCACAAATTCCGAATCGATTCGAAAAAAATCACAGAAGCGTAGAAATATATTACAAACAATATCCAAGTGTAACATTAAGGTAGCAAGAATTTGTTTAAACAATAGAAAATGTTAATTCCAAAATCTAGCAACAAAGGCTTATAACTGTTTGTCACAAATTCCGAATCGACTCGAAAAAAATCAGAAGCGCAAAGTTTTATTTTATCTTCAATTGATACGAACTCAAATGAATTATCTTCAGTTCAATATTCTATGTAAACTCGCATTCTGTGTACACCAGGACCACGGCGCGGCGTGGACGTAGCCAGAATTGGTCCCATTTTTTAATTTTTCTGAAATTTTATCTTTTTTTTACGTTTTCTGTTGTTTTCTGATTGCATTATTGAAATAACGCTTTATTCAATATATCTTAACGACGCACAAAGATCAAATGTATTATCGAATCCTAAAACTGGTAGTTTTGTATGTTTGATGGATTCATTGATTACAGCTTTTAGGGGTTGGTAGCGATTGCAGATTTCTGTTACCTACTTTTTTGGAGCTTATCGGACTCCCTACTAGAGTATAATGTTGGCGCGGATATAAGGCATTATTTCGTCATCAAAATGTTGGAATTTACCTGTACAGACAATATACACTCACAGGCAAACGTGAACTCCACAGGAATCATAAATGCCGCTTACAGTATCTTGTTTTGGTGTATCCTTCGCTTCGTAGAGATACCACTCTTCCCATTTCTGAGTAGTGCGTCTCATGCGTATTCTAAGGCTTACATGCGAATTCATAAACCTGCACCATTTTTTATGATATATTTAGGTATCCCTAAATGTAGGGAATCAAGATAAAGGAACAGTTTTTGTCCTGGAATAATGATTATATATGTTGTAGCTCCAAATATTGGTACAGGGAACCCATTTTTCAAACCCGGCACTAACCGATCCATCTTGATTCATGCATGAATTAAAAAAAATGTCAAAATTTAAAATATTAGCGGATTCATGACAAGCTAATGCTATAAAAGCATTGATGATGGCATCATCTAATTGCGTATTAGGTAAAAGAGTTTGTAGGCTTTCAAAATTAACTGATATCCCTGTTACTGATTTAAAATAATTTGTTGTGACCTTGGGATAAATCGATTTTTTTGTTCAAATATTGTTGCAGGTGTCGATATGAAATCAAACGTGCTATCATCTTGTGCAATTTCATTTTCAGTCTTGGTATCTGATTTCAATTCACCATGTATATTTTCTACTTCGTTGTGGTGTTCTTCAATTTTCTGGTTAGGTGTCTCTTTTTCGGTAGTTTTGAAAATCTTTGATGAAGTCCTGAAGTACCTGTTCGACTTCCTTGTACTGGAAGATTTTCTTTTCCACGTGGAAGAGTTCTTCTTTATCTTCTTTAGTACGTTTCAAACGATTGTTTTGAACTGTGGTCGTTTTTAGTGAAAATGTTCTTTCTCGCAATCGTTGCAACGTCACCTCTTCTTTGAGTCGTATGTATTTCGAAAGAGGAATTTTGGTCCTGTGATTTAATACATACGACTTTTCGATTTTCCAATAATTTTCGACGGTCGCGTTCGTATCTCTGAGTATATTAAATTTGCCTAGCATTACTGCAGACCACAATGGATAATACGGCACTAAAAAGTCAAAAACATAGTCCAAAAATTTGTTATTCACGTGCTCATTTTCTACTTCAGTGAAAGTAGCATTTGTCAACACCGAGGTTTTAACGTTTTGAAAATGAACATAAAACGGCGATTCCTTTTTTGTATCCTCATGTATCATTGCTTCAGAGTTTTCGGTCGGGATTTCTGTCTTGTCTGCGTTATTGTCAACTTCGAGATCATGTTTATCATCACCCAGTAATTCCTGAATAAGTTCTAGATAATTAATTACCTCAAACTTCGCTCCGAATCAAATTACTTCTACTGTCTTAGATGCCTCATGCAAACTAGTGCTGTGTATGAATTTCACTAAAGCATTTGTTGCCAATTTTTGCATGTCCAGAGCTTTAACGTCCCTTTTAATATGTTTTAAAACAGTTTTCAGAAAATGAGAAGAGCAAATGTGAAGTACGCTTATTTCCATCTGTTGCTGGTTGTGTTTCAAAATTTCATTGTAGGTTTCGCGTAAGTATATGGATAATTTGCATCCATTGAAGGATCTACAAAAAGCTTGAAGCAAACCCAAACTGAAATCGCTTTCTATTTTGTCAATAACTACTTTTATGCTCGTTAATTTCCTTAAACAGTCCGCCAGATTTTCCGAGAAAATTAAAACATCTGTCACCCCATGATCAGATGATATGAATGTCGCGATGTCCAGTGGGCTGTAATCTTTCGAACCAGCTACGACTGCAGCGTATACAAAAATGTGTTTCGTTATAAAATCTATGGGACATTTAATGATCGATCCGGTCGCGTCAACATAAATAAACCGCCAACCTTTTTTTGTAAAATATGTCGTAAAACTTTTTCTGCCATTAACAGAATATGCAGTGGGTAAGTTGAAGCAAAATGCACAAAACCTTTCAAAATGTCACCAGGCCGTGCCTCTTGCGATTCACGTATGATTTTGATTATGAATGGCTCTTTTTTATCCATTTCATCGTAGTTACACTCACTTTGTATCTTCTGCAAAAGTACACTATCCAGAGCATCATTTAAATTACCAGCTTCTAAAATATCGTCTTCAACTTTACTCAATGTTTATGTGCCTGAAGTTCTGAACGTTCAGTGAACGGTTCGGCAGGGCCTGCTCACCGACGAAACTCAACATTTAGGGTGCCATAGGCCCCCCGTCTTTTTTCCCAAAAATTACCAACAAATACACAATTTCTGTTAAAAACAGTAATATTCTACAGTTGATATAACTATTAGAAATATTTAAAAGCAATTTCGAGATGGAAAAACTTATTAACAATCGGTAATTCCACGTGCGCGCGGCGTATATTGGTTCTTTAATGATCGATTTGAACCTTTTGATTTATATATTTTCGATATTTTTTAATTTCTACTTGTTTAAATATGTTATTAGTAATGTATGAACGGAATTTCGAGCTGCGCACTCGAAAGGAACTTGGCAAAAAGTTATTAACAATTGGTAATTCAACGTGCGCGCGGGGTATATTGGTCGTTTAATGGTCGATTTGAACCTTTTGATTAATACATTTTCGAAATTTTTTCATTTCTATTTGTTTAAATATTTTGTTAGTTGTATATGCACGGAATTTCGAGCAGCGCACTCGAACGGATCTTGGCAAAAAGTTATTAACAATCGGTAATTCCACGTGCGCGCGTCGTATATTGGTCGTTTAATGGTCGATTTGAACCTTTTGATTATTATATTTTGAAAATTTTTTCATTTCTAATTGATTAAATAAGTTATTAGTAATGTATGAACGGAATTTCGAGCTGCGCACTCGTTCGGATCATGGCAAAAAGTTATTAACAATTTTTTACTTCTCTTGGAATTTTCTTCCGTGTAAGCTCATTATGGCGCCCCCGTAGGCTCCCTTTTGCACCCATAAAACAACAAAAGCTCCACGTAGGTGGCTCTGGCGCCGGGCAGATTATCTCGCAAAATTTAAAAGCATTTGGAGTTCGTTTCCGGTTGCGAGACTGACAGCCCACAGTCTGCCGTGTTCCGATACTGTATCGCTTTTTCTGTCATGCTGTGATTTTTTGTGCGGCGCGAGGTGCTCCGGAACCGGCAAGTTTTTATTGGGAGTCTGGATAAACACTTGGATTCTGTGGCAACTGCGCGCTTTAGATTTTTTGGCTCTGTGCTGATTTGTGGACTATTAACATAACCTGAAAGTGTCATTTCTTTTGACGTTTCTGAGGATCTTGCCTCGCTCAAAATTGTTCTCTCCGAAAGTGCGGATACGTCGGGCCTTGTGTTCTGTTGGGGAATTGTGGTAGTGCTTTTCTTTTCTTTTTGCATTCTACCGTGCATTGGTGCCATGCGGTCGTGAAAGACAGAAAAGCACAGCGCGCACTTTTCAGTGCGCATCCTGGTGACGTAGCTTCCGCAACCACGTCATACAGCGCTCTCTGCTCCCATCCCTAGTGTTCGGGAGAGGTAGCACGCACGGGAACTCGCCTATGTCACAAGAGAGGATTCCCTCGCCGTCACACTCAGTGTCAACGCCTACTGCTGCGTCGATTGGTAACAGGGACGAGCTAGCCGCAGTACCCCCGTTTTCAACACCTGCAGTGGGGCGTCCGCCGACTGCTTCGAGATGGTCATCGCGTAACAGTCCCGCTCAATCTACTATTACGCACTGCTACGAAGCCTCAAAGCGCCGGCGTTCGCCGAAATCGGAGAATGACCATTCGCAAAAATTACTGCGAAAATTAGATTAAGAGCATCTTCGCTGTCAGCCCCCGTGCCTTCCTCTTCAAACGCGGACATGGATCAAGCCGCAATCCAACATTTGCAGGACTCCATAATTGGTGCTCTTTCTGTCAGAATTGACGCCGTCAACAATAAAATTGATGACGCTAATTTGGAGAGAAGAACCGACACCACGCAATTGCTTAATGCGTTTTCCTCTTTGAAGACGGAGGTAATCGAGGAAATTTCGGGCCTTAAAGAAGAGCTTAAAGAAGATATGGCCAAAAAGGACGAACAAATTCGTCAGTTAACGATGCGGTTGGAGAAACAAGACAAGGAGTCTAGGAAAAAAAACATAATCATCAAAGGCATTCGGACTTCTGGAGAAGAACCGCGGTAGAACAATTTCTCCAATCTACTTTCAACCTAGAGAATGTAATTGACGTGGCGTACATTATAAAAAAACAACCACCTACCATCATAGTTGAACTAACATCAGCCCGTGCCAGAGCCCAGATTCTGGCCAACAAACGCTCTTCTCTTGGCAAGAATACCAATATTTTTATCACGGGCGATCAAACAAAACACGAGGAGAAGATAGCCTTCCATGCCCGTCAACTGGCCAGGCAAGCAATAAAAGAAAGCAAAAAGGTGGAGAGAAGACATCTTCGGCTTCAGGTGGATGGTGTATGGCATACCTGGTCTGAAGAGCAAGGCGCTTTTACATGCGTTAATACGGCACCTTCTGTTAAACAGGTTACTTCATCGTCAACCAATGAACCTCCAGTACGCAGCAATCCAAAAAACGGCAGCCTACCGATCTGTAAGCAGGGTTAGGGGCGGTTGCAGTGTCACCGCAAACCTTGCTCATCGACTCGTTCCTCGATCATTCGTGTCGTCACCGCCGCCGTCAAGGTCAACTATGGATGATGGCCATTTAATTGCGGCAACGGCCCAGAAAACTTCTGTCTTGTTCTGGAATATTCATGGTCCGCAGAATCTTGCCCTATCCGATACAGCTGCTGCCAACATTGCTTGTATCTGCGAGACCTGGAGACACGACGACGTAACATTGCCGCAATTACTTTCTTTGGCACTTACGACAGCGAACTTGACTCCCCCATTACGGAGCAGGAATTCCTGAGCAGCATGGGCAATCTGAAAACCGACAAGGCTATCGGCCCGGACGGTATTCCTGCAGAACTTCTCAAACTGCTTTATGGTCAATGGCACAGGTACCCCCTCGACCTTTTAAATTACATCTTTTTGATGATTATACATCCGGAAGGATGGATGAGTGCCAGCTTGTTCACGCTCTTTAAGAAAGGTGATAGAAATAATCCGGAAAATTATAGAGCGATAGCCTTTACAAATGAGTTCTCGAAATTGCTTTCCCAGATAATCGTGGCGAGGATGGAATCCTAGGCAGCTCAATCCAACGTTCTTCCCACAGAGCACTCTGGCTTTAGGAGAGGTCGTTCAACCGAGGATAATATCTTCACCCTCCTTGCCGCCTGCCAGATTCATTTAAGACACAAGGCCGCGAAATGTTACCCTTTTCGTCGATTTCCGCCGCGCCTTTGATTCCGTCCCCGATGATCTTCTGTGGCAAAAGCTCTACAGCCTCGGTCAAAAGTGCCAAATTGATCAGATTTTTAAAGGCTATGTACTCGAACGCAATGGTCTCCACCACGAATGCGGGTACTCTCTCGGAACACTTTAGGGTTTCTATCGGTGTACTGCAGGGAGAAATTATTAGCCCTCTCCTTTTTATTCTCTTTCCTGCCGACATACCGGATTATTTCCGTACACGAGGGGTGAGAGGTATCGACATTACGCGGACGTACGACCTTCTGATGTTACTTTTTGCCGACGCCCTGACGATTTTTGCCTACTCTCCGGTGGATTTAAAGGCAAAGCTCCGTAATCTAGAGGATTACTGCCTCCAAAATTCACTTACTGTTAATACTGACAAAACCAAAATAGTCGTTTTCAAAAAAGGTGGAGGCCTTGACTCGGCCTCAAGATATTTTACGTATGCAGGGAATCCGGTTGAGATAGTCCCTGTTTACAGATATCTAGGCATAATCGTCTCGTCGTCGACAAGGGGTGTCAGGGCTGCCGAGGACGCCATATTGAGGACGCAGCAGGCATCTGCCTCTGTCCTCGCTCTGGTGGCCTCGGTGAAGGCGGATGCGTGGGCAGGTATCTTGAAAGTATATCAGGCGATGATTATCTCGGTGTTGCTCTATGCCGCCCCATGTTGGGCCCTTCAATACTTTGATCATCTTGAAGCTATATAGATTGAATTCTTCAAGCGTGTTTTCCGTTTGCCTAGAGCGACTCCGTCTTATTTGGTTCGCCTGGAACTCGGTCTCTACCCTATATCTGTTGAGATCACAAAACGAGCGATGTTATACATTTTACGACTGCTAAAACCAGCCTTTTGATAGTCTCCCCCGTATGGTGTTATTGCGCCTCTTTGAACTAGACCAAATGAGGAATAACCTTCATTCCTACAATTGGGTCTCCCAACTAAACCTCGTTCTGTGCTCTCCACAGTATGCTGATTTGTGGACCAACCTGTCCCCGGACTTTTGGGAAGCAAATATGGTTAAAGCCTGTCAGGATTTTGCGCATCAACAGCGTGTAAAAGACTTGCAGCGTTACTCATCCTCGAACTCTCCCCTGTTCCCTCTTCTTAGAGTGTTGACCGATGGCTTCGACAATTTGTACCCAGGCTGTTGCCCCATAGCGTATGCTCGAGTGAGGATGCAATTGAGAAATGCTACGGTGCTTCTGCGATCTTTCGTTCTGGACCAAGCTATTTTTAAGTTTGACCAAACTGCGAATTGCCCGCTTTGTAACATGGATGAAAATGATACCTTCTATCATTTTTTAGGTAATTGTCCGCATGTGGAACCGTGTCGGGAACGTCTACTTAGAAGTGCGAGATTGGCTGAGTGCTCCGCGTCGAATCCACTGGCCATTCTGCTGGCGGCCGAAGACCTTGAGGCAGCGAGGCTTCTCTATTATTTTGCGAAAAGCTGTTTCCGTAGAAGGTCTTTTATGCTAAACCTGTAAGAGCGTGTTTTCTTTTTCCTTTTTTCTTTTTAATGTACCAGCGTCTACCTTCGTGTGACCTACTAGTATTGTACATTGATTATTAGCGGCATTGGTTCTGCGTTCACGTTTCTTCTTATTGTAATTTTTATTGTAATTTTTATTGTAATTATTATTGTAATTATAGCGCTATAGATTATACTCCGGGAACGAACCTCTTTCCCAATAGAATTTTTGCATTCTGATTTAAGGGAAATAAATATATATATCTATCTATCTAAAATTTAAAAGCATAAAAAACTCAGACCAAATGTAAATTTCTAATATATTTAGTATAAATAATATAATTAGCATAAACAATAAAAACTAATTAATTCATCATGTTTAATTGAGATCTTTTACAAGACACCCGCTGGATATTCCAGAGGGTCTCACGGAAAACGTCACCAACGCATAATACGAATCATACCCGTGGCATTTTTTACTATTCTAGGAATTTTCTTCCATGTAAGCTCATTATGGCGACCCCATCGTCGCAATGTTGCCCTCATAAAACAACAAAAGTTCCAGGTAGGTGGCTCTGGCGCCGGGCAGATTACCTCGCCAAATTTAAAAGCCCAGAAAACTCACACCAATTGTAAACCGATTCTTAATAACATTTTGCCAATATCCGTTCGAGTGCGCAGCTCGAAATTCCGTTCATATACAACTAATAACATATTTAAACTATTAGAAATTACAACATTTCGAAAATGTATTAATCAAAAGGTTCAAATCGACCATTAAACGACCAATATACGCCGCGCGCACGTTGAATTGCCGATTGTTAATAACTTTTTGCCAAGATCCGTTCGAGTGCGCAGCTCGAAATTCCGTTCATACATTACTAATAACATATTTAAACCAGGGACCGATGCGTACACGTTTGCCGTTTCCGTGTCGTGTCCCAAACACGACACGTTAAGGTTTTTCAATTCGTTTTCGTGTCCGCCACGAACACATTAGCTAACTATGAATCATTTCGTGGTCTACACATACACGTTAGCAACGGGAGATACGTGTTCGTGTCCAACACGAAAACGAATAATATATTGTTAATGTGTCCATGTCGGACACGAAAACGATTCATTATTGCTAGCGTGTTCGCGGCGAGACACGCGAAATTTTTAGGGAATATGCACTATTCAATCTACAAACTAACGTATTTTTCCAAATTATGGTTAGTTATTACGGAAATTTTTTAAAAATTGGTTTTTGTTTTACTCACAAAGTTGACATTGAAAGTTTCAAACACTTCGGGAGTCGAGGGAATTTCAATAAATCGAAATTTCCTTCGCACCGAAAATTCAAGGAAAGTTCAAAGAAGTTTTTTGTAAAGTTATAGACTAATCTGACTTGTAGTTTTCAAGTAACAATTGAAAGTTGTAATGCTGTCGCGTCGCGTCGTCTCGAATATTCGTGAAAAAGAAAGAGAAATATCCCTAAAAATTTCATTAAAAAATTCAAATTATTGTAAAAGATTTGACGAGTTAAAGACAAAATAATTAAGTTATTTTTTATTTCAAATAATTTCGTTTCTTGCGATTATATTAAAAACGAAAAGGGACAGAAATTTTTTATTTTAACAAAAAATTCGCGTAATTAATTTTCCTATTAAGATATCTAATGAAAACTTTAAAATTCGAAAGTCAAAAAATTACGAGCTGAGGGGCCAACAAATTCTCCGGCGTTTCGCGCGTATCTCCTTTTGAGCGCCAGGGGTTCAATTTCTTGGTGTATATATACATTTTACCTATACAATTACATATACCTTTATATACGTTTATATGCATTTGTTTACGATATTATGAATTGTACAGAATTTACATATAATTGTATACATTTTTTGTATGCAATTGTATACAATTGTATAGGAATCATTTTTAGGCGTGATTTTAAAAATTGTTCATTGGACGAAAAACAAAAATCATTTATCCTACGACATAATTGTAGCGAATAGTATTTTTCGGTACCATAGTCGTAAAACCCGATTTCACGGACTACTTTCAGTCCGTAAAATGGAATTTCACGGACCTCTATTAAAACACTGAAACAGTATCTGCGCTGTCACTAACATAACTCCTTGCGGACTTCAAGCAATCCGCGAAATCGGGGTTTGCAGCTATCGGTACCGAAAAACAATGTTCGTCATACGACCGTAACAGTGATTTCACTGCCCAAAGCGATCGTTCGTGTGTCGTTGCGATCGCTTTGGTCCGTGAAATCAATTTTTACGGCCTTATGACGAAAGTTACGAACCTTCACTTTGGGCTGCAGAAACTTTTACGTCCGTGTGTCGAACATTATTTTTCGGTACTGATAGCTGTAAAAATTCGATTTTTCGGACTGCTTTAGTCCATAAGGGTGACCGCTCAGATACACTTTCAGTGCCTTTACATTAAGTCCGTGAAATTCACTTTTAAGGCCCAAAAGTAGTCCGTACAATCGGAGTTTACTGCTATGATACCGAAAAAATATTGTGTGATCATCTTTAGTACAATATTGTGATACTTTTTTCCATCCAAGTTATAGTAGTATATATTTTTCAACGAGAATCATGATTGGTTGTTGGTTGGCATATACCTACAATTCCCCCTCATAAATAAGACTAGGTACTAGTGCCCATAACTAATACTCACTAGTTCTCAACTCAAAATTCTTTTTAAATTTGGATTTTGTTGACTATATGTTACCCCAAGTGTACGGGGACGTCCTTGAGGTCGACCTCGACGGTCATTTCAAGAAGTTTGATTGACTACAGGAACCATTTTCGAATACCTCTAACCTTGAGATGACTTTCAAGTTCACCCCCAAGGATGGCGATCCTGAGCAATGTGGTAAAAAACTGTGCGCGACACGTGGACTCCATAATCGGAGGCCCGAACACCTGGTGCATGTATTCCAGCTAAAGTGGTAAAAAACTACGGAGCGCGACACGTGGACTCCATAACCGGAGACCCGAATACCTGGTGCATATATTTCAGCAAATGTGGTAAAATACTACGGAGCGCGACACCTAGACTCTATAATCGGCGACCCCGAACGCCTGGAGCACGTGTTTCATCTAATGTGGTAAAAAAGTATGGAGCGCGACACCTGGACTCCGTAATCATCGATACCGAACACCTGATGCACGTGTTTCAGCTAATATGACAAAAAGCTATGAAGCACGACACGTGGACTCCATAAACGGCGACCCCGAACACCTGGTGCATATATTTCAGCTAATGTGGTAAAATACTACGGAGCGCGACACCTGGACTCTATAATCGGCGACCCCGAACGCCTGTACCACGTGTTTCATCTAATGTGGTAAAAAAGTATGGAGCGCGACACCTGGACTCCCTAATCGTCGACCCCGAACACCTGATGCACGTGTTTCAGCTAATATGACAAAAAGCTATGGAGCGCGACACCTGGACCCCGTAATCGTCGACCCCGAACACCTCGTGCACGTGTTTCAGCTAATGTGACAAAAAGCTATTGTCCGCGACACGTGGACTCCATAAACGACGACCCCGAACACCTGGTGCATATATTTCAGCTAATGTGGTAAAATACTACGGAGCGCGACACCTGGACTCTATAATCGGCGACCCCGAACACTTGGTGCACGTGTTTCAGCTAATGTGGTAAAAAACTACGGAGCGCGACACCCGGACTCCATAAACGACGACCTCAAGCTCAAATACCTAGTGCACGTATTTCTATATTCTTTTCAATTCAATTATTAATGCGTAGAAATCTTTAACATATACACATTTAGCGTGTTCGTGGTTGAACACGAAAACGATTTTCTTTTGTTAACGTGTCTGTGACGGGCACGAACACGATTCGCCTTTGTTAATGTGTTTGTGGTGGACACGAACACGATTGTAATTTTATTATGGTGTTCGTGGCGAATACGACAACGATTCATAATCGCTAACGCGTACGTGTCCCAACACGACACGACACAAACATGATTTAACGTGTCGTGTCGTGTCCGTGTCGGTCCCTGATTTAAACAAATAGAAATTACAAAATTTCGATAACGTATTAATCAAAAGGTTCAAATCGACCATTAAACGACCAATATACGCTGCGCGCATGTTGAATTACCGATTATTAATAACTTTTTGCCTTGATCCGAGCGAGTGCGCAGCTCGAAATTCCGTTCATACAATACTAATAACATATTTAAACAATTAGAAATTACAAAATTTCAAAAATATATTAATCAAAAGGTTCAAATCGACCATTAAACGACCAATATACGCCGCACGCACGTTGAATTCCCGATTGTTAATAACTTTTTTCCATCTCGAAATTGCTTTTAAATATTTCTAATAGTTATATCAACTGTAGAATATTACTGTTTTTAACAGAAATTGTGTATTTGTTGGTAATTTTTGGGAAAAAAGACGGGGGGCCCATGACACCCTAAATGTTGAGTTTCGTCGGTGAGCCGGCCCTGCCGAACCGTTCACTGAACGTTCAGAACTTCAGGCACATCAATGTTTTCAATTTTTTTGTTGAAGCGTAAATTTTTTTTCATTTCCATGGCAATTTTTTTTCTGCGATCGCCGGTGATGAATCGGCGGTGAGATTCTTTATTGTGTTGAAACGGACATGATATTTGAACTTGAACTTCTGTATCTTGAAATGGCAGTAAAGTTTCTCCACGAATAATAAATGTGTACTTGGTGCACGCCGTATTAAAACAATGTGCATTTGCTCTAAATAATACAACATTTTGTCTATATTTTGGGGGCCTAATTCTGCACCAGGAATCATCAAAGCTTAAAATACAATATGGAAAGGTGACTTTGAACACATCATTAAAATCATTAGTCCATCCTTTCTTCAAATTCCTGTTTCCACTCCACCATTTCCTCCAAAATGAAGCAGGCAAAGCTAGTATACAGCCTTCAGTAATTATATTTGCAGTGTCTACTTCCCTTACATTCGTACTATTATTTTTGTTTGGTGCATGCCTGACATTCGAGGAATCTAGGAAATTATAAGCGGTTTCATCCTCAGAATTACCCATACTGAACTGGGCTTGTGCTGTTTTCCCAAATAGCGACTCATCAATCGGGAATAAATCTTTACTTGAATTATCTGCCACAGTGGGTTGGTGGGGCTGCACAACATTTTGATCATTTAGGGCGACTTCTGTTAACTCTAATTCAAATTGAACACCATCATCAGACGTATATTCCATTCCATTAAAATTATTGTCACCATTAATTACATTCTGGAATTTTTCGTTATTTCCCAAATTTGCAAATTCAGTTACATTCTGAGTAATGTACTTTTTTTTTATTCTCTTTATTATTGGGAAGCTCTTTTAACATCACCTGAGTGCAGTTATTTAAGGTGTCTTCCCTCCCTTTCGGGTTTAAGGCACCCCCCCCCCCCACGGGGGAATGGGGCCAAATTTTAGTGATGCGCCAGCACCGCTGGTTGTGCACACTTAAAAAAGATATACAACAAGTCAGCTACCACATTTATTAGCAACAAGCTGCCTGCCTTGATGCTTCTGTTGGTTCAGAGAACCTTTCTAACGTTGCCACGGCCCGCTAGAGGCCAACCCTTTCTGCGGTTACTGCCTGCACGGACACGGCACGCCGTAGCGCTCCCCCGTGTGGAACCCGCCGGCAGGGGCTTGACACCGCACCCTAGCTCCCCAGTACGGTGGGTCTCTCGAGTCGTTTCACGATCAGGCATTCGTCGGCACAGACCAGCCGAACGATCGGGTCCGTGAGGTCGTCAATTCTCAAAACTTGCTAAGAGAAGCGGATCTTTCAAAAGCATTGCTCCTCTTCGAGCTCGGGCACTTCGACCCCTCACTCTTCCACAATTAAATTGTGGACGGAGATAACCCGCTCCGCTCTCTTCCACAAGTCCCCTGCGGGGGCTCTTTTAACATCAATAATAATGTTGCCTTTTTCATGTTAGCGCGTATCGTTGCAGTGCATTTATCTGGATATGCGAGTTTACATAGTTCTTTCCATTTACTATTTTTATGTTTATATGGATATTTCAATAGTTCATTAAGTACCGTCTCATAATCATTTATGTCAAAATTTTCATCTATACACTGCACGATGCGATCTAGGGTGATAAACCTTGTGCCCCACGCCTTTGTGAGCTCCCTATGAGGAATTAACCATGAAATTTTAGCGCATACAAATGTTACGCTCGAAGAAATTTCAAGAGTATTAAGAAATCAAGAAATTATAAAATGGATGGTAATAAAAAACGAAGGAGGTGAGAATTGTAGAAGACCTGATGCCTCTTTGGAAAACACGCTTTGTCATGACATCGGGCAAGCGTCGAACCATGTCTAGACTGGTTCAATTCCAAAGAGGTGTCTATCAGGGAGATTCTCTGAGTCCTCTGCTCTTCTGCATCTCACTATTGCCTCTATCCGTTGTTCTCCGGAAATCTCAAGGGTACATGTGTGGACCGCCTGGTGAACGTGTACATAATATCACCCATCTTTTCTATATGGATGATCTTAAATTATACGCATCAGGCGAAGATCAATTACATCGATCTCTGAACATCGCCCTCACATACTCGAGAGATATCGGTATGGAATTCGGATTGGACAAGTGTGCAGTCGTTCATTTGCACAGAGGAAGGTCAGGCTCACATAACAACGATATGGAGCTCGTCAACGGAAATGTCATCCGCCACCTTAGCGCCGAAGAAGCCTACACATACCTGGGCATACCTCAAAGGCATGTCCAGGATGTGCAGGCTGCTAAAACCACCATCATTAAGAAATACCGGCGCATTCTCCGTCAGATCTGGTCATCAGAATTGACCGGGAGAAATAAGGTGGCAGCCACGAATATGTTGGCCGTATCACCAGTGCTCTATTCTTTTGGAGCACTGAAGTGGAACGTTGACGAGCTAAGGGATCTTGACCGAAGCACACGGAAGATGATTTGTATGCAACGCAGTTTGCATCCAAGATCTTCCGTGGAACGACTGTATTTGCCCCGAAATATGGGAGGTCGTGGCCTTTTAAACCTGGAGTGTATGCATGGCCGATTGGTCCTCGAAACGGCTTGCGACGTGATTAATCGAACGGAGGATCCCCTGATGATGCTAGTACATCAGCATGAAATTCAGGGGAAGGGGGCGTTTTTGCACAACGCGGCGGAACGAGCGGCGCGAAACCTCGGTCTGGTTTTCAACGTGGGACGTAGTGGTGCACAGGAGGCTGAATCAGTCATCAATCTGTGCCCAGTGCGTCTCAGGGCTAACATACGGAAGGAACAACTCCGTATGTTGGAGGGAAGGCATATCGACAAGCCGTTGCATGGACAATTCTTTCGAAATGTCCAACAACTTGGCTTGTCGGCAGAGATGACCTTCTCCTTCTTAAGATCAGCCGGCTTGAAATCCGAGACCGAGGGTTTTATCTTCGCATGCCAGGATGGGGTCATCAATACCTTAGCGTATCGCCAGAACATCTTACACCAGGCGGTACAGAGCACGCTTTGTAGATTGTGTAGATGTCATGCTGAGACACTAATGCATCTTTTGGCAGCATGCCCAATATATGCAGTTTCAGCATACATCGAACGTCACAATGCGGCTCTTCGAGTGCTGTATTACCATCTTCGCAGCACTTATGGTATTGATGCAACCCCAGTTTTGCCGTACGTCCCCACTGATATTGAATCCGTTGTCGGGAATGAGTCGTGCCGAATATACTGGAATTACTCATTCCCGACGAGCAGGCAAATATCAGCCAATAAGCCTGACATCGTCCTTGTTGACTTCGATGACAAATCCATCTTCGTCATCGAGTTTTCTGCACCAGCTGAAACAAATATAGTCAGCAAAGAGGACGAAAAACGGATGAAATATCAGGAACTCCTGTTCGAGATTCGCAAGCTGTACCGAGGGTTCAAAATCAAGCTCGTCGTGCTGATAATTGGAGTGCTGGGAGGAATGACGCCAACTTTCCTCCAAAACATCAAAAGCATTTCGGCCCGTCGAGAACATGCAAATTCCATCGCAGGCCGAATGCAGAAAGCAGTGCTGCTGGGACCTCTCCGTTTACTGAGGTCACACGAAATCCTGTAACCACTAACCCAATGGTAGAGGGAGTGGTTACAGTTGCAAACAAAATGGCCCGGTGCAGTCTGCAGCGGAGGAGATGGATATCGGAGCCACTTTTCTGCTGCAGACTGCACACGTGGATTCTGGAGGGCCAAGGGAGGTTAGGGTTTTAGTCGGTAAACTTTGCCGTTAACATCAAAGGTGAGGGAGTCCGACACACGGGGGGTTACACAACATCTTCAACCCCCTATGGTGCCTAATGCATTTCCCCCTCCGTCAAAAAAAAAAATTATAAAAAACGTGATTGCACAGAAAATATCGGAAAAATTAATCGAAATATTAAAATTAACTCCGTTTGGATGAAAGATGAAAGGACCCATATTATCGCCAGTAAATACTTTACAGACATGCACAATACATAATTTATTTTACAAGTCACTTAATGACTAAAGTTTTCAAAAAATTCAAATTTCAATGTGGAGTAATTATATGCTATTTCATGAAATAATACGAGTCTTCGCATGAATGAATTCTACATAAATTTCTCAAATAATTATAAAGAAAAAAACACTTCATTCACCAAGAATGTATTTCAAACGGCCTATCGAAAGTCGGCATCCCAGGTTTTCGATGGCAAATGAAATTACATTTTATTAGTATTAATTGATGTATACCTCATCCATACATTATGAATTGAATTTGACAGCGGAAACTTCGAATCTTGAATTTCTTTAGTTCATATAAAATACATTCCTTTTAAATTTTATATTTGTTTATTTATAATTATTTCAAGAATTGTATTTACGAATGATTCATGCAAAAATTTGAATTCTGCATATGTTTTGTTTCCTGAAATAACACAAATTCTTCACAAGTTCCGTAAGATGCTTATGCAGGCCGCGGCGTTTGTATCCTGCGGAACTCCGCTCGTATCACCGGCCAATCAGCGTAAGGTGCGCGAAACCCATGCGCGTGAATGTTCTCGACCTGGCATCACTGCTAAGAGGCCGGACGTGTGTTTCTGCCATGGAGAATAGACATAAGGAGACCGCACTTGGTTCTCCTTCCCTATAGCGTTTCATTGGCGATCAGTGTCGGAGTACGTATGCCTATATATACTTGTGACGTCACGATGGACGACTCGGGTTATTTCGGGTTGATGCGAGGTTTGACTTCGGGAACGTCCGCTTCTGTGTGTACGGGTGCTCGCAACTTTTACCCGGTTTGTCGTGTGGAGTTTAAACCACCAAGAACTTTTATTTAATTATAATCCAAGTGCGATGAATTATGACTTATTGTGATAAATTTGTACTAATATTACTGCGTTTTAAATATTTTTTAATTTGAGAGATTAACAATTTCATGTGCCTGAAGTTGAGTCGACTTAAAGTCGTTTTTTTTTAATTATATTTTTACCGTGATCCGACAAACTTTTAAATAGTTCATCAGAGTAGGAACTTTTATTTCAAAATTTTAAAGCAATTCGTGAAGTTTTTATTTCAAACCAAGGCATTGGTTATGGTTTATAAAAAATTGTTTATATTTTACCGTGATCCGACAAACTTTTGAATAGTTCATCAGGGTAAGAATTTTTATTTCAAACTCTTAAAGTCATTCGAGAAGTTTTATTTTAAACCAATTTAAAAAAAAATCCTACTCTGATGAACTATTTCAAAGTTTGTCGGATCACGGTAAAAATATAAACAATTTTTTATAAACAATAGCCAATGCCTTGGTTTAAAATAAAATCTTCTCGAATGGCATTAAAAGTTTGAAATAAAAATTCTTACCCTGATGAACTATTGAAAAGTTTGTCGGATCACGGTAAAAATACAAACAATTTTTTATAAACAATAGCCAATGCCTTGGTTTAAAATAAAAACTTCTCGAATGGCATTAAAAGTTTGAAATAAAAATTCTTACCCTGATGAACTATTCAAAAGTTTGTCGGATCACGACAAAAATATAAACAATTTTTTATAAACAATAGCCAATGCCTTGGTTTAAATTAAAAAATTCTCGAATGGATTCAAACGTTTGAAATAAAAATTTCTACCCTGATGAACTATTCAAAAGTTTGTCGGATCACGGTAAAAATATAAACAATTTTTATAAATCAGTTACGCTGAAAACAATGAGAATGAATTTTACAAACTCTTGGTAATTTTCATTGCATATAAATTTGATAATATTACCACGTATAACATAAAACCTTTAACAATTGAGATCAAGGATTGTACATTGTTGTAAATTTACGTGACATTACTGTAATTTTAATATATTATTCTAAAAACAAAATAAATCTTTACTTCTAAAATTTTCTTTTAGCAAAGTTAGAGTTGAGTAATGGCAAAGTATTAATTTTGGTTTCGCATTATCAGTTTTATCTGTTTAATTCATTTTGCACTATCTTTAAAGGTTTTTTGATTATTTCCTTCATTAATGAAGTACGTGTTAAATGTTTATACAGGGTCATCGAAAAGTATCGGACCCCCCTAATATCTTCAGTTAGAATACACTTAGGAGAAAATGTCCAATAGCAAAGTTGTATGGTTTCAAGCGGGGAGTAAGATGATGACCTTGACTTTGACCTTGACCATGTCCTTCAAGGTCATTTCAAGGTCAATCTTATTTTTTTAAATAGAACCCCCTACATTTTATTGCATATTCTTATAGCTTATCTCGAGAGCTTTCCAAAACACTATAATAAAATATTTTTTTATGAAGTACTTTTTGAGTTATAAAGGTTTGAAGTTTTTCCGAAATGCATTCTTACTGAAAATATTAGGGGGATCCGATTAATGTATTTTCTTCAAACCAATTAATTGGTCTCATTATTCCGCGCACAAAAGTATTAAGGTTATGATTACTGAAAACTAAATAATATTTTACAAGATATTCTACATTTTGTGTCAAAAAATTGTTAACTTCAAACCTTTATAACTCAAAAAGTACTTAATAAAAAAATATTTTATTAGAGTGTGTTGGAAAGCTCTCGAGATAAGCTATAAGAATATGCAATAAAATGTAGGGGGTTCTATTTAAAAAAATAAGATTGACCTTGAAGGACATGGTCAAGGTCAAAGTCAAGGTCATCATCTTACTCCCCGCTTGAAACCATACAACTTTGCTATTGGACATTTTCTCCTAAGTGCATTCTAACTGCAGATATTATGGGGGTCCGATACTTTTCGATGACCCTGTATAATAGAAGAGGTGAAACTGTCAGTGCGAAACCAAAATTAATAATTTCACACTAATCAACTCTAACTTTGCTAAAGGAAATTGTTGTAGGTGAAGATTTATTTTGTTATTATAATATTATAATACACAAATCCAAATGCAATTATGTAAAGCAAAGCATGTATATACCTGTAAGAATATGAACTTTGGTATCGCATTGTCAGTTCTACTGTCAAGCTAAAACTGGCTGGGTGTTGAAGCCCAAGCAACTGTTTTCAACGACTTAACTGAATCCGGCCATAATAGGAATGGCATTCGAATGGTATTGCATAAAATTTTTTCTTGTATCCACACCATAAGCATTTATGAAATTAATGTTCATTAGCGACCAACTAATTTGTTTTATGCTACATATGTAGTATGTTATGTTGATTAGTGTCAAAATATATGTTCACATGAGAATTACCTTTATTCGTATATGCATGCATTGCTATTAGGCGACAAACATATTTTTGAACATTATATTGACTAAATGTGAAGTTGCTCAGTGGAGATCTTAACTAAATATTGAGGTAAAATAAATAAAATCAATTAGTTATATCATAAATATAATTCAAGGAATTTAACACTCGGTAAAATTTCAAATTACGAAGAAGTGGCTAAATCGATTATCCGAGTCAGTAAGGATCAAATCTTACTGACTCGGATAATCGATTTAGCCACTTCTTCGTAATTAGTTATATCGTTTTATTTTACCTTAAGATTTAGTTAAAAGAACTAAATGTAGTTGGATTAACTAATTATTTGATCCTCACTGGGCAACATCACATTTAGTTAATATTACCAAGTTTTTTTCACTGTGTACTAATGCTCGATTTTAATGACAGTACTTTAGACAGTACAGTATTTTAATTCAGTACTTATACTATCAAGGAAATATTTAATACGATTATGTAATACTTACATGGAAACATTATTTTCCGACGCAGTTCAAAGTTAGATTATTTTAATATTGTGCACATATTGTTATATTATACTATTAATCATTAATGTATATAGAAAACTTTGTTATAATAAAGCTTGGTGTCATTAAAAGACGAATGTAATGCAATCTACTATTAAATTTATAATTAACTATTGGACTAATATTACTTATTTTTATATCAAAATACATAATCATAAATAATTCATATTAAATAATACAGAATTACAGTGTTTTAAATACAAATAATGCTTTCGCTATGTCTATCTATTACGGCAGTTTAAAATAGCCGCGCGGTCAGGCACGTGGCCAACGTACACCTCAGTTAAGTTCGACTTCGTTCATGGGCGTAACCGAGTCGTCCTTATCGATAGTAATGCCACCGCGCTGAACTTTTGACGTCCTTTCCTTCGACGGATTACACGAACGCCTGCAAGCCCCAAGTGCGGTCTCCTTATGTCTATTCTCCATGTTTTCTGCGTTCCGGAATTTGCGAACATATTTCGATAGATGGGCGTCCTACCGCAGAAAAGGAGGACCATGAACGAACGTTTGATTGAAGCGCCAATAAATAGGAATCGCCCCAGTGCCGAGAAACGCATTTTCAAGCTACAGGTGTCGCTCGCACGCGAACAGGCGCTAAAATCAATCTGCTTAAAGCTATCAGGATTGCGTCAAGAACTATTTGAAAAGAATTTGTATCAATATAAATATGGGTGATTCTCCTGAAAGGGACCCGTTTTCGTAATTTTTTTATGAGAAAATTTTTTGTCGAAATATTTTTTTTCTTTTTATGAAATATGTTCTGGATACGTTTTGGAGTGAGAATCCACTGTTGCGCAAAATTCACGACTAATATTAATAATTTTATAACCCTTTTTATATTTCAAAATATTCATGTGCATTAAATGATGACAATTATTATATTAAACGTTAAATATCAGTCTATATGGATGTAAAACCCATAAATTAGATTAGTTGATGTATATATATCATTAAATATTTAAAATTCAAAATGGCGGATTCAATATGCCGAACCGAAATTATTAAAAATTGTTTAATTAGGCTAAAATCGATTACTCGGGGGGTTTCCGGGTCGCTGGTCATGAATCCATTACCAGATATTGAAAATTCAAAATGGCGGATCCAATATAACGGACAAAATTCTGAAAAAGTTGTTTGATTGGGCTACAGTCGAGTACTCATGGGTTTCTGGGGTCTCTATTATTAGTCATAATAATAATCATATAGCTTGAAAATTTTGTTTAAATAATAATATATTACAGTAGTTTAATTTTCAAAATAAATGTAATATGGCAAATAATTTTAGTATGAAAAATATAATGTAATAATTACATAAAAATTGAAGTATGTAACATTACATGCAATAGTCATTTATTGAGATCAGCACACATTAACAATATATACAAGTAACACTTAATACAATATAACATGGTTACAATACAACGTTACTTTTTAGTTTTCCTTCTCGGTTGCTTTCTCGAAGATTGAGTGTTTTTCTGATCTGGCGTTGTTTTTCTAGTTCTAACATTTTTAGGCTTCTTTTCAAATTCGTTGTTCACAAATTTTAATTCTCCCAAATAATAGTGTGTGCAATTTTGATTCATTTGGCAATCGTAACAGCTCATTTCGTTGAATCGAATTATATCTTTATCAGATCTGGTCCACTTAAATTGATGCACGTTCATCGTTCCGGCAAAAGGTAGAAGATTCTTCGGTAATTTTTCATCAATAATATTAATTTCATCTTCGCTGATTTCTGCCATGAAGATTTTTTGACAACTTTCTTTTAGTTTAGTTACTAGAGTTTCAAAGTTATTAATATCGTCACCATGAACAACCAAGGAGTCAGCGGTTCGTTTTATGTAACCACCAATTCCATCCGCTGGCCCTTTCCCGTGGCCTGCTTCCGAATAATTGTAAACGATATTATCAAAATTATCGTACATTTTTGGAATCAGATTACAGATTAGCCAGAACATGCTTTTGTTACGGTACTGGGTAGAAGGACCATCACTTTGGAAATGAATGGTATTCAATGTTGGAAATTTTGTTAAGGCGTTATCGAGTACAGGTTTTAAATGAGCTAATATAGATGCAGAATCGTGCCGTAACGATTTTGAAAACGTGCAAAAGCCTTGAGAAAAATCTTTGCAATATAACATACCTGTATGTAAGGCTACTTGTTCCTTAGACGCTCCAAAATGTACTGATTGTGGTTCGTGTGCATATTTACATAAATAATTTTCACTCCAATCCATCAAAATAAACACGTCGTTCTCGGAAAGCGAACTTTTTATCATTTTTGTAGCGTTGTGTTGTTGAGTAATACGTTGCGTATGTGCCATAAATGGAATTAACCACTTAGATTCAAAAGTACTTTGAATATTGCTTATTGTTGTTTTTATATTATCCTTTAATGTTAATTGAACTATTATTTCATTCTTTGTTTTCGAGGAAATTCTCTTCTCTTTTTTCGTTACCCATTGTTGATAACAAACTTCATCATTTTTATCTCTATTTTCGCCAATTTTAATATTCTTAAGTTGACAATCAACACATTTTCGGAGCATACAATTTTCGGAATTAGATTGACAGACCATCGAATTTATCACTTCAGCAATACTTTTTTCCACGATAATATTTTTGCTTATCAACGCGTGTACAATTAAATTTACATTTTCATGTTTGACGCACAAACATGTGTCACGGGAACTAATTTTAGGTGGAATGATCCAAAAAGGCAGTAATTTTGCAAAGTATGAATAGCTAATTTTGATGTTCGTAATGTCGAAACAAAACTTTTTATACAGTGACTTTATTGGTGCGTTCAAAGATGTTTGCATTTTAATTTTATTTCTAGTTATGCAATCTTTCTTACCTGGTCTAATTCGACTATTTTCAACATAAAATTGTTCAACAATTTTTTGTAATCGTATCTTTCTCATTTGTTGAACGTTCGATGATGCAGGCTTTGGCTTGTGTGGGATCACTTTATTGGAATAATTTTTCTTGTTCGTTGCCTCTTCATTTCCTTCCACTAAGCGTCTAATTACTTGTTTACTTTTATATGACTTTGTGTCTTTATATGCCATTCTAATTCTTTCTATCAACGATTCACTTTTTAATATCCGTGTAGCTGATCTTGATCTTACTCTTAGTAATTTTCGTTCCACTGTTTTCAATTTTCGTTGCAATTTTTCATTTTGATTCTTCAATTCTTGATTCTTTCTAAAAAGTTTCGAATCTTGACTTTTCCTTATTCTTTTTCGGCCTCGACGTGATTTGGTTTCGTTGTTAGCATTATTTTTTACGAATTCAATGTTTCTAGTTTTCAACTTTTGTTTGTAACGTTTCTGTGCTTCTCGGTGTTTCTTTTTGTACTTCACAATTTCATCTTCTGTCATATTTTTCCTTGATTTAACTTTACCAGCTGCAACTCTCTTCGCAAATCTTTCTCTCTCTCGCTGTTTACTGAGTATGTGCTTTTCTGGATCATTCTACAAGTCTACACTTGATTTGAGATTCTCTTTTCTGTTTTAATCTAGCTTCAGATGTTTTAGTTTTTTTTGCCTGCAACGAACGCAATATTTGTAAACGTGTAGGTTAGAATTGACATTTATACTTAAAAAAAAGTATTTGAAAAATTCTGTACATTTCTTGTTACGATGTGTTATTAATTGAGCATTAATGAAGTGTACGTACCATTTTTTCTTATTATTTCCTCAAATTCATATATTTTAAAAGCAAAAAACTATTGACGGCACGATGATATATCACAAGGTTTGAAATATTTAACGTTAGCAACGTATTTCAATTGTTCGCATGACATTTCTCATGAAATACCAACCGTACGAACAATATAAGATTTACATTTTTTGTTTTAATAATTTATAGTTTTATTTAATAACAAATTCAGAATACAATGAGTATTCATTGTCAGTTTTATGTCAATCAGATTAATGTTCCTTGGCTTCGAATTTTCAAATCTGGCTACATATTCGCGATATGTCTGGCTACATGTTCGTGATGATCAGCTCGTACGAAAACCCCGCAGTACTCACTATTACCTGGATCAGATAAAATTTGTGCATTTCGATTGGCCATCTTGGATTCACCATTTTGAATATGTAAAATCTAAATCTACATTCGTCATCAGCGACCACGAGAATTCCCGAATACTCAGCTGGATCACCATCGGGAAGTTTTTCATATTTCGGTCGGCCATATTGGATTCGCCATTTTGCATTTTCAAAATCTGACTTTAGATTCGTAATCAGCGACCTTGAAACCCCCCGGGTATCCAATTTCATCAAGTTTGGGCAATTTTTCACATTTTACACAGCCATCTTAGATCAGCCATTTTGAATTTTTAAAATTTGACTTCAGATTCGTAATCAGCGATTCCGAAAACCTCCGAGTACCCAATTTCAACAAGTTTGGGCAAATTTTCACATTTCACTCGGCCATTTTAAATTTTCAAAATCTGACCTCAGATTCATAATCAGCGACTCCGAAAATCCCCGAGTACCCAATTTCATTACGTTTGGACAATTTTTCACATTTCACTCGGCCATCTTGGATCCGCCATTTTGAATTTTCAAAATCTAACTTCATATTCGTTATCAGCGACCTCGAAAACCCTCGAGTACCCAATTTCATCCCGTTTGGATAATTTTAAGTAACAAATTTTAGCTATTTTCCTCGTAAAGAAATATGTATGTGTAAAGGGACAAATAGAGGCCTATTTACTTATATAAAACATAAATAAAACATTTTTGTTATATTTTTAACTATTGTATATATTTAAAATAAAGTATTTTTCAATATTTAGAAATAATACTTGCAAAATAAAATGGTAGATTAATTTTTATGCAATTATGTAAAATGTCTTCGGAGATCACCCGTCTTCGGAGATCATTTATTGACATATTATTGAATTTCATTAAATAATAAATAGTTTTAATAAAAAAATCCTTGTAGCGCCTTTTTAGGGACCCTAAATACTTAAGTTTTGCGTCATTAGAATCGAATTTTAGTAAGTTAATTCATTTTTATTGTCAAAAATGTGTGTCCTCGGAGATCACCCGGAATTTTTCCTCGCGTAAAAACACAAGTATTAAGCAGTAATATAAAATAGAAATAAATATTTACAGCTAAATCGACTTACACATCATCAAGAGCACAGTTCACAGTTGAACTTTACGCATTGAAAAAATTTATTAATATTTTTCTGACACTTTACAGGAGAAAAATGCGATAAAATGTGATTTTCGGTGAAATTCAGCAATAAGTTTCCAATGTTTGTTTCAAAGTAATAAAAATATTTTAAAACTGGCTTCTATGCGTGAAAAGTTAGTCAATATATGCTAGTTTAAGAATCAATTTATAAAAAATTGCAACAAAACAAAATGTAGAATAAAATATGAGTTTGAAAATGTCAAACAGCGTTGGCGACACATTTTAGGGTCCCTTTTAGGAGAATCACCCATATATATTTATTTAGAAATCTTTGTATTAATTCCATTTAGTATTCATTCGGAGCATCACGTTTTGTTTTTATTTATTCATTCATCTTTTTTGTTAATTATTATAAGGTTATGCAGTCATGTTTTCATTGGAAGCTTTCTTTTCAAATATAATATTCAATATATATATATATATATATATATATATATATATATATATATATATATATATATACAGGGTGTACGAAAAGTCCCGGGACGGTTGAATAACTTTCGAAAGAATAAAAATTTCAAAAATCGCCGAAACACGTGATTCGATTTTTCAAACAAGCTATCTTTTGAGGGGGGGTTTCGGCCCCCCAACCTCAAGGGGGGCGGGGGGCACGAGGGGGGGCCAAAAATCTTAAATGGCAACATGGTTTGAGTGGGGGCTCATTTGAAAGGTATTTTGGAGATGAAATCAGATCACTGGTCATACAGGGCGCTGCGATCATTTTTCGCAGATATTTTTGACTTTTTTCAGATCTTAGACGTACTAACGTTTGAAAAAATGAAAATTTCGAAGTCGCCGAATCGTGTAATTCAATATTCTTAAAAAACTTAAAAAACTTAAAAAACTTAAAATCGTGTAAAACAATATTCTTAAACGGGTGTCAACCCGTTTTTGAACGTTACATTGAAAAGCTCTTTTACTTGTATCTCTCCGAAAAATGATCGCAGCGCCCTCTATGACCAGTGATCTGAATTCGTCTCGAAAATACCTTTCAAATGAGCCCCCACTCAAACCATGTTGCCATTTAAGATTTTTGGCCCCTCTCGTGCCCCCCGCCCCCCTTGAGGTTGGGGGGCCGAAACCCCCTCTCAAAAGATTGCTTGTTTGAAAAATCGAATCACGTATTTCGGCGATTTTTGAAATTTTTATTCTTTCGAAAGTTATTCAACCGTCCCGGGACTTTTCGTACACCCTGTATATACAGGGTGGCCGATTTATCTGAAGACATCGAAATATCTCGAGAACTATGCACAGAATCAAAAAAATTGTCGGATGAAAGTTGTTCGACACGAATGGGTGCATCCAGTGATAATTAAATTTACCCCCTCCCCCATCCCCTGGAGGTGGAGTGGGGGCAAAAACAATAAAACTTAAATAGGAACCCCCAGTTTTTATTGCAGATTTGGATTCTCCAATATTGACAATTTTCGCCCGCGTAGCGGATATGGAATACGGTCATTCTGACAAAGCCGGGAAAAAATACATTTAGCGTTACCCAGGAACAACGACGTGGACGTAGTATTTTTCTGTTCCCTTTGGGGTGCTTGTTTTACGTGAGTCCCCTTGCCTCTCACTGTCTCACTGTTCACTCCCCGCAGGGAACTTGTGGAAGAGAGCGGAGCGGGTTATCTCCGTCCACAATTTTTGTGGAAGAGTGAGGGGTCGAAGTGCCCGAGCTCGAAGAGGAGCAATGCTTTTGAAAGATCCGCTTCTCTTAGCAAGTTTTGAGAATTGACGACCTCACGGACCCGATCGTTCGGCTGGTCTGTGCCGACGAATGCCTGATCGTGAAACGACTCGAGAGACCCACCGTACTGGGGAGCTAGGGTGCGGTGTCAAGCCCCTGCCGGCGGGTTCCACACGGGGGAGCGCTACGGCGTGCCGTGTCCGTGCAGGCAGTAACCGCAGAAAGGGTTGGCCTCTAGCGGGCCGTGGCAACGTTAGAAAGGTTCTCTGAACCAACAGAAGCATCAAGGCAGGCAGCTTGTTGCTAATAAATGTGGTAGCTGACTTGTTGTATATCTTTTTCAAGTGTGCACAACCAGCGGTGCTGGCGCATCACTAAAATTTGGCCCCATTCCCCCGTGGGGGGGGGGGGGGGGGCCTTAAACCCGAAAGGGAGGGAAGACACCTTAAATAAACAACACTCAAGTGTCTCACTGTTCACTTACTTGAGTAAGTGTTCGAAATGTTGACCTTCCACTTCAATGCATTTATTTATTCTTTCTTCAAATGACTTTATACATGATAGAATCATATCTGCAGAAATTTCTGCGCTAGCAGTTCTTATGCGTTCCACCATGTTTTCACGAGTCGTTGGTACTTGTTCATAAACCTTACCTTTTAGGTAACCCCATAGGAAGAAATCCAGAGATGTTAGATCAGGTGACCTCGGGGGCCAATTAATGGGGCCACCTCTACCAATCCACCTACCATTGTAATCACGGTCTAGTATTTCCCTTGCTACTCTTGAAAAATGTGCTGGGCAACCATCATGCTGAAACCACATTGTCCGTCGGACGTCCATAGCAACATCCTCAAGTAGTAATGGTACTTCTTGTTCTAGGAAATCTCGATATTTTGTTCCATTCAAATTACCTTGAATGAAATAAGGACCAATGAGTTTATTTCCTATGATTCCACACCAAACGTTCACCGACCAAGGACGTTGATGATTAACTTGTCGTAACCAATGGGGATTTTCTACGCTCCAATAATGCATATTATGCCTATTGACGCCACCATGGTTCGTGAATGTAGATTCATCTGAAAATAATACATTAGCAAAGAAATCGTGGTTCGTTTGCACTTTTTGAAATGCCCATTCACAAAACACCACGCGGTTATGAAAATCATCGCCATCTAGTTCCTGGTGCAGTGAAATGTGATATGGGTGAAACTTATGACGATGCAATATTCTTTGAATACTGTCTCTGGAAATGCCGGAATCGCGATGTAATTGTCGTGTGCTTACATGTGGATTTTGGTGAATAGCTGCTAGTACAGCTACTTCGTTAGCTTCTCCTGTAACTGTTAATCTTCGCTTCCTTTTTTTCATTTGTACGCTGCCATCAGAGTGACAGGCATTCACAACTTTGTAAAAAAAAGAACGCGAGCGAGCATTATCTGGAAAACGCTCAGCATACAACGCAACAACATCGTCAATATTCCTCTTACATTCACCATAAATAAGAATCATTTCGATTTTTTCGGGAACTGTAGCAGGATTCATTTTTAACTTGCAATTCGATTTAAGCAATGAAGGGTAGACAAAAAATAGTCACGTAAACGGAAAGTTGTTATTCTAAAAGCAAAGTGACCTCCGACCGAATTACTACCAATACAATGGAATTCAAAAACAGTCTTACACTGAGAGACCGTGAATACTAAATTTTAATATGGGGATTAGAAAGTCGCGATATCCATTTACTTCCCTTCAGGAAAGTAGAGAAAAATGTAGGTGAACTGGTTACGTGTGACTCAACTTATGTATAAAATGATATGCTACTTTATTTTCGAGTTATGTCGCCCTCTAGCGTTATGTAACAGAACCGGCGCCGGTGATGGCCGAAATCCAAGCGATGTACATGTATGAAACCACGTGAGTTCTCTCGGGGTCCGGTAGATGGCGACGAAATCCCCAAATGAAGTAAGAGTTTCGTTTTGTTTAATAGAAGCTGGTTTGACCGTCAATGCTAAGCTTATTTATTCTCATTTTGGAAAAAACATACAGAGAGAGAATGAATGAGCTGAGTGAAGGGACATGACGCGTTTTTTAATGGATTGCGTGATGTCCGCTTTTTGTTTATTAAATAATAAATTTAAAACCTAAAATGTAATTTTATTGAAGGTAGAAAACTTATTTATAAAATTGCTTCCATATTGTATGCACAATTTTTATGTAATCAGTTTTGATTTTTAATATGAAGAATATCAATTATTCATAATCTTAATTTTTCGAATGGACATTATTAAAATTTCATATTCAGAATAACAATTTTCGCAATTGATATTACTAAATTCTAATATTAAAAATTCTAATATTAGAATTTTTAATATTAAATTTTCATAAAGGAATCAAATTGTCCCTATTTGCCCCCTGGATGCCCCCCTTCGTGTCGAACAACTTTCATCCGACAACTTTTTTGATTCTGTGCATAGTTCTCGAGGTATTTCAATGTCTTCAGATAAATTTGGATTTTTATCGATTACAGCGTCACCTGTGAACCAAAATGCAATAGCTCCTAGGTCAAATTGGTGTACTTTTTTCCGGAGAATCCAAATCTGCAATAAAAACTGGGGGTTCCTATTTAAGTTTTATTGTTTTTGCCCCCACTCCACCCCCAGGGGATGGGGGAGGGGGTAAATTTAATTATCACTGGATGCCCCCCTTCGTGTCGAACAACTTTCATCCGACAACTTTTTTGATTCTGTGCATTGTTCTCGAGATATTTCGATGTCTTCAGATAAATCGGCCACCCTGTATATACATTGAAAATTCTAATATATTCTAATATTATTCAAATGTGACTGTTTAATAACATATCTTGAATAGAAATATGAATTGCAATTACAATAATATGCTTCTAAAAAAGAAAAGAAGTTAACTGACCTGAACGAAATATTTTTTTTAAATTATTGAGTGTTAAACATAACTCAAGATCTGATTATGCAATCTCTTTCATGAAAAATTGGAAGAGATAAAGGTGTGATAGTTTGTGCATTTTTTGGCCAATTTGAGCAAATTTGCACAATTTGTCATGCTAATTGTCTCTTCCAAATTTTCATGAAAGAGATTACATAACCACGTCTTGATGTCTAACACTTAACAATGTTAAAAAAATTATTTGGTTCAGGTTAGCTAACTTCTAAGTTTACAAACAGCTGAATAAAAAAGTGAATAAAATTGGACTACGACAACACCCTGCTTCCAACGACTCAACCAAAAATGTTACTGGAGTTGTTGTCTACTAGAATTTTATTAGTACAATTACCAAATATATTTCTCACATATTAATGTGTACAATTAAATAATATTTGAGTAATTTCAGAGGGAGAAATGCAAAAACTCACTAATGTCAAGAGACTGAACTGTCAACACTGATATTTCTGTATGTGACTACACTCGCTTCACTATTTAAGTGATGTTTTACTTATGTTACGTAATGACTCCAATTAAAGAAGTGAAATAAGAGGAAATTCATGATCTGCCCAGAAATAGGTATTTCATACTAATATAACTTAAATTTTTTCCCGTACACTGTTTTCAATGGGTTTAAATGGTAGTGGCCGTCATACATATAAACTTAACGAATCATATCTCAGTATATTGTTGTATTTAATTTAGTTTTTTAATTGTAAACACTTCATAACATACATAAAGCATCACTGAAATAGATGCGAGTATACTAACATAAGGAAATCTGAAAGCCTACGACTCAGATCCCAGAATGGAGAACTTATTGCAACACATCTGCTACTCGTAATCACTGTGAAATATTCTAATTACAAGTATAATCTTTTGCACTATATATGTACTACAATAACGTTTTATGAAATATGCAAAATATTTTTAAAATGATATACTTAAACAAGACAAGTACACCAACTTCCGCCTACAAAAAAATGATTGACATGTACAGCTTGCGTTTCTCTCCTTATATAAATATTTTTACATGTTTTAAAACAAATATACTATGAATTAATTATTAAAAAATGTAATGTAAGTCGAGTGGAGAACACGGTGGACAAACAATGATTACGAGTCGACGACATGGTATAAAGTACTTTAAACAACTTTTTAAACTCACAATCATTATTAAACATATTACTTATATGAAAAATTTTTTGCAGTTTATTCGTGGTATATTTATTTTAAGAAACATGTATGATATTCATGAAGTTTTTATGTAGCAAGGGAAAAGCGTATGGCAAGAACCAATCATGTTCTTAAAGATGTAACGAGATGTATTTGTCATGCTTAAGTATATAATATATGACAAACCTGATACATATTTCTTAGCATAATTCACCTATTAAATGCCAAACATTGTAGATTTTATACAAGGAGTAAATAGGGTGTTGGAAATGTTTTCATTTTGACATATTTTTGACAGGTTAATGGTGAGTTATTAACCTGACAAAAACAAAGTAAAAACATACACTCTCAGAAGGTAGGATTATATAATTTATTTTGGAGTCATGTTAGAAGAAATGATCATGAATCATTTGATTGATCAATAATCATTGCACTGCATTATACTATACTAGTGATTCGTTTTTGTACAAAGAACGTCCACTTGTTTGAGGTTATGGGATGTGGCAACGCCGCACTGAGACGAACCATGTATGCAAACGAAAGTCGGCAAGTATCTACCATTTTAAATGATATTTTCTGCGAAACAAATAGAAAAACAATAAACAATAATAATAACAATTTCGTTCCGAGCGTCTTCGTTCAATAACAAGGTCATATCAAACGGTCGCGAATGACCTTGCGATGTTTTCGTTATGTTGCGGCACAATTAACGTTACACAAATTCATTAGAACCTTGTTTTTGTTTATCGGAATTAATCGAATTATTTTTCGGCATTGGAAACGTATTCTTGATTTCATATGCAATTTTTCAACGAAACTTTCGTTCCCAGAAAGTGAAATCGAAACGCTTCGACTATTATATTAACAGCGCTTATTGTAATTGCGTTCGTGAATTTAGCAAAATCGCGGATACTAACATAACCTCACTTTTGTATTTTCTGCGGTGAAATCGTCAATCAGATATTCCTTTTCTGGGATCCATTGCGGTTTTATATGAATCGTTATTTCTCGAAAGGCGTTTTTCGCAAAGAATTCTGATAGTGACTTAACATGAATTCTACTAACTTAACTTTAAACTTAGTGAATAATATTAGTTTCCTTTAGTTAAGAACCTTGAAGTGACTTTTAGTATACAGCATTAAATGACTAACAGTAGCATTTTCTAGCGTTTTTCGTTGTGTTAACAAACGAAAAATAATGCGTACTTTGTGAGCAAATGAGTCTTCGAACACTTTGTGACAGACATAACCTAGCTTTATCTTCCTATTATTATTATTTGTTATTAGTTTAAGTAAAATTATTACTATTATAATAGACAGGCACGATTCATAGAGAACTTTTATATAGATCTAGTAAGCTCAATTAAATAAAAAATGGCAGATGATCCCATGGACATCGGAGATGAGCGAACCGATAGCGCAGTAAGAGAAGCCTTATCCGAGTTGGCTGTTGTCAAAGAACAGCTTCGGGCTTTGCAAGACGCGCGCGTTGACGCCAACAATGGTCCTCTCCAGGATCATTATCGGGTTCCCAAAATCCCTGCCTTCTATCCTAAAGATCCTGCCTTTTGGTTTGCGCAGGTGGAATCAGCCTTCGTAGCCAGTCGCATTACTAGCGAACAAACTCGAGCCGGTTATGTCATGTCGTGTCTCAGCGCAGATATTGCGGTTTGTTGTCGGGATCTCCTTCCACTCGCGAATAATCCTCAGGCTTACACAGACATTAAGCAGCGCATAATTTCCACTTATGCCGCTTCTGCCTCTTGTCGCCTGAGACAACTTTTAAAGGGCCAAATAGCCACCGATGGAAAGCCTTCCCTTTTACTACAACGAATTAGAAACTTGAACCAGGATGGCACATGCTCGAATGACATCCTCAGAGCAATTTTCCTCGAGCATCTACCTCCGGTAGTTCAAAGTCTACTTGCTACGTCACAGATCGCGGATTTAAACGATTTGGCTGCGCAAGCCGATAAAATTGTCGAGGCCACGACATGGTCCGATCGATCCGCGTCAGCCGTGTCACATTTACCGAGTTCTCCAGTCGGTATTGCAGCTGCATAATCGCCCTCCTTCTCCATTAAATAATTTTGAGCGCATTCTCGCGTTAAGCGACCTAGTCCTTGCTATGTGCATGCAAAATACGGCGTGAAAGCTACCTCCTGCAGAGGCACGCTCGAAAAGCCATGCAATTGGAAAAATACCCATTCGGGAAACTAATCACCCCAGCCATCTGGGAGATGGGTGGTTTTGGGGGTAAGCCATCCTCATGTCTCCATATTAGTGACCTTGTTACTGGTCACTCCTTTCTGGTTGACACCGGTGCAGAGATTTCTCTCTGGCCTGTGCAGAAAAAGCCACACCTAGTTCCAGCAGACCTTAAACTGTTTGCGGCCAATGACACGCGCATAAATACGTATGGTTTCACGCGACAGACGTTGCATCTTGGTCTCAGACCAATTGCATGGGACTTCTGCATTGCCGAAGTCCCCTATCCCATCATTGGTGCCGACCTACTCAAAGGTTATGGTCTCATAGTGGACTTGGCACTTGGTAGACTCATCGATCCTCAGTCGAACGCGTTTACCAGTGGTAAAGTTAAGCAAGTCCCAGCACGAACTGTTAATTTAATTAATCCTTCGTCCAAGTTCGCGAACATCCTGTCATGTTTTCCAGAAATCTTAGTGGATAGTGCTCCATTTAGAACAGATCAGTCCCAAATCAAGCACCACATTATCACTACTGGGCCTCCTATTTCAGAACGCCCACGCAGATTAGCCCCGGACAAATTAGCTGCTGCTAAGGCTGAGTTCAAAAAGCTCGTGGATTTAGGCATTTGCAGTCCGTCAAGTAGCCCTTGGGCTAGTCCTATACATTTAGTTAGGAAAAAGGATGGTTCATGGCGCATATGCGGCGACTATCGTCGTCTCAACGCGAGTACCCAACCGGACAAATTTCCGGTGCCACACCTTCAGGACTACTCTGCAAACTTATCAGGAAAAATAATCTTCTCAAAGTTAGATCTTTACAGAGCCTATCACCAAATTCCATTAGAGCCTAAGGATATCCCGAAGACAGCAGTAGTCACGCCCTTTTGGGTTATTCGAATTTAAATTTATGACCTTCGGTCTAAGGAACGCCAGCCAAACTTTCCAGCGCTACATTTTCCAGGCCCTGGGCGATCTACACTTCGTCTTTGCATACATAGACGACATCCTCGTTTCATCGTCCTCACTCGAGGAACATGAAGAACACCTCAAAATCGTCTTCGATCGTCTCAAAAAGGCACATCTTCGATTGAACCTCGATAAGTGCGAATTCGGCAAACCGGAGATAGAATTTTTATGTTACCTGATTAACAAACGTGGTTGCAAACCGTTGCCTGATAGAGTTGAGGCTATCGCCAACTTTCCCAAGCCGAAGTCCATTCTTGATCTTCGTCGTTTTCTTGGTCTAATTAATTTTTATAGGCCCTGCATACGCCATGCTGCACACACGTTACTTCCGTTGAACGCATTCCTTACGGATGCCCGCAAAAATGACAAAAGAGATGTCCCTTGGAATTCCGAGGCAGAGGCAGCATTTGCCGAAGCCAAAAGCAAATTGGCCAATGCAGCTCTCCTCGTACATCCGTCTACCGAGGCCGAATTACGCATCGTCACCGATGCATCAGATTTTGCTTACGGAGCCGCTCTTGAGCAAAGCTCAAATGATGGTTGGGACCCCCTGGCGTTTTTCTCAAGAAAGTTCTCTGATGCGCAGCGTAAATACAGCGTTTATTATCGCGAATTAACCGCAATTTACGAAGCCATCAAACACTTTAGACATTTTGTCGAAGCTCGCGAATTTATTATTGTTTCTGACCATAAGCCTCTTGAATTCGCGTTCAAACAGCGTTCCGATAAATCCTCTCCTCGCCAAACTAGATAACTCTCATATATCGCGCAATTTACTACCACTATCGTGTATAACCCGGGTACGGATAACATTGTTGCCGATGCGCTTTCGCGCATTGATTCTCTTCGACTTCCTCTTGACTGCGATCTCCGCGAACTCTCAAAATTACAGGAAGCCGATGAGGAAGTAACGCACCTCAAAAGCTCTAGCAAAACCTCCTTCAGTTTCAAACGGATCGAATGGGGATCTGAGCGAAACTCAATCTTGTGTGAGATTTCCGGTTCAGCAATCAGACCTTATATCCCAGAACCACTGCGTCGCCACGTATTTGAAATATTCCATGGCAACGCTCACTCAGGACCCAAGGTCACTGACAGACTAATCAGGTAGCGCTATTTTTGGCCTAATATGCACCGTCACATAACGGATTGGTGTAAAACCTGCCTTGACTGTCAGCAATCTAAAGTGACACGTCATGTCTTGTTGGCTCCCGCTCAATTCATCCCTCCGGATGCTCGGTTCAAACACGTCCACGTGGACATCGTGGGTCCCTTGCCGGAAAGCGACGAATATCGATATTGTCTCACGATGACAGACAGATTCTCTAGGTGGCCTGAAGCCGATCCCTTGAGAGATATAGAGGCGACTACCGTTTCTCGCGCATTTTACGACGGTTGGGTTGCCCGATTCGGCGCTCCAGAAAATCTTACAACTGATCAGGGTTCGCAATTTGATTCGCGGCTCCATCAAGCCCTCCTCAAAATCATTGGATGCCAACGCACTCGTACCACTCCCTATCATCCGCAATCCAATGGCATGATGGAAAGATGGCACAGGTCATTTAAGGCAGCCATAATGTGCCACGCGTCTCCACAATGGACACGCGTCCTGTCCACGGTGCTGTTGGTCCTTCGCGTACACTTGCGGCTGGATACGAATGCTTCCCCTGCTGAATTCCTGTATGGTTGCACACTCCGGATTCCGGGAGAGTTCATTATTCCTGAAGAATTTACTGCGGATCCAGAAATATTCATCAATGAATTCAGAGTTTATATGCGAATCGTAAAGCCTGTACCTGTGGAACACAAACACAAAAAGAAAGCATTTTTTTTCAAGGATTTATACCATTGTACACACGTCTTTCTTCGAGTGGGTGGGGTAAAAAAATCACTCGAACGTCCTTATACAGGTCCGCATAAAATTATACAGCGTACCTCCGATAGAACCTTTAAAATTGATATAAACGGTTCTCCTCGCGAAGTTTCTGTTGAAAATCTGAAACCAGCATTTTTTATCGCGGAAAATCTTAATATTAATCCCGAAACCAGCGAAACTTCTCCTGCTATTCCTACGCTGCGCACCTATCCGGCCAAGAAAAAAGTCTCTTGGACGCAGCCGTTAACTCAAGTACAAATATTAGGATAGGCGATTACCCATGTACTTAGATCGATTAGAATAGTCTTAGTATTAAGTATAATTTCTGTAAAAAATGCGTCTATGCAAAATTGTCAAAATTAGTTCTATTTATCGTTAACACTTGGGGGGGGGGGGATTGTCCACGCGCGCACCCTTCTATGTTCTACATACTCGATGAGTGAGAGAAAGAGAGGCGAGGAGAAGAAGAGGAGAATAAGAACTCCAATGCGCAACAGCGCGGCGCACCTTATCAGTCGGCTCTCAGCTCTCGAACCGCACGCACGTCCAGTTTTGTGCTGTGCACACATTATAACTTTTCTCTAATAAACCCTCGATATATTTCAGAGATCGTCTTGACTTATTGTCCTGCCCTGCGATTGGTAACAGGGAACTTGAGATTCCCACAGTAAACAGGAGAGTGTCACCCCCTGGTTTATAGTGACTCTAAGATGGAAGGATTCTCCTGCGACCGAAAAGGCATATGCGCGGTTCTGTCCATGGTGGAAGTATACATGGTGTGCTCAATTCTTTTGCCTTCTCTCTCCCACAACTCGCCCGGAAAAGTAAAAAGTGTTGCCAACGCCGCGAAGGTAAATACTTAACTTTTCATTGGTTAGGCATTGGGTATCTTGAGACACGTGGGGTAGTTGTGAACCAATTGAATCGCGAGCAGGAAAATGTCGTGAATTTGATTGAGGTCGCACATAACAATGAATATTATTCTGTAAGCTTGACTGTGAAAGTCAAAATAGTATTTTTCATTGTAATTGGTTCCAATAGGTTATGAGTATAGAATACTAATTAGTTAACTTAAAGAAGACGCAATTTTCCCGGCACAATAAGAGCCACTTTGATCTTCGACTTCTATATTATGAAATGCAATGCATTATAAGACATAACCTCAAATATGAAAAATAGCAGTTTTACAATTAGTTTTATTAAATAATGCTAAGTAATGGGTAATGAAATGTACATAACTTCTTTTCAACTATTGAAATAAATACAACATTTTTATAAGAATAACAAATAATAACTTCACTAGTAATATAGAATATTTTTGAAAAAATGTTTAAAAAAAATGTTACGTTTGACAATATTGTTATTTGTAAAAGTAATATATCAACAAATGTTCATCTTATTATTTTTGCCATTGCTACATTTGTAAATTCTCCACTTTAATTATATTAATTTATAGTGTATTTGTTTTAAGAAATATGTATAATTTTTTATATAAAGAGAGAATCGCAAGCTGTACATGTTAATCATTTTTTTTTGGAGGCGTAAGTAGGTGTACTTGTTTTGTTTAAGTATATAATTTTACAAATATTTTGTATATTTCTTGAAACGTTACTGTAGTACATATATAATGAAAAAGATTATATTTTTGTAATTAGAATATTTAAATTATATTAAAAGCCCTACCGAAAAAAATCTATAGAAAACTATTGAAACCTATTCATTTCTTACAGTAATGAATAAGTTTGAATAGTAGGTAACGCCAGCTCTACGTATACATATTACATACACAATACAAAATGTATATGTTTTAATAATGTATCATCGTTAGTAAGTTTTCACCATGATTTTACCATACAATTTAGATGTTTGAATGTGTATTTTACATATCACTCAAATCAATTATTTGTACGGATTAACACATTAAAATCATATAATTAGCTATGTGGGTAATTCATATAACTATATCTGAAAAATAATGAATGAAAACTATTGAAACCTATCCATGTCTTACATTAATTAATAAGTTTTATTAGGATTAATGCGATAATCCCAGTTCTACGTATGCATATTCTATAATGTAGAATATGGTCAAATATATTTTATTTTTTATTATATTTTAACTATACATAATCTATATGATCCAATGGTGAATTTAAATGTTAATGTGTACGTAGAAGTAATTCACAATACAAATGTATGTTTTATTATGTACCATCGTTAATAAGTTTCCAGCATGATTTTACCGTATATAATTTATATGTATTAACATATTAAAATCAAATAATTAGCAATATGGGTAATTCAGATAGCTATAAGTTTTAAAATTCATCGAATGATCCATATTGCTAATTATTGGATTTGAATGTGTCAGTCAGTATAATTACTTTATCGAATTTAGCGATATGTAACTTTCAGGATTGTACAATACGAATTCAATACGTTTGAATATGTTTTTTACGTGTCACTGCAGGCGTGTAAGTTCAGTTTTACCGATAGGTGGCCTTTCATCTCAAGTTACAAACCTGTGTATGACGGAGCTCAGTATCGATTAGTATATATGAAGCACTTTTTTATATCATTGTATGTAATATACTGAACGATGTAAATACATGTGTGCGTAATTAGGATTAATATACTAAGATTATAGAGTGTGAATTTATTCGAATGAAGTGTTTATGTATGTGTTGTGATATAAGTAGATAATTTGTGCGTTTTCGTATGTAGAAATACTACTGCAGAGCTGTCGTTACCACATTAATTCTGTTATAACTTATTAAGTACTGCAAGAAATGAATAGGTTTCAATTTTTTCATAACAATACACATAGCTTTAAATGAACTACAGAAAACTATTGAAAAACATATTATTATATGGTTTTAAATGTGTTTTCTGAATCGGTTTTTACATATAGAGAATTGTTTTTACTTATTCAAATTTTATAGGGAAAGGTTTTTAATACAAATATTGAATAATTAAAAACATATAAGTATTAAATAAGTAAAAACATATTATCTATTTGTAAAACACGATTCAGAAAATACATTCTGAACCATACATTATTTTTTAATAGTTTTCTATATTTTTTTTCGGCAGGGAGTGATTACGAGTAGATGTGTTATAGTGACCACTATATATATTATATATATATATTATATAGAAAAAAGCGTAAGGTTAAAGATTTAAGTCATTGTTGGAATATACGAGTGTAAATCTCTGCTCCAAAATGCCTAGTCGAACAAATATGTGTGAGAGAGAGTGCGTACGCACCGATATTGTATAAGTAGTTTGTTTTGAAGCGAACAGTTCGGCTCGAGCAAGTCAACAAGTACGATGTAAAGAATATATTGTAATCGGACATAATTCAAATTCTTTAAATGAATAAAGTAATTTATTCATATTGTTAAATAAAAGTGTTCCGCCTTTTTTATCAAGCCCACATATTCTAACATGGTAGCAGAGCGTGGTTCTGTGGGCCCGGAGTGAAGTGAACCTTTTCTTGGTTTTCACGTGTTTTCCACGTGCACTGTTGATCGAGAAGTTAAACATTAACTAATGTTATTAACAAAAAACGTCTAGTGAAAAAATATACAAAAATTGGTCACTGAGAGAAGAAAGACAGTTTCATGCACATGGAATCCCTGAAAAGCGCAGATGCACGCGGATTAAAAAGTGAGCACACGTGGAAAGTTGTGGTTAAATAAGCACATGACTGACGAGTTATTTTCTTTAATTGATACTGACCCAAATAATGAACAAGGGAACTACTTGAGAAACAGTTTTTTTAGAATATTCGAAGAAGTGTCGATTGTGTATAGTGAAGTTTATAAATTAGAAGTTAAACCGGAAGTTAAGATTGAAAAAATGTCGAAAACCGAAAAAATAAAAATTCAAGTTTTTGACGGAAAGGATTACAATATATGGAAAAAAAGATTATCACTATACCTAAAGTGGAAAAAATGTGATGAAGTGACAAAAAGAGAAAAATTAGGAACGGAAAATCGAGAGCAGTGGGATGAAATGAACTTAAAAGCCATGAACTATATCTATGGTAGTATAACCAACGACCAATTAGAGTTTGTTGGTGATGAAGACACAGCATTTGGAATTATGAAAAAGTTCGATCAACTTTATTTGAAGGAGTCGACAGCGTTGCAAATCTGTGTCAGAAATAAGCTGGATAAACTTAAAGTAAAAGATTACGAACACTCGAGCCTGTTCTTCACAGATTTTGAGAAGACAATTAATGAATTGAAAAGTGCTGGTGGCAAAGTCAATGAACAAGAAAAATTAAATTACATGCTTAGGACTCTGCCGGATTCGCTAAGTTATATTGGTGATCTAATCGACGCTATGAAAGAAGAGGACAGAAACTGTGAATTTTTGAAACGAAAAATAACTATGTGGGAGGAGAAAATGAAAGGTGACTTTAGTAAAAGAAAAGCTAGTGCATTTAAAGTGGAAAATAAACATGATGTGCTTTGTTATGGTTGTAACAAACCAGGTCATGTGATAAGATATTGTAAAAATCCATGGCGAAAAGGAGTTGGTAAAAGTGGACCGAATGTGGCTGGAACGTACAGGCAAGGAGGTGTGCGAAATCAGCTGATACCACAGCAGCAACAACAACAACCGTCGAGAGGACGTGGCAGCACTGGCTACTCGCGACGAGGCTACAACAACAGAGGCAGAGGTTGGCATCAGCGCAGAGACGACAACGCGACCGAGACACACGACGTGAAGTATAGCTACAGCGAACAATGCGATGTTAAGGGCGGGTTTTTGACAGAAATTGTGAGCAATGATATTGAGAGTGATATTAAAACTTACAATTGTAACGTGAATAAAATAGATTGGATATTGGATAGTGGATACTCGGATCACATTATTAATGATGATTCTTATTTTAGTGAATCTCAAATTTTGGAAATTCCTATTAATGTTAAAGTCGGCGATGGTAGAATTCTAAAAGGAACCAAAGTTGGTAAAGTTTATACGTATTTTATGGTTAACGAAAAAAGAGTAGAAATAACGATATCCAATGTATTTTATGTGATAGACATGGACAAAAATTTAATTAGCTTTGCGAGGGTAACTGATCAAAATAAAATCATTGCTATTGATCAACGTGCTGAAATTTATGATAAAAACGAAAATCTGATTGGGATTGCATATAAAGAAAATGGGCTTTATAAGATGAGTAGTTTCAATTTTGAAAAAGAGAGTTATAATGCGATGACAGAGACTGGGAAAATGACTCAGAAAGAAAAATTGCATAGAATACTAGGTCATATAAATTTTAAATATCTAAATTATATGTGCAAAAATAAATTGGTTGAAGGTTTACCAAGCGAGTTAGAGTCAACTTACCTAAAATGTGGCACATGTTTGAGAAGTAAAATGCATAATTTGCCTTTTAAAAATAACAGAACAAGAGCGAAAGAAATACTAGAAGTAGTCCACTCTGATTTAAATGGGCCACATAAAACCACAGGTTTTGATGGCTCAAAATATTTCTTTAGTTTGGTTGATGACTATAGTAAGTTAGCTGTTATTTATACAATTAAATCAAAGAGTGAAGTATATGACTGCTTTAAGAATTATATAAATAAAGTCGAGAATTTAACTGGCTAAAAGAGAAAGAAATTTCGATGCGATAACGGGACAGAATACATAAACAAAAACATTTATGAATTAGCAAATGAAAAGGGAATAACTATTGAACCATGCCCACCTTATGTGCACGAACTAAATGGGGTAGCCGAAAAATTTAATAGAACTATTATGAATTCCGCCAGGTGCTTATTATTTGAAGAAAATATAAACCTTAGATACTGGCCAGAAATAATTAGAACCGCGACTTATTTAAAAAACAGAACTTTTACAAAGAGTACTATTGTAAACAAAACACCTTTCGAAATTTTTTTTGGAAAAAGACCTGATTTAAGTAATTTGAAATTGATCGGTAGTAAAGTCTTTGTAAGAGTTCCAGAGGAAAAGAGGGAGTCCAAATGGGATAGAAAAGCAGACATAGGAATTTTGTTAGGATATGAAAATGTCGGATACAGAGTTTTGTTGAACGGTAGAATCATTGTTGCACGTCATGTTGACATAGTGGAAGATTGTAAAAATTTAGTCGGTTTTAATGGGGACGATAATGAAAGCTCGAATGATGATGACGATAAATGTAGTCTAGGCAACGAAAGTCAAAACTCTGAACCTGACATGTTCATAGAAAATGTTGAAGACAAGGATTTTCAGAACAAAGTTGTAAGTGAGAGTATAGGAATTAAGAAAAATAAAAATAAGATAGAATCAGATAAAAACGAAAATTGTTTAAGAAGGTCCGAAAGAGTAAAGAAAAGGCCAGATTTTTATAGTGCTAGTTTAGCAAACGCAAGGTACATTTATGTAAATGTAGTAAGCGCTGATAGTCCGTCGAGTTATGATGATGTATTAAAGAGCGATGAGTATGATTCATGGAAAGAAGCAATGGATAAGGAAATCAATTGTTTAATTAAAAATAATACTTGGGAGCTAGTCGATAAACCGAAAAATATTAAAGTATTAGATTCAAAATGGGTGTTCACGAATAAATCTGATAACCGAAAGAAAGCGAGACTGGTGGTGAGAGGTTTTCAACAGTCTGAAGTGTTGGAGGATTTATATTCACCAGTGGCCAGAATACAAATTTTGAAATTATTATTATCATATTGTTGCCAAAATGAATTAATAATTTTACAGTTAGATGTAGAAACGGCATTTCTTAATGGGCAGGTGAAATCGGAAGTATTCGTGAAACAACCCTTGGGTTATGCGGACAATACTGAAAGGGTATGTAAACTAAAGAAAGCGCTATATGGATTAAGAGAGAGCCCGCGAGTTTGGTATGAATGCTTCGATAGATATATAAATAAATTAAATTTTGTCAGAAGCGAGAGTGACTACTGTCTATATATCAATTATGAGAAGGATGATATAATTTATTTAATTCTATTCGTTGATGATTTGTTGATTTGCGGTAAGAATAGAGAAAGATTGAATGGAATTAACAATAAATTATCTGAAAAATTTTGTATGAAGGATTTAGGAGAAGTAAAAACTTATTTGGGAATAAACATTAATTATGATCGCAAGGAATGTAAAATGACTCTTGACCAACAAAATTATATTGAGTCATTAGCGAGAAAATATAAAATTACCGAATCGAAATTGTATTGCACACCTATGGAGCAAAACTTAAGTTTACAGCCCGCACAGTCAGCATCAACTCATCTGAATTACAGAAATTTGATCGGAGCTTTACTATATGTGAGTGCGAGTACGAGATTAGATGTGAGTTACAGTGTTAACTATCTTAGTCGTTTTCAAAACTGTTACGATGAATCGCACTATAAATACGCGTTGAGAATCTTAAAATATTTATATCTGACGAGAAAATTAAAATTAATATATCAAAGAAGTTTAGACGCGGATATTATTGATTGTTTCGTTGATGCTGATTGGGCAGGAGATAAGGTAGACAGAAAATCTACAACCGGCTATGTAATTAGAATCTTCGGAAACGTAATTTACTGGAAATCGCGAAAACAGGGTAGTGTAACGAAGTCTTCGACAGCTGCTGAGTACGTTGCGTTGTCTGACGCAGTCAGTGAGATCAGGGTAATTTTAAATTTACTGAAAGACTTTAAAATAAAATTAGATAACCCAGTAAACATTTATGAAGACAACTCTGGGGCCATTGCAATCGCTAAATTCGGAAATCTGACAAAAAACTCAAAGTACATCGAGATACATTACCATTTTGTTAATGAGTGTTGCGAGCAAGGAATTATTGAAATTGTTAAAGTCGATTCAGAAAATAATATTGCCGATATTTTAACGAAGGCCCTGGGGAGAAATAAATTTGAAACATTTAGACAAGGTTTGAGAATTATCTAAATCTATATTGAAGAAAAAAAAATATTTTTGTTTAACCGAATGAAAGTAAATAATAATTTATTGCTGGTTTGAAGCATAGATTTAAGGAGGTGTGTTGGAATATACGAGTGTAAATCTCTGCTCCAAAATGCCTAGTCGAACAAATATGTGTGAGAGAGAGTGCGTACGCACCGATATTGTATAAGTAGTTTGTTTTGAAGCGAACAGTTCGGCTCGAGCAAGTCAACAAGTACGATGTAAAGAATATATTGTAATCGGACATAATTCAAATTCTTTAAATGAATAAAGTAATTTATTCATATTGTTAAATAAAAGTGTTCCGCCTTTTTTATCAAGCCCACATATTCTAACATTAGTATGAAATACCTATTTCTGCACAGATAATGAATTTCGAGTTTTTTTACTTCTTTAATTGGAGTCATTACATAACATAAGTAAAACATCAATGAAATAGTGCTATGTCACATACATCAATATAAGAGTCGACAGTTCAGTTTCTTGACATTTGTGACTTTTCGCATTTCTCCCTCTGAAATTACTCATATATTATTTAATTGTACACATTTATGGATGAGAAATATATTTGGTACTTCTACTAATAAAATTCTGATAGACAAGAACTCCATTAGCATTTTTGATTGAGTCGTTGGAAGCCTGGTATATTGTCGCAGTCCAATTTGGTCCACTTTTTTATTCAGCTTTTTGTAAACTTAGAAGTTAACTGACCCGAACCAAATAATTTTTTTAACATTGTTGAGTGTTAGACATAACTCAAGACCTGGTTATGTAATTTCTTTTATGAAAAATTGGAAGAGACAAGGGTATAACTGCATTTTTTTGCCAATTTTAGCAGACTTGCACAATTTGCCATACCTATATCTTTTTTATAAGTTTACAAAAAGCTGATTAGAAACGTGGACCAAATTGGACCCCCTGCTTCCATCGACTCAACCAAAAATGTTAATGGAGTTATTAGTAAACGTCACAAATATATTTTTCACATATAAATATGTAAAATTAAATAATATTTGAGTAATTTCTGAGTGAAAAATGCAAAAAAAATCATTAGCCTGACAGCCTTATGTTGGCATCGATTATTGATCATTTTAAAAAGTCACTTGTTTGACATAAATGAATTCTTCGCTCGAATGCTAAAGTTCAACTGTCTATATTCTAAACAAAAACTAAATAAAAATGTCTTAAATTTAATAAACATTCTTTAAATTTAATAAAAGTTCTTTAAATTTAATAATATGTCATGATAAGTATTTAAGGATTGTTATGAAACATTGTTTTCTAGCATTCATGAATTTTGCTTCCTACTTTTTTCTTAAAATTTCATAAAATATTTTTTACAGTGTGCAATATTTTTTGACAAGTTTTGTACAAATTTTCTTGATGATTTGTGTGCTATTTTAAAATAATTAGAACTTGTAAAATGGTCAAAATTTTTTTTTAATTCTGTTTTTTATTTGTACTCTACGTTATTAGAACACTAAAGATATACATATGATAAATGTAAATACATATGTAAATATATATTTCTTTCTAGTGTAAAAATATATATAATATATATACATATACATCATGCGATGGGGAACGTATCCCTTTTAAAAATTCCGATGCTACAACACCGATGGATGTTCTCCTTTACCGACCGATACCTGTGCAAGGAGGAAAACATTTTCGACCAAACGACGGTTCGACGCGCCGAATTTCGGCAGATCGACGAATTGACGCATCGAATTGTCGACTTTCCGACGTTCGACCATTCGACGCTCGGCAGTTCGAATTTCGACCGACAGTTTTTCGACAGACTGCTATCACCCCCGGTGTGTACTGTGTACATATACGCAGATTCACCAACTTAATGAACTTAAAATATTTCTTTTTAGATAGTTGGCAGCATTTATTTCTTTTCCGGGCGACAGGCTACAAAAGGGGCGTGGTCTCGGAGAATTGAGCACACCATGTATACTTCCACCATGGTTCTGTCCGAGATTACTATTCAATGATCGATTTTTAAAATTGATTCAATTTTGAATTTTATAATGCAGTCGATATGCAGAATCAAATATGTATAGGCTCTTTACTTTCCTGAAAAATAAGAAAAACCAAGATTTTAGAAAGTAAAAATTTCTTATATTTTTTCACTTCAATTCATGATTACTTGTTCAATTTCAAGAATTTCGAAATGAAACAAAATGGAAATTACAGATTATACATGTCTGAAAGTAAATAAAGAAATACAAATTTAATATGTTTTCAAATAAATATCTGATTCATTTTTTTTCAAAGTTAATGTAAATATTCTGTTCACTGCAAACTTTGAACGTATCGTTTATCGAACGATTTCCAGAAACAGAAAACTTCCAGTGAGAAAGTTTTGCAATAATCGTACTAATAGATAAAAAATTATTGATGTACTGGCAACAATGAAAGTAAACAAAGCGCCATCTACGTCAACATTATCTTGCAAAAAAAAGTTAATGATAGTTTTATTTATAAACATATTAAATTTTTATTGAGCAAGTAATTAAATGTTGAAGTGAAAAAATATTAAAAATGTTTACTTTTAAAAAAATTGGTTTTTCTTAGTTTTGAACAAAAAATAAAAATTCTATAAATTTTTGTCAAAGTACACAAAGATCAGCCTTCTAATCCTGCATAAGGATTGACTAATAGATTTGAAATTTTGAAACATTTTAAAAAATGCAGTATTGGGCAACAGAACTTCTCCGACGGAATCCACGAGTAGGCCCATCGATCGCCAGCAGTTCAAATGTTACACTAAACGCCGCTGTGACGTGTTGGAAATATCAATGAAATTTTAGAAAGAAACTTTTAGCTTTATCGATGCTTACCTATTAACTTTAGACAGTAGGGCATTTACCAACTTTTTTCATGTAATTTTCATGACATATATGAAAACGGTCAGGCCCATTTCTGGACTAAGTTACTCATTTTTTCGGTAAAGAAGAATTAAAATGAAAAATTGACTGATAATTTTACGTTTAATGACCTTTTTAGCTTCAAATGACACGATACTGGAAAATGCACAAATATTGTTAATGAAATACTAAAAGTATATATACCAAAAGTAAAACATTTTGTCCAAAATATGTGATTTTAATTACCAGTTTTACATCTTCATCTGCGATCTTCTTCATGAAGCACGCTTTTATGGCTCATAAGACAGGTGAAATTAGCGTTAGTTTTCTATCAAGTTTTACAGTTTAGGTGAAAGTTATCCAATCGACGAACTTGGTCAATTGAATGGGGAATTCAAATTATAGCGATCTCAAAAAAAGATTTCACGAATAAATACACTGCTATTATAATATAATAATTAAATACCAACATTTTGATGACGAAATAATGCCTTATATCCGCGTCAACATTATGTGTACTCTAATAGGGAGTCGGATAAGCTCCAAAAAAGTAGGTAACACAGAAATCTACAATCGCTACCAACACCTAAAAGCTGTAATCAATGAATCCATCAAACATACAGAACCACCAGTTTTAGGATTCGATAATACATTTGATCTTTGTGCGTCGTTAAGATATATTCAATAAAGAGTTATTTAAATAAAGCAATCAGAAAACAACAGAAAGCGTAAAAAAAAAAAATAAAATTTCAAAAAAAATTAAAAAAATGGGACCAATTCTCGCTACGTCTACTCCACGGTCCTGGTGTACACAGAATGCGAGTTTACATAGAATATTGAACTAAAGATAATTCATTTGAGTCCGTATCAATTGAAGATAAAGTACATTTTAAAAAAATTCTGAATTGCAGGATATTGTTTCTGGGCTATCTTTGCGCTTCTGTGATTTTTTTCGAGTCGATTCAGAATTTATGACAAATATAGTTATAAGCCTTACAATATTCGGAAGTTAGCTATATACTTTGAGCTTTTTGACGTAATAATTGTAGTCGATACTTTTTATTGGTGATAAAAATCGTTATTTGGAGGTACTTTTACACGTAACACTTCTTTATTAACATTCTGTGACTGCATAATGTTTTAAAAGTAAATTGGGAAAGTGCGGGGTCCCGTGTGCGCCCAACCGCTTATTCGCCCCTGGCCCACAGACTTTACTCTGCTAGATTAGACTGGTAGCTTCAGCGTCATGAAAATTCAAAGGAAATTCATTAGATTTCTGTCAACTAAAACTGACAGGCCTATGTCTAGATTCTGTCAGACTTTAATGAATTTTCCAAATACTTTATGCTACCTACTGTAAAGTCAATTCATATAGTCAATGACTTAACCTTAGTGTACAAGATTCTACAATGCCACATTAATTCTGCAGCACTAAATTCTTTATTCATACGTCGTGATATATCTTATGGCTGTAGAAATATATGCCCATTTTTAGTTAGGAATTTTAAAAATAACTCGTTTTCATGCAGCTCTCCCTCGTATAACAAGATTATGGAATAACATGTCGGGCAAGTGTAATATTAATGGGTCTCTTTCTGATTTTGTAACCTCATGTAAAAAATTGCAACTCTGTTATTATGATCCATGAGCTTTACCATATTTCAAGAATTGTTTTGTTAGTTTATTTAACCTTTTCAGTTATTTCTTTTAAGTTTATATGCTTTCTTATATTAGTGGTTAAGCTACAAATACTGTTTTCTCTGTATAAGGGCTGTTTAGCCTGTGTAAAAAGCTAATAAAAAAAAAATAAACAATCAGTTTCAAATTACAGACAGACCACGATAGGTAATATTAAAAAAAGAATATCTCAACGAAACAATTTTATTTTACAGTATACAATTACATGAATCAATGCAGAAAAATATAAGTAATAAGAAGATCTCATTGACGATACACTGTAAAAATATTGCCAAAAATCTTCCAGTACATGTGCATTAATTCTTCACAATGTATATCTATATATACATAATATGGATATACGCAATTAGAAAAATTAATGTACTATACATTACATTTCATGACATTTTTAACAGCGTAGCGTTTGATTTTTTCTTAACGAGTGACAGTTAAATTCTACACAAATTTTAGGCAATTTTCAAACAAATAGCATGTAATAGTATATTCCTGTCGAAGGTTGATTTTTCTTCCTAAATGTACTGAAAGTGAGTGTTCTGCGAGTGCGTGATGGTGTGCTTCTACACTGTAAAAAATCCGTAATGAAATAACCCACGTATAATGGTAATTTTACAAGTTTGTTGTAATTTCCCTACGCTTAATGTAGTAAATTTACAACAAGCTTGTAAAATATACCATTATACGTAGGTAAATTTACTACATTAAGCGTGGGAAAATTACGAGCTTGTAAAATTACCATTATACATGGATTATTTCATTACGGATTTTTTACAGTGTATAAATAAATGAAATAGGTTAGTTGGTTAATTTTAACTTGTTTTTATCAATAATCGTTATTACTTTTATTTCATTTGTAATTCCAGAAATTTAAACAATAAATTTGTAGGTTACTCAATGATTTTATCAGCATGGAGAAATCTGATTTAATTTTGTTTATCAATGTCGTTGGGAAATAATACTTGAAATCTATAGTGTTTTTTAGCGAATTAGGAACTTTTGTTCCCTAATTTGAATAAAGAATGCTACAAAGTACGTCAAAATACCGCTGTGTATAGAATATGATCCTTATTAAATAGGAACAGCTATCGCACCTTTTGCAGAGAAAGAGTACCTCAGAGTTTTGGAGCATCAGCTTTCCTTCTATTTCAGAAACTGAAGTGCCTAATTGTGAACAGCGAAAACTCCGGAAAGGTACTGTGGTAACCACTATATCGAAAAGGTAGACCATACGAAAGACTCATAGGTACCAGATTAAAAGAAAATTATAAAAACATTTATGATCTGGAACGCAAATTGGATACAAATATCATTCATAATTTTGTTTACATAATAGCACACATTTTATTCTTTACTTGTATTAATATATGTTAAAGTATCGACCTCAGTTACAGGCTCATAAGTAAGCCAAAACATGAATCAGTTTTCACATTTTTTGTACCTAAAAACTAATAAGTATGAAAATAACATAATTTAAGCACATAGTCCAGTTTATATTGTAGCACATACATGAATTTTTAATCGGCAATATGCTCTCAATATGTGAAAATATATATTCCTTTGTTCATTTACCTTTAATTGATTTATTTTCTTTCCCAGATTCATATAGTCTTTACAGACTTACAAAAAATGATGCTTAAGTTAACAGCCAATTCAAACAATGGAAGTTAACATTATTCTAACGATTTCAGTAGGCTTTTTCATTCGTATTTTATAGCAATTATACTTTTAGATGTGTAATATTCAAGATAAAATTCAACTCCTATAAAATTGAAAATTGATTGCTAGCTCCAGCATCATGTACCCAAATTTGGTTTTCATGGAATCTATTGTAATTATTCGTAATAACTAAATCTTTTTCTGTTATACAACTGCCTTTTAACTTACACTTAATTTTCCAAAGCACATGCAAAAAAGAATCAATGTTAAATATATAAACATCTAATTATAAATTAATTTAACAGACTACTGGCATGATAAATTTACTCATTATATGCTTTAATATTCGACATTACGCTCGAACTTGTGAATCCTGTGTTCCAGCTTGTGTTACACGGGACCAGATTTCGTTTGAACCTTCCAATATTTGACGAAGATTTCTTTCAACTTGTGGAAGGTCTCCATCCCCTTCAATATCAGCAGACATTTGCTCTGCCCGTCTCAGTAGTTCATTTAAATCCGAATCAATCATTATTAAATAAACTGTTAGACTCCAATTTAATAACAATAATTATCACACAAGACCAAACTACAAATCAGAAAACTTACTATAAGACACGGAACACTACCTAAAATAGGCGAATTTTTCATGTTAAAGACGGAAAACAGAAAACCGTCGCGAAAGCCATCCCGGTTTTGGGAGGCCGAAATAAAATTGGGTGGCAGAGGAGATAAAAATTCCCAGACCTGTTTTAAAATATACCGGATGCAGGGACAGGGGGGTGACACTGCTGCTATATTCCCTATGTATGTCGGTTCTCTTCGTGACCTCCCACTTATCTCAAAACTTCATGTATCCAGATGGCGCTTGCAGTCATGTGCTCGGCGAGCTTTGGCGTGATAATCGTAACGCACTTTTTAACCACGGGGGTGACACTGCCAGGCCTCAAGTGTCCAGTTATACGCGTACCCGAAAAAATAGTTTCGTCAATGTCCGCGATCGGCGCTGCACGTCGAGTTGGGCTACGAATAATCACGACGACGTACGAAGGTTACCGAAGGGAAGTAAACAAGGGAAGCGAGCGCGAGTGTTTTGAATTTCTGGAATTTCTCCTGTCAACGTGTCAACGTCGTCGTTTGTCCTGTGCTTCGTATTCGTAGTGAACGTATAGTGAACCGAGTGAAACCGTTGTAGTTTGAAAAATGTATAGAAAAGTCTGAAGGTCGGAACTTGTGGCATTGACCCGTATTTCGTTTAATTATTATAAAAATTCTGTGACAAAAAACTTGTTGCTTTGGCCCATATTTTTATTTAACTTAGTGTAATCGGTTTTCATTTAGTACTTGACTAAATTAATCATCTGCACGATTTGCATAATGCCTATGCAGTGTATAGTTGAAGGTTGCAAGTCGGGGTTTCGTGGCAATACGAAAAATAACAAATTCCACTTGTTTCGGGTACCTAAGGACGAGGTCATGCGTCAGAAATGGCAAGATGTTGTAAAAAGATCTGACAACATAATTCTTACAAACAACCATTGTGTTTGTGAAAAACACTTCTTACCGAAGGACATGAACTGGAGGCAGGAGCTGAAAGACTCACTAGGAAATGTGATTGGCGTAGTAAGTATCATTTTGTATCTCTAATATTTTTAAAGTAGTCTAAACGAATAATTTTATGTCTATATTTGAACGATTTTCAATTCCTTCTTTACATCTATTATACAATGAGATTTGAAATTGTAATATAAAAAAATTTGGGCTTTTGTGGGTACGAGCTTAAACAAATTTATAAATTAGAAATACTGAGCTCTTGTTATTTGTGAAATCTTTAAATATTCAAATTATGTTTGAAATAAGTTGTTGAATATATTATTGTTTCATGTAGTATTAACTATTTTATTACCTTCTAGTCTGCCGAATACAAAGTTCCAAGGTTGCAACCAGGCTCTCTACCGTCAGTATTTGAAAGTGAAAAATCTGATTCAATCGAGGATTCCAGGCATGAAGTCAATACTCCAGAATTGTCACCATTGGTTTCGAGTGAATTGAACATCGTAGATGCTTCCAAGGAATTGAACAATGTGGTGAATGATTCACCAAATACTGTCATGCACACAGAAGAATTGCCAGAAGACCAGAATACTTTGAATTGTAAAGCCAGCACATCAGACATGTCGATCAACTTATCGGTTTCAAATAAGTTGACTACATTTGAAATACCGAGTCAATCTCTTCACAAGGTAATTTATTGTACTGTATACAGTATTTTTTTAGTTATGTTATTCAGATTTCATTTCAACGAAAGTTTTAGTGCTTATTACAAAATGTAAAAAATATTGAAAATGCGATAAGCCACTTACCCAGAAATAGACAAGAGACTTGATATTCTCCTAAAGAATCTTAAAGTAAAGTCTGAAAGGAATTGTGAGGAATTCAAATTTCAATTCCAATCAATCTCTTTTAATTCTATTATATTGAACACTTCTGAATATACTTAAATTTTATACGGACACTTAAGAAATTCATTTTTTACTTTTATTTATATGTTAGACGTATGTGCAATACGAGTGCATGTGTATTTTTTCACCTTTAATGTGAATACATGAAACAAAATCAATAGACAAAAATATGTAACTAAATTATAGCAAATAAACTTGAGTATAAAAAAATCATAGCTATGAATTCTGTGAACGACTCTTAAGAAATTCATTTTTTTGTTTTTATTTGTTTGTTAGACATGTGCTCATTTTAAGTGCATGCATCCTTTTTCACTTTTAATGTGAATACATGAATCGATATAAATAAATAGAAATATGTAACTAACATAACAAAGAAACCTGAATATCCAAAAATCATCGTTCGCCAAATGTCAACGACACTTAAGAAATTCATATTTTTACTTTTATTAATTTGTTGGACGTATACTCAATACGAGTACATGTGTATTTTTTTCAATGTTAATGTGAATACATATACCAAAAGAAAGAGATAGAAACGTGTAAATAACTTAGCAAATAAACTTGCGAGTATAAAAAAATCATAGTTATGAATTCTGTGAACGACTGTAAGAAATTCATTTTTTTACTTTTGTTTGTTTGTTAGACGTATACTCAATACGAGTGCATGTGTATTCTTTTACTTTTAATGTGAATGCATAAATTAAAATAAGTATATAGAAACATAAGTATCCAAAAATCATTTACCGATAACGAAAGGAGTACGCAGTTTTACGTTCCAACTGATTCATTCACGATATTCAACTATACATATATAATTTATCTACCACTTATTTAAGTATTGTGTAAATATGTATTGTGTTCCATGTATTTGTATGTAAACAAACACTCGCAGAATTAAATTATATATTGAAAATTGATTTTTTGTCATTTATCCTTGTTTTGTCAATAAACTATTTATAAATACAAACTAGATTGTCAAAATCCAATTATACATTACATACTTTCATCATATTATAATTATCAATAATACATCGACGGAACATTAGACCACGTAAATATAATTTTAATGTAATGAACTACGGCATAACCATTTTCTATTCCATACAATGGTTTTATTATTTCTTAACACTTGATCCTTTTTGTTAACATGACATGGTAATTTCATTTCTGAAGGTACTAGAGTTAAATGTAATATAAGCAAAAGTGTACTTTATTACCAATTATGAACATTAGCCATAATTTTTTAAATAAAATCTACTGCTTTTCATGTGTAATGTTCATATTTATGGTGTTTATTATAATGATATTAGATCTGAAATATAACAGAAAATTCCATCAGCGATGTTAGAATCTAAGATTTAAAACTTACTTTTTGATGCAACTTTTCTCACCGACAATGGATCATACATGAAACGTTATGAATTGCGATAGGGAATTAAAGTAAATACAGCTGAGGGAAATTAACAATGTTTGAGTACTTAAAAATATTGAAAAATACATTAAATTGGCCAAGAAAATGAATAATGAAAATCTTATAACTGAAAAATAAGACGGACTTCTAAAAGATCTGTAATTGTATTTTGAAAAAGAAATTAAAAATTAAGATAAAAATGAAAAGAGGAATAACGACAAATACAATTACAGAATTGAACACTAAAGAAGCAAAATAAAAGAAATCTGATGTACGGAAATCCGTTTTAAAACAATTGTTTAATGATTGAAAAGAAATTTTACTTGAAGAAAAAGTAAGAAGGAATTGTAAAAAATTTGCACAATTGTTTTGAAAAACAAATGTGAAATTACACTAAAAAATACTATTATAAATATTTATATAAATAATTGTAATATTTAGTATTTAAATATTATACTTTTTTATTAATGAAAAATTATTAAATTTTATTTATTTTTTTATTTTAAAAAATTAAATAGTATACAGAATGAAAATAAAAATATAAAAATTCTTAGTTTTCACAACAAATTTTGAATTTTTAATGACATTTATGAAATAGCCTCCTCCTTTTTCTGAAATGTCATGAAATTTTTACAGTGTGAGATAAAAAAAAAATAAACGAATAATGCAATAAAAGCATTTTCGGCTAAAACGGCAAAATCAATAAATAAATATTATTACAATATTTGCCAATTTACGTACAACTAACGAACACAACCAATCTTAATGAAACCAAATTTTCTGCAGTTATTTTCTAAAATATTCCGTTTTAACGGAACCAGAAATATGGTTTATACATTATTTTAACTGAAAAATTGACTAAACGATAGAATAAAACAGTTTTCAACGACTAACGAGTGCTTCAAAAAAAGCAATTTATTAAAAATTGTTTTCTTCGACCATCCAGACAATTCTTCAATTATACTAACGTTTAACCACGTCTCTGGTTACGTTTTAAGTCAATAAATGTAGAAAATTTTGTCTGCTCAAGATCGATTGTGTTTAACCCAGTAGAAAGTCATTGCAAACATTTTGAGAAATTGGGCACCGTCGGAAGATTTCGTGTTCATGGAGTAATGTTATAAACTTAATCTTTTTTTAAATATACAAATGTAAATCTTTAAATATATTTAAAGACGTTAAAAAAATATTGTAGATATAAAGTAGTAGTTTATGTTATAGAAATGATCAATTGTACACGATTACTCCATGGACTAGAAATCTTATGTCGTAGCCCAATTTCTCAAAATATTCATAACAACTTTTCGGTACACGGAGAGAATATTTGAATGATTTTACGTCAACTAGTTACAAGGTAAATAGCCCCAATGCCTCTTCGAGGGAAAAGCGGTTGATATTCGAGGCGCACCGCGTCGATAGCATATCGAGGCATCAGGCCCCGACGATCGACTTCTCACGCGTCGACCGATCAACGTAAAATCCGCCAAATCGACGAGGTAGCGCCGCGGAAAGGAGGAGATGGCACCATCCCTTCTTTTTTTTTTCATTCCATATATAAAACCATTTTTTATTCGAAATTTTTTTTTTTGCACTTGCCAGTCGTTGAAAACTATTTCATTTTATCATGTACTCAATTTTTCAGTTAAATTTCTGGTTAGGTTGACGAAGTAACATATACGAAGGGTGATGCATGTGTCAAAACGTCAACATCATGTAGATGTAGGGTATGTTGTCACATCCGCACGAGGGGCACCGGGCAGGGGGGCACGAGCCCGCCCCCGCCCGTCCGTCGAGTCGAGCCGATTCGGATGGATTCGTGATCATTCGGCACTTCCTACACATACCCTAGCGACATCACGTGGAACTTTTAGAATTAAAAAATTCTTCATTAAGGAGCACACAAAATTTTGTAGCGAAGCATAGGCATTGTCACCAGGGTACTGAAACGGGAATAGGGGCGGCGCTTGCCGTTAAATTAGTTCCGCGGAGAGACTACAGTCTGCGTAGATGTCGCTGGCTCGGTGCGCATACGCGTACAGGAGTTGTCTCACGCCGCGCATCTTGCATTTGAATTCAAGTAAGAATTTCCGTGTTCATACCATTTTGTCAATATACAATATCGGCAAAGAATTTTAACTCCAAATATTGTATTATTAAAGTGCAAATAAAGCTAGTGTTCAATGAAATTCTGAACGAATGAAAAAGGCTTCAGGGAATTGGCAACCGAATTTTCTAAACGAAATCAATGTAAGTTTTGATAACTTTTATGCTTATTATTTTTCTCTTCAGGATATTTAATGCCCTTATGCATAAAATTACATATAGAATTAATATACATCCTTTTAAAGGTAAAATTGCTTAAATTTTTATTTATTTGTTAATTAGATGTCTACTATTACAAGACTATTACAAGATACCTGTGTACCGGATAACAAAAAACCTTATTATTAAATGGCTCATTGCAGAGGATATTCGGGATTTAAGTATATCTATTCTTCCGCAACGATAATAAAATCTGAAATTTCTAATATATATAAATTTTAATTAGTTTATACGTATAAACTAGGATTAGTAAAGGTGTGTTATACGCTTTCATATTCAGTTCGCGGACAAGTGCTTGGAGCACTTTTGCGTACACTCTGTGGCAGGGAATGTCTGTCCACCCTTGCAATGTAAATTGTGTATATATATGACTGAATAAATATTATTATTATTATATTATGTATTATATTTTAAATACCATTAATTGGTTCTAATTATGTAACATGAGTGCATTATATTTAGGCGTATGCGTGCACTTTGATTTTTAGCATGGTATGATTAAGGGATTTGCATGTATACAATTGAACGAAGCAGAAAATGGGATTGAAAATATAAAAAAATAACTGAAATTAATATGTATACTGAGTATATATTTTGGTTTACTATGTTGACAAAATGAAAGTAACGATCAAGTCCGATGATAACATTGTTAAGTTGTAAGACTATATTAACGATGATGGATGATCGCACTTGATCATCAATGTTATATCTGCTATCACCAAATGTCAGCAATATGTCCATCTTCGTGTGAGTAAACTATAGATAAATAAGCTTGGAAGCATCTTATATTAGAAAATAAGAACAATTTATTACAAGCAGAATCAATACATGTTTTTGTGAAATATAATTTTTTTATATATTCTTAAACAGCAAATACCTGTGAAAGAAGTGTTAATTTTGATTAAGTATAATGCAAAACTCTTAAATTAGCGCACTTTTTCAAGGTCCCATATCTGAAGGGATTTGCATGTATACGATATTGCAACAGCAGTGGAACACTGTAGCACATGCTGCTTCCAAATCGTTGTTCGTCATTGATCAATAAACTAATTTGTTAGAAATTTGACATTGCAAGCCTTTTTTTTTTAATTGTGAAAACATTGTTAAGCTATTATGCAATGTTGAATTTAAATAAACCGATGGTAAGGTGATGCCCTTGAACAAATAAAATATACGTAAGGAATATTTTTAGTAATATATAAAGTCGGATTTTTAAGTTTATGTCGAAAAGTCAACATCTATGGTGGCAATAACTATATTGATCTACAGACTTTCACTAAAATGATATGTTTAGTATGAAACTCTGTTTTATATATTTGCAAATATTATTTACATAACATCAAATAAGGCTTTCTTTTTAAATGTTTATTTGGAACTGCGCTGTATACGACGACCTCCAAATAAAACAATGCTTTAAGGGCCCTCGAGCGTACCGAGCGGTCCCGCCTGTGACGTCAGAGGGGGCCCCGCCTGTGACGTCAGAGGCGAGAAAACTTTGCGCCGTGAAATTGGCGATTTTCGAGGGATTTTCGCGATTTTTTTTGCAGAAATCGGTTTCTCGTGTCGAGGAATAGCGATTAAAGTATTATGGAAAAGATTGTTAGCTTATAAATAGGAAAAATAAAGCATCGAAGTTTGACATCGGCCATCTCTTTGTCTAACTTCAGGCGATCGACATAAGACCTTCTCTTTCTAGGTTGCTCCGGTCACTCGCGCTTCGAGACTGTCTCACTTGCTCGGAATAGAAAGACACTCGCTCCCTCTCTCTCTCTCTCACTGCTTCCGTACAAGAGTGCAGCGCGACGGGCCGGGCATTGTCGTTACGAAAAATGCATGCATTTTTGCGAATGTGGCCGGGGAACAAAGTTCCGAAAATCAACACACCCCCCGACGGGCCAAAATTTGCATATAACATGGCTCCAGCGTGATTTTCTTCCCTTTGTCTTTTAAAATTTGGCAAAAAGAAAGCGAACGTTAGAATCACACAATATCGAAATTTTAGTTTTCGTTTTCGGAACTTTGTTTCCCGGTCGCGCAAATTACACGATTTTTTAAAAATATGGATGCTTTTTAGAAAGTAACACATCGAGAACTGCAGATGGTGAGATACGGTAAGTCATACAATATAGTTTTTAAGGGTTACTTTTTGATTATCGGAGTATAAAAAGCGAAAAAAATTATAGTCAATTCACCCCAGATCGAATAACTTTTGTATTCGATCAAAAAGTTTCAGTAAAATAATTGGAAAGCAAAGCGCACAAGCGTCAAAAACTGTTCTTTTTTTTCTATAAATGCTGTGCCCTATACGAACAAATTAGATGTAATTTGCGCAATATTTATTTTATTCAGTTTTCCTAACCTCTTTTTCGACACCAGACACTCGGAGGATAAAAAGCGAGAAAACTTATAGTCTATTCATCCCAGTTCGAATAACTTTTGTGTTCGATTAAAAATTTTTAGTAAAATAATTGGCAAAGCAAAGCGCACAAGCGACAAAAACTGTTCTTTTTTTTCTATAAATGCTGTGCCCTACGCGAACAAATTACAAGTAATTTGCGCAATATTTATTTCATTCAGTTTTCCAAACTTATTTTCCGATACCAGACACTCGGAGGATAAAAAGCGAGAAAGCTCTTAGTCAATTCATCCCAGATCGAATAACTTTTGTTTTCGATCAAAAACTTTCAGTACAATAATTGGCGAAGCAAAGCGCACAAGCGTCAAAAACTGTTCTTTTTTTCTATAAATGCTGTGCCCTATGCGAACAAATTACACGTCATTTGGGCAATATTTATTTCATTCGGTTTTCCTAACTTTTTTTCCGACACCATACACTCCATCTGTACAATTCAGAAAAATTTCAAAAAATATAAAAAAATATCGCATTTCACGACAGATGGCAAAGCGGAGATTTTTCGCAAAACTTGTGGATCAAATACCTACCTTTGAAGTCCATAATCGGATACCCGGAAAGCAGCCTCAATGCGGAAGAATGGAACCACACGCATTCATCCAAACACGCCCGCACACACGAACGCATATTCAATCAATATGCATAGAGAAATAAATTGCCAATGTGTGGGGGGGGGGGGGGGGGGGGGAGAAATGCCCCCCCCCCTTAGGGAGAAGGAAAAATGTATATTTTTATTTAATTTTAATTTTTTTTTTGTTTCTTTTGTCCTTATTTTCGTACGGGGGTCTGGGCCCCCGGGGCATTCGCCACGTTTCCCGGAAAAACCGCGCCATGTCTTGAACGTAGCAGCGACGCATCGCCGCCTCCTGCCTCTCCCTTACCCATCTGCCCGCACGGACCCTGGGGCCCCTCGGGTGACGCTGAAACAATAAAAACATATTACAAGTAAAATACACGACAATAGGCAGTTATAGAATTAAAATATCGCACCAAACAATAAACATATTGCATCTAAATTTTATGAGGAAATGCGTCATCGCTTTTAAAAATAATAAAATGAGGGTTATATAATTAAAAATTTGCAATAAATAGAAATGTATATTCTGCAACTATTTGTGCGATGAAATAAATAATAAATATATTGTAAATATTTTTAATATATTATTTTAATGTAATATGTTAATTTTTATATAATATTTTAAATATATTGTATATATATTATTGTATAAAAGAAATTAGTAAAATGTATTGCAGATATGTACCATCATATTTTTGTAGTTCAATTTTTAACAATAATCAACCCACTGACAGAACAATATAGTAAAATGTACTAATCGTAAATAACTATTTGACTAGTTGAAATTACTTTCGCTTGTAGTATACGCGTAGTCCAAATAACTTTGACAGCTTCTTATAAACTGTAACTTTTAACAACGTATCTACTTCCAGGTACTACATGTATAGGATCAGTATATTTTACTATTTTCCTTCTCCCTGTGTGTAGCTTACCATTAAAAATTCAACTACAACCGCAATCCAAAATATCTACCAATCAACTTCTGCCATTTATATCATCGCACAAATAGTTACAGGCAATTTATACAAATTTTCAAGCGTATAACCGTCATCTTTTTATTTTGCTGCGTAATCCGTATAGATGCAATACGTTATCATCATGCATTACACTGCGCAATGAAAAATCATTCTGAAGCTATCTGTGCGAAGAAATAAATGGCAGAAGTTGTTTGCTAGATATTTACTATCGTGTTTGTAGTTTAATTTTGAATGGTAAGAAAAAACTGGGAGAAGGAAAATAGTAAAATACACTGATCATATACGCGTACTACCTATAAGTCTATACGTCGTTAAATATGTTACAGTTTAGACAAGGCTGTCAAAGTTACTTGTTCTACGCGTATATCTCAAGCAACAGTAATTTCGACTAGTGGAATAGTTATTCTAGATATTTACTATCGTGTTTGTAGTTTAATTTAAGAATGGTAAACAAACCACTGGGCGAAGGAAAATAATAAATTATACTGATCATATACGCGTACTACCTATAAGTCTATACGTGGTTAAATATGTTACAGTTTAGACGAAGCTGTCAAAGTTACTTGGTCCACGCGTATATCTCAAGCAACAGTAATTTCGACTAGTGGAATAGTTATTCTAGATAATTACTATTGTGTTTGTAGTTTAATTTTGAATGGTAAACAAACCACTGGACGAAGGAAAATAGTAAATTATACTGATCATATACGCGTACTACCTATAAGTCTATACGTGGTTAAATATGTTACAGTTTAGACGAAGCTGTCAAAGTTACTTGGTCTACGCGTATACCTCAAGCAACAGTAATTTCGACTAGTGGAATAGTTATTCTAGATATTTACTATCGTGTTTGTAGTTTAATTTAAGAATGGTAAACAAACCACTGGGCGAAGGAAAATAGTAAATTATACTGATCATATAGTCGGCGTGATGGTCGTGCGGGCTAAGGCGTCAGTCTTAGTCCGCCCGAACTGAGCGTCGCGAAGGGCCCGAGTTCGAATCCCCGTCCTGCAATTTTCTCTGCTTATGTCCAGTGTGGAATAACCGGGGAACTTTGCTGGGCGAAGGTACGAATTTGGGACCGCTGCCGACCCCCGTCGGCAGTTATCGGTACCGTCAGCGTCTTATCCGCGGTCGGTACGTCGTGGGTCTTATCTCGGATAAAGAGGGGATAAGCCCCGCGTCGTACTCGCTAAGGCACAGACCGCCGAATCTGCTGATGGTACCGATATTGGGGTAGGGGGGACCGGCTCTGGGTGGGTGTTGTGTTGTATATGCCTAGTTCTGTCATTGTACTGTCTGTCTCTGTCCTGTACCTCGCCACCCGAGAGCCGACCCGCAAATAGACAAATCGTCATTAACGCGGGGGAAATAACCTGTCCTTTGTCCTTTGTTTGTCCTACTGATCATATACGCGTACTACCTATAAGTCTATACGTAGTTAAATATGTTACAGTTTAGACGAAGCTGTCAAAGTTACTTGGTCTACGCGTATACCTCAAGCAACAGTTATTTCGACTAGTGGAATAGTTATTCTAGATATTTACTATCGTGTTTGTAGTTTAATTTAAGAATGGTAAACAAACCACTGGACGAAGGAAAATAGTAAATTATACTGATCATATACGCGTACTACCTATAAGTCTATACGTTGTTAAATATGTTACAGTTTAGACGAAGCTTTCAAAGTTACTTGGTCTACGCGTATACCTCAAGCAACAGTTATTTCGGCTAGTGGAATAGTTATTCTAGATATTTACTATCGTGTTTGTAGTTTAATTTAAGAATGGTAAACAAACCACTGGGCGAAGGAAAATAGTAAATTATACTGATCATATACGCGTACTACCTATAAGTCTATACGTGGTTAAATATGTTACAGTTTAGACGAAGCTGTCAAAGTTACTTGGTCTACGCGTATACCTCAAGCAACAGTAATTTCGACTAGTGGAATAGTTATTCTAGATATTTACTATCGTGTTTGTAGTTTAATTTAAGAATGGTAAACAAACCACTGGGCGAAGGAAAATAGTAAATTATACTGATCATATACGCGTACTACCTATAAGTCTATACGTTGTTAAATATGTTACAGTTTAGACGGAGCTATCAAAGTTACTTGGTCTACGCGTATGCCTCAAGCAACAGTAATTTCGACTAGTGGAATAGTTATTCTAGATATTTACTATCGTGTTTGTAGTTTAATTTTGAATGGTAAACAAACCACTGGGCGAAGGAAAATAGTAAATTATACTGATCATATACGCGTACTACCTATAAGTCTATACGTTGTTAAATATGTTACAGTTTAGACGAAGCTGTCAATGTTACTTGGTCTACGCGTATGTCTCAAGCAACAGTAATTTCGATTACTGTAATAGTTATTCTATCTAGGATTAGAACATTTTACTATTTTGTTCTCTCAGTGGGTAGATTACTGTTAAAAATTGACTACAAAAATACGATAGTACTCATCCACAATAAATTTATGCTATTTATTTCATCGCGCAAATAGTTGCAGACTATTTATACAAATTTTCAAGCGTATAACCGTCATCTTTTTATTTTGCTGCGTAATCCGTATAGATGCAATACGTTATCATCATGCATTACACTTAGGGTTGCCACCTTTTCTTCTCCCTTCGACCGGCCTTTCTCGATCTTAAAAGGGAGGGGGGGGGGGTAGATCCCTAAATACACTAAACGCTTGAATGAAAAGAACGTTTTGCGTTCGTTTTTTATATGGGTCTTGCAGTTCCGAAATAACATTAAGATAAATTAACTTACAGCATAAGTTTTACTTTATTAATAAAATATTTGATTTTCATACACAGTATTGATAAATAACGATTTTTCAAACAAATAATAAATAAGTAAATTTAACATCTTAGTTTGTCTCTATTTTTGAAATCATATTTTTTATTGGATTTCGCCGCTTTCAATAGAGACTTGTTTGTTTTAATCTCTGAATGAAATTGACAACATGTTAAATTAATATTTTGACGAATAAGAATTTCAGCTTTAATCGACTCTACGCTCATACGGTTTCTTTTATCGGTCCATAAATCATTCATTATGCTGAATGCCCTTTCAACATAAGCATTACTGGCTGGTATTGCAAAAACCATTTCTACGACTTTTTTTAAATTTAAAGCTTCTGCTTTTTGAAGAAACAGTGACCACTTTTGTGAAGCAGAGTGCTCAATTTCAGTTTTAATAATTGAGAAGACTTTTCTTAGCAAAATAATTTCATTATAGGTTGCGTCGCCATCAATCTAAACACAAATGACTTGTTTTAAAGGTTCATTATGAAAATTTTAGAATATTAAAATACTGACATTTTTTATGAAACCTTATTTCTGATAATTTTTTTTGTGTCCACGCTGATTTGACACTGTAAGGGCCCTCGAGCGACCTGAAAGAGGAGAAGGGGGCAAGAAAAATCGTGAAAACTGAATAGTCTTTATGAAAAATTAAAATGATTTTTATGAAATGTTGTATTGTAAATAAATTCTATTTGTTTACAAAAAGTATAATTCAAAATTTCGTTGTGTGTGAATTATAATTCAATGGTCTCGTATAGCCAATAGTACAGAAACTGTCTTGAGACATAAATCAATATTATGTGATTGTTATAAGTCGTTGTTTAATTTATCATATCAATATTATCACCGAAATTTTGCTACCTCTCCTGACTTGGTAGGCATAACTGAATAGAATTTATTTATAACAAAAATGTAAGTTGAAATAATCTTAATGTTCGGGTTACTCGAGGACTCTTAAATGAAAAGATCCTTTTCGATTCAGTTAAAAATCAGAAATTTAGGAAAGAAAGTGTATTAAATTTACCTCAATATCTAATTTTTCAGCAATTGCTAGGATTGCGTTCAATTCAGGAACCCGTTCTTTAAGTTGCAAACTCAGGAAATCTTTAAAAATTGAGTTTTCGAAATCGAATCTTTCCTCAATGTAAGTAAGTGCTCGTTCATAAGCAGTTAAAGCTTCTTTACAGAATTTATTGCGTTCAGACATCTCTAGTTCCGGCAATGCTTGATTTATCATTACACCAAAGAACTTGTCATCTTTTCATACTTTCAGAGCATCTCTGATTTGACACATTACACTGTAGACTTCAGTTGCCCCACAAGATTTCTTTTTTAGTAACTCTATACAGGGATCGAAAATCTGAAGATAATGGTGCACGAAGTAGAGGTAGCATTCTGGAAGAGTCAGCGTTTCGCTCAAACCGTCCGCTTGATCCTTTATGAAAGACCAAATAGTTTTGTCGCAGTCTTCTTCTCCTGAAAGTTATATTCTTATTTATTTATTATCTACTTTAAGAGACTTTTGTAATTTTAAAATTGTACAATTATTATTTAAGAAAAAAATTGCATCGTTTAGCACCTTATTACCCAATAATAAAATCTACAAAAAATATATTTTGCTATAAATTTATAAAAAAAAAATAATAATGATATAATTACCCACTAATTATTGTTGTTACAATTAAGGTAGCTATACCCCAAAATTCAACTCCTTCTATTAGAAATTTATTGAACCTTTCATCAGAGATAAATTTGATAATAATGTATACGTTTCTTAAATATGAAAATTTTTTACTATCTGATACTATGCATATTTTCGACAAAACGGTATGGTAGCCATAATGACAATTGATGGAAAATCGTCAACTCAACGTGAAATCTCTTATAATGTCAAACCTATCGTTAAGATGTTAATGAAATGCGAAACGAAAGTAATTAAAGCAATGAGAAATTGTATATATCAAACTCGTCAACATCGCATGTTAAATTTTTAAGGTTGACGTACTACGCAATTCATAGGTTAACTTCTTCTTCCCATTAGATTATTTTATAATTATAGGGTAAATTCGGGTGAGATGGGACACTTTTTGGAAAATCATTTCTCGTACCGCACATGCTATACTAAACTATCCTAGGTATATAGTGTATATTATGTTTATTTGATATCTAAACCATAGGACTACACGATTTATGAAACATTTTTCGCTGTTTTTCATCCGTAAAAGTACAATTGAAAAAAAATGAAAAATTGTCGGGTGAGATGTGACACGGCGAATTAGATGGGACATCATCAAAAAATGAAATAAAAGCAGTGTTTTGTGGAACTAATTTGTTAATAATAACCATAAAAAGAAAAATAAACAATTTTATTCAATTTTGTATCACTTTAACGCAAAATATATGAAATAACGTAACAATAAAAAATTGAAACTACAAATCGATACGATTTTCGAAAATTTAGCTGATTTCGTAGGCGCAGCTTCTGTTTATCGTTTTTGACCTTATTCACTTTCAAATAGGGTTAAAATATACAAGTTGATGATATAATCATTATAAATGGTCGAAAAAATCGTTTCCAATGAACTTGACACTGTCCCAACTCACCCGCCAAAAAATGTCCCATCTCACCTTAATATGGCGGGTAAGATGGGACATCAACTTCTGCATAACCTGAGTATGAATTGAGCGCAATAGTCATATACATAGCTTCTTCGAGGTCCAAATGCTTCGATCCTTTTTTATAGAAACGAAATGTATTAACCACTTGGCTTGAAAAACTTGTCAAAAAATGATTACAAAAATTTATGGCTGTCCCATCTCACCCGACCAAAAAAATAACTAGAAAATTGACGACGGGAGTGAATGAATTTTCATTAATGTATAAACTTTAATATACTATGCAGTTCTTAGCGCAAATGCGCACGTTAAAGCAGCTGAAAATTGAAGTGTCTCATCTCACCCGAACTTACCCTATATTATTTATTATTATATTTTTTAAAATGTCATGTGGTGTCAAATATGACATTTATTATTTAATCGATATTTTATTTACGCAGTTAGGGCCTAACTACCTTAAAAAATGAATTCTAAATTTATTTACCTTGTTCAAGAAAAAATGTTTTGATAGACGTCCAACTTAACAATAATCGTTCAAGTGCTTTGAGAAGTGAAAGGCACCGGATCGGTATATGCCTTAGAATATTATGATATTCTTCTTGTGCAAACTCGAAACACTTTTTCAGCTTTTCGACTTTCTTTGCGCTGCAAGAAAATTCGCTGAACACTTTTAGGACTAGTATTTCAGCATCATAAGTCAACAGCTTAATTCCAAATTTACCACAATTATGTAAAAGGTGGCATTTACAATTGGCTTTTACTAATTTATCATTTAATAATTGCAATTTTTGGAAAACTGAGCAGTTTTTTCCGTAGTTAACTGAAGCACCGTCTCCTCCATATGCTACCATTTTAGCTGGATTTAAACCAACGGTTTCCAGAGACTTTGCTATTGAATTCTTGATTGACTCAGACGTCTCATTTGCTTCTTCATAGAAATCGATCACAAAGTCTTCTACGCCACTATTTACATCAAAAATTCTAATAGTCAAAGGGAAAAACTTTCTGTTCCCTTTATTAGAAGCATCACTTGAAACAGAGTAGAGTAATTTTTCTTTTATTATTTTATTTACAATATTTTCAAGTGAATACGGAGCCAATACATTCTTTGCAATACATTCCGTTTTTGTTCTCCCTAATTGCAATTTCATTGCAATTTCAGAATCGGCAAGTAGTTGCTTATCTAATTTACAACCTGAAGCAAGATAAAGTTGCATTAAATTACATTAAATTACATTTAAATATTTCAATTAAATTACATTCAAATATTTCAATAAATATTCCAAATTATATTACCACAATCAGCAGATAAATAACTTAACCCATGTTTCACGTTATGGTATACTTTCGATACTTCCACTGCAACAACTTTATCTTCTAATGCACTCTCTTTTACAGGAAAAAAATTTGTCATAGTTTTTGAGTGTTTTTGGTCTCGCAATACTCTTAAATGTCCTGTTGTTTCTGAATGTTTGGTTAACGCTTTTTTGCCATCATATTTGACATTAATACGCACATTATTGCATACAGTGCATTTTGCTACATTTTTGTCATTGGTTCGTGCTAACCAATCTTTAAAATCTTTTTCATACAGCCACTCTTCCTTGAAAACGCAATTTCTCTTTCGGCAATTATCCTTTGGCATTGTAAATCACAAAAATATAAATTTTACAGCAAATATCACAAATCTACAAACGAAGTTCTGAAATTCAGTTTAACCTAAAAATGTTTAAGCAAAAAATTATTATGAGATTTCGTCGAATCAGTTCGATTCTATTATACATCATTGTACCAGGTTAGAAAGCCTGTCATTTCAAAATCATAGTTTTTGCTAAATACTTTTTAGTAACAGAATTGACAAAAAAAAATCACGTATTCGGTAGAAAGTAAAATAAGGAGTAGTTTTGAAAAAAAATCACTGAAAAATGATTCAGAAAAACGGCGAAAGATGATAATAAAAACACTCCCAAAATACATCGTTTCCGACATCGATTTTTTTGATGGGGTAAGCTATGAATTAATCAAAAATGGTGTTTATTTAATCGTACCTTAAGTACCTTAGTTATACATGTAGTAACATATATTGAAATGTACGCTGATGCCGCTGTATTTTGAACTTTCTGCACTGACGCTTTTAAATGATTTCACAGTGGAGGACTCGACGACTGGAGGTCTTTTATGCGGAGCGAAGAATTAGATTGCGTTCTTTTTTCTTTGTTGACAGTCTGGTAGATCGTAGATTGTAGGTGCGAAAATTCTCTAGGTATTCCCATAGTCATAGATATGGCCGATCCCGTGGTACGACGCGATATGAGCTTCAACACAATCAACGAATCAACGTATGTACGTTTGTTCGCTGTCATGAACCATAAAATACTAGATGGGCATTTTGACCCGTTCCCCGTTTGTTTAGATTTATGATACACATGTGCATACTGAAATCCGTCCCGGCCAAAACGGAATGCCCGCAATTCTTTTCAGTATGTAAATACATATGGGACATTCTTTTACAAATCGAACACTCCATATTGGGTACCATTTTTAATTTGCTTCTAGCTTGCTAAGTCATTTATGGGAATAAAGTAGACGCAATCACTTTATTTGCTTTGTACTGTTACATTCGTCCACTTATCAGACAAAGAAAAAACCTTCGCTTACGGCTGTCTTGTGTTTATTGGTATCATAGTATGAAATGCTAATGTACCTTTAATAGTTTTAGCTTGTAGCTCCATCAGAAATATAGATTATTTTTTCAGTTCCCACTAAATGTATTTTTAAAAATTCTATTAAACAGCTTTGAAAAACATAAACTGCAGCAGTGTCGTGATGTAAACATTCAGAAATAATTTGGTGGGGGGGGGGGGGGGTGGGGGGGGGGGGGGGTGGGGGGGGGGGGGGGTGGGGGGGGGGGGGGGTGGGGGGGGGGGGGGGTGGGGGGGGGGGGGGGTGGGGGGGGGGGGGGGTGGGGGGGGGGGGGGGTGGGGGGGGGGGGGGGTGGGGGGGGGGGGGGGTGGGGGGGGGGGGGGGTGGGGGGGGGGGGGGGTGGGGGGGGGGGGGGGTGGGGGGGGGGGGGGGTGGGGGGGGGGGGGGGTGGGGGGGGGGGGGGGTGGGGGGGGGGGGGGGTGGGGGGGGGGGGGGGTGGGGGGGGGGGGGGGTGGGGGGGGGGGGGGGTGGGGGGGGGGGGGGGTGGGGGGGGGGGGGGGTGGGGGGGGGGGGGGGTGGGGGGGGGGGGGGGTGGGGGGGGGGGGGGGTGGGGGGGGGGGGGGGTGGGGGGGGGGGGGGGTGGGGGGGGGGGGGGGTGGGGGGGGGGGGGGGTGGGGGGGGGGGGGGGTGGGGGGGGGGGGGGGTATATAAATTTTTTTAAATGTGGGCTATTTCCGAGAGCCGTTAATGAGCCCTTAATTCCTGTTGATGTTTACTTTCTTAATTCCAGATGTCGTTTGATATAGTGTTCAGTCTGGCTTAAACGTTAAGCTGACAACAAAAACCCTGTTTTTTTTTAAAAAAGCCCCCTCCCAGTATACATTTTTTTGGAATTGTGGGCTATTTTCGAGAGGCTCTTAACTGAGCCCTTAAATTCCTGTGTGCTTATCTTTTTAATTTCCGGCTGTCGTTGTGACATAGTGTTCTGCTGGCTTAACGTTGAGCATAGCAACACACCCTCTTTTTTATAAAAAATCCAAAGTATAAATTTTTTTAAATGTGGGACTATTTCGAGAGCCCTTAAATGAGCCCCTTAATTCCTGTGTGCTTACTTTCTAATTTTCGGCTGTCGTTGATAAGAGTGTTCTGCTGGTTTAACGTTAAGCTGACAAAAACCCCTGTTTTTTTTTTAAACCAGTATAAATTTTTTTGAATGTGGGCTATTTCGAGCGCCCTTAATGAGCCCTTAATTCCTGTGTGCTTACATTCAATTTCCGGCTGTCGTTGATATAGTGTTCTGCTGGTTTAACGTTAAGCTGACAAACACCCCTGTTTTTTTAAAAATCCAGTATAAATTTTTTTGAATGTGAGCTATTTCGAGAGCCCTTAATGAGCCCTTAATTCCTGTGTGCTTACTTTTTAATTTCCGGCTGTCGTTGACATAGTGTTCTGTTGGCTTAACGTTAAGCTAGCAAACACCCTCTTTTTTTAAAAAATCCAATATAAATTTTTTTAAATGTGGGCCATTTCGAGAGCCCTTAATGATCCCTTATTTCCCGTGTGCTTACTATTTTAATTTCCAGCTGTCGTTGATATAGTGTTCTGCGGTTTAACGTTAAGCTGACAAAAACCCCCTGTTTTTTTAAAAATCCAGTATAAATTTTTTTGAATGTGGGCTATTTCCGAGAGCCCTTAATGAGCCCTTAATTCCTGTGTGCTTACTTTTTAATTTTCGGCTGTCCTTGATAGAATGTTCTGTTGGCTTAACGTTAAGCTAGCAAACACCCTCTTTTTTTTCTAAATCCATTATAAATTTTTTTGAATGTGGGCTATTTCGAGAGCCCTTAATGAGCCCTTAATTCCTGTGTGCTTACTTTTTAATTTCCGGCTGTCGTTGACATAGTGTTCTGCTGGCTTAACGTTAAGCTAGCAAACACCCTCTTTTTTTTAAAAATCCAATATAAATTTTTTTAAATGTGGGCTATTTCGAGAGCCCTTAATGAGCCCTTAATTCCTGTGTGCTTACTTTTTAATTTCCTGCTGTCGTTGACATGGTGGTCTGCTGGGTTAACGTTGAACTGGCAAACACCCCTTTTTTTTTAAAAATCCAATATAAATTTTTTTGAATGTGGGCTATTTTGAGAGCCCTTAATGAGCCCTTAATTCCTGTGTGCTTACTTTTTAATTTTCCGGCTGTCGTTGATGGAGTGTTCTGCTGGCTTAACGTTACGCTAGCAAACACCCTCTTTTTTTTTTAAAATCCAATATAAATTTTTTAGAATGTGGGCTATTTCGAGAGCCCTTAATGAGCCCTTAATTCCTGTGTGCTTACTTTTTTAAATTTTCGGCTGTCGTTGATAAAAGTGTTCTGCTGGCTTAACGTTAAGCTGACAAAAACCCTGTTTTTTTAAAAATCCAGTATACATTTTTTTGAATGTGGGCTATTTCGAGAGCCCTTAATGAGCCCTTAATTCCTGTGTGCTTACTTTTTAATTTCCGGCTGTCGTTGATAGAGTGTTCTGTTGGCTTAACGTTAAGCTAGCAAACACCCTCTTTTTTTTTAAAAATCCAGTATAAAATTTTTTTGAATGTGGGCTATTTCGAGAGCCCTTAATGAGCCCTTAATTCCTGTGTGCTTACTTTTTAATTTCCAGCTGTCGTTGATATAGTGTTCTGCTGGCTTAACGTTAAACTGACAAAAACCCCTGTTTTTTTTTAAATCCAGTATAAATTTTTTTGAATGTGGGCTATTTCGAGTGCCCTTAATGAGCCCTTAATTCCTGTGTGCTTACTTTTTAATTTCCGGCTGTCGTTGATATAGTGTTCTGCTGGCTTAACGTTAAGCTGGCAAAAACCCCTCTTTTTTTTAAAAAATCCTGTATAAATTTTTTTGAATGTGGGCTATTTCGAGAGCCCTTAATGAGCCCTTAATTCCTGTGTGCTTACTTTTTAATTTCCGGCTGTCGTTGATATAGTGTTTCTGCTGGCTTAACGTTAAGCTGACAAACACCCTTTTTTTTTAAAAATACAGTATAAATTTTTTTGAATGTGGGCTATTTCCAGTGCCCTTAATGAGCCCTTAATTCCTGTGTGCTTACTTTTTAATTTCCGGCTGTCGTTGATATAGTGTTCTGCTGGTTTAACGTTAAGCTGACAAAAACCCCTGTTTTTTTAAAAATCCAGTATAAATTTTTTTGAATGTGGGCTATTTCGAGAGCCCTTAATGAGCCCTTAATTCCTGTGTGCTTACTTTTTAATTTCCGGCTGTCGTTGACATAGTGTTCAGCTGGCTTAACGTTAAGCTGACAAAAACCCCTGTTTTTTTAAAAATCCAGTATACATTTTTTTTGAATGTGGGCTATTTCGAGAGCCCTTAATGAGCCCTTAATTCCTGTGTGCTTACTTTTTAATTTCCGGCTGTCGTTGACATAGTGTTCTGCTGGCTTAACGTTAAGCTAGCAAACACCCTCTTTTTTTTTTAAAAATCCACTATAAATTTTTTTGAATGTGGGCTATTTCGAGAGCTCTTAATGAGCCCTTAATTCCTGTGTGCTTACTTTTTAATTTTCGGCTGTCGTTGATAAGAGTGTTCTGCTGGCTTAACGTTAAACTGACAAAAACCCCTGTTTTTTTAAAAATCCAGTATAAATTTTTTTGAATGTGGGCTATTTCGAGAGCCCTTAATGAGCCCTTAATTCCTGTGTGCTTACATTTTAATTTCCGGCTGTCGTTGACATAGTGTTCTGCTGGCTTAACGTTAAGCTGGCAAACACCTCTATTTTTTTAAAAAATCCAGCATACATTTTTTTGAATGTGGGTTATTTCGAGAGCCCTTAATGAGCCCTTAATTCCTGTATGCTTACTTTTTAATTTCCGGCTGTCGTTGATAAGAGTGTTCTGCTGGCTTAACGTTAAGCTAGCAAACACCCTCTTTTTTTAAAAAATCCAGTATAAATTTTTTTGAATGTGGGCTATTTCGAGAGAGCCCTTAATGAGCCCTTAATTCCTGTGTGCTTACTTTTTAATTTCCGGCTGTCGTTGATAGAATGTTCTGCTGGTTTAACGTTAAGCTGGCAAACACCCCTTTTTTTTTTAAAAATCCAGTATAAATTTTTTTGAATGTGGGCTATTTCGAGAGCCCTTAATGAGCCCTTAATTCCTGCGTGCTTACTTTTTAATTTTCGGCTGGCGTTGATAGAGTGTTCTGCTGGCTTAACGTTAAGCTGGCAAACACCCTTTTTTTTTAAAAATCCAGTATAAATTTTTTTGAATGTGGGCTATTTCGAGAGCCCTTAATGAGCCCTTAATTCCTGTGTGCTTACTTTTTAATTTCCGGCTGTCGTTGACATAGTGTTCTGTTGGCTTAATGTTAAGCTAGCAAACACCCTCTTTTTTTAAAAAATCCAATATAAATTTTTTTGAATGTGGGCTATTTCCAGTGCCCTTAATGAGTCCTTAATTCCTGTGTGCTTACTTTTTAATTTCCGGCTGTGGTTGATAGAATGTTCTGCTGGCTTAACGTTAAGCTGGCAAACACCCCCTTTTTTTTTAAATCCAGTATAAGTTTTTTTGAATGTGGGCTATTTTGAGAGCCCTTAATGAGCCCTTAATTCCTGTGTGCTTACTTTTTAATTTCCGGCTGTCCTTGATAGAATGTTCTGCTGGCTTAACGTTAAGCTGGCAAACACCCTCTTTTTTTAAAAAATCCAATATAAATTTTTTTAAATGTGGGCTATTTCGAGAGCCCTTAATGAGCCCCTAATTCCTGTGTGCTTACTTTTTAATTTCCAGCTGTCGTTGATATAGTGTTCTGCTGGTTTAACGTTAAGCTGACAAAAACCCCTGTTTTTTTAAAAATCCAGTATAAATTTTTTTGAATGTGGGCTATTTCGAGATCCCTTAATGAGCCCTTAATGCCTGCGTGCTTACTTTTTAATTTTCGGCTGGCGTTGATAGTGTTCTGCTGGCTTAACGTTAAGCTGGCAAACACCTCTATTTTTTTAAAAAATCCAGTATACATTTTTTTGAATGTGGGTTATTTCGAGAGCCCTTAATGAGCCCTTAATTCCTGTATGCTTACTTTTTAATTCCCGGCTGTCGTTGATAGAATGTTCTGCTGGCTTAACGTTAAGCTAGCAAACACCCTCTTTTTTTTAAAAATCCAGTATACATTTTCTTGAATGTGGGCTATTTCGAGAACCCTTAATGAGCCCTTAATTCCTGCGTGCTTAATTTTTAATTTTCGGCTGGCGTTGATAGAGTGTTCTCCTGGCTTAACGTTAAGCTGGCAAACACCCCTTTTTTTTTAAATCCAGTATAAATTTTCTTGAATGTGGGCTATTTCGAGAGCCCTTAATGAGCCCTTAATTCCTGCGTGCTTACTTTTTAATTTCCGGCTGTCGTTGACATAGTGTTCTGTTGGCTTAACGTTAAGCTAGCAAACACCCTCTTTTTTTAAAAAATCCAGTATAAATTTTTTTGAATGTGGGCTATTTCGAGAGCCCTTAAGGAGCCCTTAATTCCTGCGTGCTTACTTTTTAATTTTCGGCTGGCGTTGATAGAGTGTTCTGCTGGCTTAACGTTAAGCTGGCAAACACCCCTTTTTTTTAAAAAATCCAGTATAAATTTTTTTGAATGTGGGTTATTTCGAGAGCCCTTAATGAGCCCTTAATTCCTGTATGCTTACTTTTTAATTCCCGGCTGTCGTTGATATAATGTTCTGCTGGCTTAACGTTAAGCTAACAAACACCCTTCTTTTTTTTAAAATCCACTATAAATTTTTTTGAATGTGGGCTATTTCGAGAGCCCTTAATGAGCCCTTAATTCCTGTGTGCTTACTTTTTAATTTCCGGCTGTCGTTGACATAGTGTTCTGTTGGCTTAATGTTAAGCTGACAAACACCCTTTTTTTTTTAAAAATCCAGTATAAATTTTTTTGAATGTGGGCTATTTCGAGAGCCCTTAATGAGCCCTTAATTCCTGTATGCTTACTTTTTAAATTTCGGCTGTCGTTGATAGAGTGTTCTGCTGGCTTAACGTTAAGCTGGCAAACACCCCTGTTTTTTTTTTTAAATCCAGTATACATTTTTTTGAATGTGGGCTATTTCTAGAGCCCTTAATGAGCCCTTAATTCCTGCGTGCTTTCTTTTTAATTTTCGGCTGCCGTTGATAGAGTGTTCTGCTGACTTAACGTTAAGCTGGCAAACACCCTTTTTTTTTTAAATCCAGTATAAATTTTTTTGAATGTGGGCTATTTGGAGAGCCCTTAATGAGCCCTTAATTCCTGTGTGCTTACTTTTTAATTTCCGGCTGTCGTTGATAGAATGTTCTGCTGGCTTAACGTTAAGCTGACAAACACCCCTTTTTTTTTAAACATCCAATATAAATTTTTTTGAATGTGGGCTATTTCGAGAGCCCTTAATGAGCCCTTAATTCCTGTATGCTTACTTTTTAATTCCCGGCTATCGTTGATAGAATGTTCTGCTGGCTTAACGTTAAGCTGGCAAACACCCCTTTTTTTTTTAAAAATCCAGTATAAATTTTTTTGAATGTGGCTATTTCTAGAGCCCTTAATGAGCCCTTAATTCCTGCGTGCTTTCTTTTTAATTTTCGGCTGTCGTTGATGGAGTGTTCTGCTGGCTTAACGTTGAGCTGGCAAACACCCCTTTTTTTAAAAAATCCAGTATAAATTTTTTTGAATGTGGGCTATTTCGAGAGCCCTTAATGAGCCCTTAATTCCTGCGTGCTTACTTTTTAATTTTCGGCTGGCGTTGATAGAGTGTTCTGCTGGCTTAACGTTAAGCTGGCAAACACCCCTATTTTTTTAAAAAATCCAGTATAAATTTTTTTGAATGTGGGTTATTTCGAGAGCCCTTAATGAGCCCTTAATTCCTGTATGCTTACTTTTTAATTCCCGGCTGTCGTTGATAGAATGTTCTGCTGGCTTAACGTTAAGCTGGCAAACACCTCTTTTTTTTTAAAATCCAGTATAAATTTTTTTGAATGTGGGCTATTTCGAGAGCCCTTAATGAGCCCTTAATTCCTGTATGCTTACTTTTTAATTCCCGGCTATCGTTGATAGAATGTTCTGCTGGCTTAACGTTAAGCTGGCAAACACCCCTATTTTTTAAAAAAATCCAGTATAAATTTTTTTGAATGTGGGCTATTTCGAGAGCCCTTAAGGAGCCCTTAATTCCTGCGTGCTTACTTTTTAATTTTCGGCTGGCGTTGATAGAGTGTTCTGCTGGCTTAACGTTAAGCTGGCAAACACCCCTATTTTTTTAAAAAATCCAGTATAAATTTTTTTGAATGTGGGTTATTTCGAGAGCCCTTAATGAGCCCTTAATTCCTGTATGCTTACTTTGTAATTCCCGGCTGTCGTTGATAGAATGTTCTGCTGGCTTAACGTTAAGCTAGCAAACACCCTCTTTTTTTAAAAAATCCAATATAAATTTTTTTAAATGTGGGCTATTTCGAGAGCCCTTAATGAGCCCTTAATTCCTGTATGCTTACTTTTTAAATTTCGGCTGTCGTTGATAAGAGTGTTCTGCTGACTTAACGTTAAACTGACAAAAACCCCTGTTTTTTTTTTAAATCCAGTATAAATTTTTTTGAATGTGGGCTATTTCCAGTGCCCTTAATGAGCCCTTAATTCCTGTGTGCTTACTTTTTAATTTCCGGCTGTCCTTGATAGAATGTTCTGCTGGCTTAACGTTAAGCTGGCAAACACCCCCTTTTTTTTTTAAATCCAGTATACATTTTTTTGAATGTGGGCTATTTCGAGAGCCCTTAATGAGCCCTTAATTCCTGCGTGCTTACTTTTTAATTTTCGGCTGTCGTTGACATAGTGTTCTGTTGGCTTAACGTTAAGCTAGCAAACACCCTCTTTTTTTAAAAAATCCAATATAAATTTTTTTAAATGTGGGCTATTTCGAGAGCCCTTAATGAGCCCTTAATTCCTGTGTGCTTACTTTTTAAATTTCGGCTGTCGTTGATAAGAGTGTTCTGCTGGTTTAACGTTAAGCTGACAAAAACCCCTGTTTTTTTAAAAATCCAGTATAAATTTTTTTGAATGTGGGCTATTTCGAGAGCCCTTAATGAGCCCTTAATTCCTGTGTGCTTACTTTTTAATTTCCGGCTGTCGTTGACATAGTGTTCTGTTGGCTTAACGTTAAGCTAGCAAACACCCTCTTTTTTTAAAAAATCCAATATAAATTTTTTTAAATGTGGGCTATTTCGAGAGCCCTTAATGAGCCCTTAATTCCTGTGTGCTTACTTTTTAATTTCCGGCTGTCGTTGACATAGTGTTCTGTTGGCTTAACGTTAAGCTAGCAAACACCCTCTTTTTTTAAAAAATCCAATATAAATTTTTTTAAATGTGGGCTATTTCGAGAGCCCTTAATGAGCCCTTAATTCCTGTGTGCTTACTTTTTAATTTCCGGCTGTCGTTGACATAGTGTTCTGTTGGCTTAACGTTAAGCTAGCAAACACCCTTTTTTTTTTTAAAATACAGTATAAATTTTTTTGAATGTGGGCTATTTCGAGAGCCCTTAATGAGCCCTTAATTCCTGTATGCTTACTTTTTAAATTTCCGGCTGTCGTTGATATAGTGTTCTGCTGGCTTAACGTTAAACTGACAAAAACCCCTTTTTTTTTTTAAATCCAGTATAAATTTTTTTGAATGTGGGCTATTTCCAGTGCCCTTAATGAGCCCTTAATTCCTGTGTGCTTACTTTTTAATTTCCGGCTGTCGTTGATAGAGTGTTCTGCTGGCTTAACGTTAAGCTGGCAAACACCCCTTTTTTTTTTTAAATCCAGTATAAATTTTTTTGAATGTGGGCTATTTCGAGAGCCCTTAATGAGCCCTTAATTCCTGTGTGCTTACTTTTTAATTTCGGCTGTCGTTGATAGTGTTCTGCTGGCTTAACGTTAAGCTGGCAAACACCCTTTTTTTTTTTTAAAATCCAGTATAAATTTTTTTGAATGTGGGCTATTTCGAGAGCCCTTAATGAGCCCTTAATTCCTGTGTGCTTACTTTTTAATTTCCGGCTGTCGTTGATAGAGTGTTCTGCTGGCTTAACGTTAAGCTGGCAAACACCCCTGTTTTTTTTTAAATCCAGTATAAATTTTTTTGAATGTGGGCTATTTCGAGAGCCCTTAATGAGCCCTTAATTCCTGTGTGCTTACTTTTTAATTTCCGGCTGTCGTTGATAGAATGTTCTGCTGGCTTAACGTTAAGCTGGCAAACACCCCTTTTTTTTTAAAATCCAGTATAAATTTTTTTGAATGTGGGCTATTTCGAGAGCCCTTAATGAGCCCTTAATTCCTGTGTGCTTACTTTTTAATTTCCGGCTGTCGTTGATAGAATGTTCTGCTGGCTTAACGTTAAGCTGGCAAACACCCCTTTTTTTTTTAAATCCAGTATAAATTTTTTTGAATGTGGCTATTTCGAGAGCCCTTAATGAGCCCTTAATTCCTGCGTGCTTACTTTTTAATTTTCGGCTGTCGTTGATATAGTGTTCTGCTGGCTTAACGTTAAGCTGGCAAACACCCCTTTTTTTTAAAATCCAGTATAAATTTTTTTGAATGTGGGCTATTTCGAGAGCCCTTAATGAGCCCTTAATTCCTGTGTGCTTACTTTTTAATTTCCGGCTGTCGTTGATAGAGTGTTCTGCTGGCTTAACGTTAAGCTGGCAAACACCCCTTTTTTTTTTAAAAATCCAGTATAAATTTTTTTGAATGTGGCTATTTCGAGAGCCCTTAATGAGCCCTTAATTCCTGTGTGCTTACTTTTTAATTTCCGGCTGTCGTTGATATAGTGTTCTGCTGGCTTAACGTTAAGCTGGCAAACACCCCTATTTTTTTTTAAAATCCAGTATAAATTTTTTTGAATGTGGGCTATTTCGAGAGCCCTTAATTCCTGCGTGCTTACTTTTTAATTTCCGGCTGTCGTTGATAGAGTGTTCTGCTGGCTTAACGTTAAGCTGGCAAACACCCCTATTTTTTTAAAAATCCAGTATAAATTTTTTTTAATATGGTCTATTTCGAGAGCCCTTAATGAGCCCTTAATCTCTGCGTGCTTACTTTTTAATTTCCGGCTGTCGTTGACATAGTGTTCTGCTGGCTTAACGTTAAGCTAGCAAACACCCTCTTTTTTTTTAAAAATCCAATATAAATTTTTTTTAATGTGGGCTATTTCGAGAGCCCTTAATTCCTGTGTGCTTACTTTTTAATTTCCGGCTGTCGTTGATTGAGTGTTCTGCTGGCTTAACGTTAAGCTGGCAAACACCCCGTTTTTTTTTAAAATCCAGTATAAATTTTTTTGAATGTGGGTTATTTCGAGAGCCCTTAATGAGCCCTTAATTCCTGTATGCTTACTTTGTAATTCCCGGCTGTCGTTGATAGAATGTTCTGCTGGCTTAACGTTAAGCTAGCAAACACCCTCTTTTTTTAAAAAATCCAATATAAATTTTTTTAAATGTGGGCTATTTCGAGAGCCCTTAATGAGCCCTTAATTCCTGTATGCTTACTTTTTAATTCCCGACTATCGTTGATAGAATGTTCTGCTGGCTTATCGTTAAGCTGGCAAACACCCCTTTTTTTTAAATCCAGTATACATTTTTTTTAATGTGGCTATTTCTAGAGCCCTTAATGAGCCCTTAATTCCTGCGTGCTTTCTTTTTAATTTTCGGCTGTCGTTGATATAGTGTTCTGCTGGTTTAACGTTAAGCTGACAAAAACCCCTGTTTTTTTAAACATCCAGTATAAATTTTTTTGAATGTGGGCTATTTCGAGAGCCCTTTATGTGTCCTTAAATACTGTATGCTTACTTTTTAATTTCCGGCTGTCGTTGATATAATGTTCTGCTGGTTTAACGTTAAGCTGACAAACACCCTTTTTTTTTAAAAAATCCAGTATAAATTTTTTTGAATGTGGGCTATTTCGAGATCCCTTAATGAGCCCTTAATTCCTGTGTGCTTACTTTTTAATTTCCGGCTGGCGTTGATAGTGTTCTGCTGGCTTAACGTTAAGCTGGCAAACACCCCTTTTTTTTAAAAAATCCAGTATAAATTTTTTTGAATGTGGGCTATTTCGAGAGCCCTTAATGAGCCCTTAATTCCTGTGTGCTTACTTTTTAATTCCCGGCTGTCGTTGATAGAATGTTCTGCTGGCTTAACGTTAAGCTGGCAAACACCCTTTTTTTTTTAAAATCCAATATAAATTTTTTTAAATGTGGGCTATTTCGAGAGCCCTTAATGAGCCCTTAATTCCTGTGTGCTTACTTTTTAATTTTCGGCTGTCGTTGATGGAGTGTTCTGCTGGCTTAACGTTGAGCTGGCAAACACCCCTTTTTTTTTTAAAATCCAATATAAATTTTTTTAAATGTGGGCTATTTCGAGAGCCCTTAATGAGCCCTTAATTCCTGTGTGCTTACTTTTTAATTTTCGGCTGTCGTTGATAGAGTGTTCTGCTGGCTTAACGTTGAGCTGGCCAACACCCCTTTTTTTTTAATAATACAGTATAAATTTTTTTTAATATGGGCTATTTCGAGAGCCCTTAATGAGCCCTTAATTCCTGTATGCTTACTTTTTAATTCCCGGCTGTCGTTGATAGAATGTTCTGCTGGCTTAACGTTAAGCTGGCAAACACCCTTTTTTTTTTAAAATCCAGTATAAATTTTTTTGAATGTGGGCTATTTCGAGAGCCCTTAATGAGCCCTTAATTCCTGTATGCTTACTTTTTAATTCCCGGCTATCGTTGATAGAGTGTTCTGCTGGCTTAACGTTAAGCTGGCAAACACCCCTTTTTTTTTAAAATCCAGTATAAATTTTTTTGAATGTGGGCTATTTCGAGAGCCCTTAATGAGCCCTTAATTCCTGCGTGCTTACTTTTTAATTTTCGGCTGGCGTTGATAGAGTGTTCTGCTGGCTTAACGTTAAGCTGGCAAACACCCCTATTTTTTAAAAAATCCAGTATAAATTTTTTTGAATGTGGGTTATTTCGAGAGCCCTTAATGAGCACTTAATTCCTGTGTGCTTATTTTTTAATTTCCGGCTGTCGTTGATAGAGTGTTCTGCTGGCTTACCGTTCACCTGGCAATCACCCCCTTTTTTTAAAAAATCCAGTATAAATTTTTTTGAATGTGGGCTATTTCGAGAGCCCTTAATGAGCCCTTAATTCCTGTATGCTTACTTTTTAATTCCCGGCTGTCGTTGATAGAATGTTCTGCTGGCTTAACGTTAAGCTGGCAAACACCCCTATTTTTTTAAAAATCCAGTATAAATTTTTTTGAATGTGGGCTATTTCGAGAGCCCTTAATGAGCCCTTAATTCCTGCGTGCTTACTTTTTAATTTTCGGCTGTCGTTGATAGAGTGTTCTGCTGGCTTAACGTTAAGCTGGCAAACACCCCTTTTTTTAAAAAATCCAGTATAAATTTTTTTGAATGTGGGCTATTTCGAGAGCCCTTAATGAGCCCTTAATTCCTGTATGCTTACTTTTTAATTCCGGCTGTCGTTGATAGAATGTTCTGCTGGCTTAACGTTAAGCTGGCAAACACCCCTATTTTTTTAAAAATCCAGTATAAATTTTTTTGAATGTGGGCTATTTCGAGAGCCCTTAATGAGCCCTTAATTCCTGCGTGCTTACTTTTTAATTTTCGGCTGTCGTTGATAGAGTGTTCTGCTGGCTTAACGTTAAGCTGGCAAACACCCCTTTTTTTTTAAAAATCCAGTATAAATTTTTTTGAATGTGGCTATTTCGAGAGCCCTTAATGAGCCCTTAATTCCTGCGTGCTTACTTTTTAATTTTCGGCTGTCGTTGATAGAGTGTTCTGCTGGCTTAACGTTAAGCTGGCAAACACCCCTGTTTTTTTAAAATCCAGTATAAATTTTTTTGAATGTGGGCTATTTCGAGAGCCCTTAATGAGTCCTTAATTCCTGTGTGCTTACTTTTTAATTTCCGGCTGTGGTTGATAGAATGTTCTGCTGGCTTAACGTTAAGCTGGCAAACACCCCTTTTTTTTTAAAAATCCAGTATAAATTTTTTTGAATGTGGGCTATTTCGAGAGCCCTTAATGAGCCCTTAATTCCTGCGTGCTTACTTTTTAATTTCCAGCTGTCGTTGATATAGTGTTCTGCTGGATTAACGTTAAGCTGGCAAACACCCCTTTTTTTTAAAAAATCCAGTATAAATTTTTTTGAATGTGGGCTATTTCGAGAGCCCTTAATGAGCCCTTAATTCCTGCGTGCTTACTTTTTAATTTCCGGCTGTCGTTGATAGAGTGTTCTGCTGGCTTAACGTTAAGCTGGCAAACACCCCTTTTTTTTAAAAAATCCAGTATAAATTTTTTTGAATGTGGGCTATTTCGAGAGCCCTTAATGAGCCCTTAATTCCTGTGTGCTTACTTTTTAATTCCCAGCTGTCCTTGCTAGATCTTTCTGCTTGTTTAACGTTAAGCTAGTAAACACCCCTTTTTTTTTAAAAATACAGTATAAATTTTTTTGAATGTGGGCTATTTCGAGAGCCCTTAATGAGCCCTTAATTCCTGTATGCTTACTTTTTAATTCCCGGCTGTCGTTGATAGAATGTTCTGCTGGCTTAACGTTAAGCTGGCAAACACCTCTATTTTTTTAAAAAATCCAGTATACATTTTTTTGAATGTGGGTTATTTCGAGAGCCCTTAATGAGCCCTTAATTCCTGTGTGCTTACTTTTTAATTTCCGACTGTCGTTGATATAGTGTTCTGTTGGCTTAACGTTAAGCTGGCAAACACCCCTTTTTTTTTAAAAATCCAGTATAAATTTTTTTGAATGTGGGCTATTTCGAGAGCCCTTAATGAGCCCTTAATTCCTGTATGCTTACTTTTTAATTTCCGGCTGTGGTTGATAGTGTTCTGCTGGTTTAACGTTAAGCTAGCAAACACCCTCTTTTTTTAAAAAATCCAATATAATTTTTTTTTAAAATGGTCTATTTCGAGAGCCCTTAATGAGCCCTTAATTCCTGTGTGCTTACTTTTTAATTTCCAGCTGCCGTTGATATAGTGTTCTGCTGGCTTAACGTTAAGCTGACAAAATCCCCTGTTTTTTTAAAAATCCAGTATAAATTTTTTTGAATGTGGGCTATTTCGAGAGCCCGTAATGAGGCCTTAATTCCTGTGTGCTTACTTTTTAATTTCCGGCTGTCGTTGATTGAGTGTTCTGCTGGCTTAACGTTAAGCTGGCAAACACCCCTTTTTTTTTAAAAATCCAGTATCAATTTTTTTTATAATGCGGGCTATTTCGAGAGCCCTTAATGGGCCCTTAATTCCTGTGTGCTTACTTTTTAATTTCCGGCTGTCGTTGATTAAGTGTTCTGCTGGCTTAACGTTAAGCTTGCAAACACCACGTTTTTTTTTAAAATCCAGTATAAATTTTTTTGAATGTGGGCTATTTCGAGAGCCCTTAATTCCTGCGTGCTTACTTTTTAATTTTCGGCTGTCGTTGATAGAGTGTTCTGCTGGCTTAACGTTAAGCTGGCAAACACCCCCTTTTTTTTTAAAATCCAGTATAAATTTTTTTGAATGTGGCTATTTCTAGAGCCCTTAATGAGCCCTTAATTCCTGCGTGCTTTCTTTTTAATTTTCGGCTGTCGTTGATGGAGTGTTCTGCTGGCTTAACGTTGAGCTGGCAAACACCTCTATTTTTTTAAATCCAGTATAAGTTTTTTTGAATGTGGGCTATTTTGAGAGCCCTTAATGAGCCCTTAATTCCTGTGTGCTTACTTTTTAATTTCCTGCTGTCCTTGATAGAATGTTCTGCTGGCTTAACGTTAAGCTGGCAAACACCCCTTTTTTTTTTAAAATGCAGTATATTTTTTTTTGAATGTGGGCCATTTCTATTGCTCTTACTGAGCCCTTAATTCCTGTATGCTTACTTTTTAATTCCCGGCTATCGTTGATAGAATGTTCTGCTGGCTTAACGTTAAGCTGGCAAACACCCCTTTTTTTTTAAATCCAGTATAAATTTTTTTGAATGTGGCTATTTCTAGAGCCCTTAATGAGCCCTTAATTCCTGCGTGCTTTCTTTTTAATTTTCGGCTGTCGTTGATGGAGTGTTCTGCTGGCTTAACGTTGAGCTGGCAAACACCCCTTTTTTTTTTAAAATCCAGGATAAATTTTTTTTAATGTGGGCTATTTTGAGAGCCCTTAATTTCTGCCTGCTTTCTTTTTAATTTTCTTTTTGCTTTGCGGCTATCGTTGTTAGACTGTTCTGTTGGCTTAACGTTAAGCTAGCAAACACCCCTATTTTTTTAAAAAATCCAGTATAAATTTTTTTGAATGTGGGTTATTTCGAGAGCCCTTAATGAGCCCTTAATTCCTATATGCTTACTTTTTAATTCCCGGCTATCGTTGTTAGAATGTTCTGCTGGCTTAACGTTAAGCTGGCAAACACCCCCTTTTTTTTTAAATCCAGTATAAATTTTTTTGAATGTGGCTATTTCTAGAGCCCTTAATGAGCCCTTAATTCCTGCGTGCTTTCTTTTTAATTTTCGGCTGTCGTTGATGGAGTGTTCTGCTGGCTTAACGTTGAGCTGGCAAACACCCCTTTTTTTTTTAAAAATCCAGTATAAATTTTTTTGAATGTGGGCTATTTCGAGAGCCCTTAAGGAGCCCTTAATTCCTGCGTGCTTACTTTTTAATTTTCGGCTGGCGTTGATAGAGTGTTCTGCTGGCTTAACGTTAAGCTGGCAAACACCCCTATTTTTTTAAAAAATCCAGTATAAATTTTTTTGAATGTGGGTTATTTCGAGAGCCCTTAATGAGCCCTTAATTCCTGTATGCTTACTTTTTAATTCCCGGCTGTCGTTGATAGAATGTTCTGCTGGCTTAACGTTAAGCTAGCAAACACCCTCTTTTTTTAAAAAATCCAATATAAATTTTTTTAAATGTGGGCTATTTCGAGAGCCCTTAATGAGCCCTTAATTCCTGTGTGCTTACTTTTTAATTTCCAGCTGTCGTTGATATAGTGTTCTGCTGGTTTAACGTTAAGCTGACAAAAACCCCTGTTTTTTTAAACATCCAGTATAAATTTTTTTGAATGTGGGCTATTTCGAGAGCCCTTAATGAGCCCTTAATTCCTGTGTGCTTACTTTTCAATTTCCGGCTGTAGTTGACATAGTGTTCGACTGGCTTAACGTTAAGCTAGCAAACACCCTCTTTTTTTAAAAATCCAATATAAATTTTTTTAAATGTGGGCTATTTCGAGAGCCCTGAATTCTTGTGTGCTTACTTTTTAATTTCCAGCTGTCGTTGATATAGTGTTCTGCTGGCTTAACGTTAAACTGTTAAAAACCCCTATTTTTTTGAAAATCCAGTTCTGTTGGCTTAACGTTAAGTTAGCAAACACCCTCTTTTTTTAAAAAATCCAATATAAATTTTTTTAAATGTGGGCTATTTCGCAAACCCTTAATGAGCCCCTAATTCCTGTGTGCTTACTTTTTAATTTCCAGCTGTCGTTGATATAGTGTTCTGCTGGTTTAACGTTAAGCTGACAAAAACCCCTGTTTTTTTAAAAATCCAGTATAAATTTTTTTGAATGTGGGCTATTTCGAGAGCCCTTAATGAGCCCTTAATTCCTGTGTGCTTACATTTTAATTTCCGGCTGTCGTTGACATAGTGTTCTGTTGGCTTAACGTTAAGCTAGCAAACACCCTCTTTTTTTAAAAAATCCAATATAAATTTTTTTAAATGTGGGCTATTTCGAGAGCCGTTAATGAGCCCTTAATTCCTGTGTGCTTACTTTTTAATTTTCGGCTGGCGTTGATAGTGTTCTGCTGGCTTAACGTTAAGCTGGCAAACACCTCTATTTTTTTAAAAAATCCAGTATACATTTTTTTGAATGTGGGTTATTTCGAGAGCCCTTAATGAGCCCTTAATTCCTGTATGCTTACTTTTTAATTTCCGGCTGTCGTTGATAAGAGTGTTCTGCTGGCTTAACGTTAAACTGACAAAAACCCCTGTTTTTTTAAAAATCCAGTATACATTTTTTTGAATGTGGGCTATTTCGAGAGCCCTTAATGAGCCCTTAATTCCTGTGTGCTTACTTTTTAATTTCCGGCTGTCGTTGACATAGTGTTCTGTTGGCTTAACGTTAAGCTAGCAAACACCCTTTTTTTTTTTAAAATACAGTATAAATTTTTTTGAATGTGGGCTATTTCGAGAGCCCTTAATGAGCCCTTAATTCCTGTATGCTTACTTTTTAATTTTCGGCTGTCGTTGATAAGAGTGTTCTGCTGGCTTAACGTTAAACTGACAAAAACCCCTGTTTTTTTTTTAAATCCAGTATAAATTTTTTTGAATGTGGGCTATTTCCAGTGCCCTTAATGAGCCCTTAATTCCTGTGTGCTTACTTTTTAATTTCCGGCTGTCCTTGATAGAATGTTCAGCTGGCTTAACGTTAAGCTGACAAAAACCCCTGTTTTTTTAAAAATCCAGTATAAATTTTTTTGAATGTGAGCTATTTCGAGAGCCCTTAATGAGCCCTTAATTCCCGTGTGCTTACTTTTCAATTTCCGGGTGTAGTTGACATAGTGTTCGACTGGCTTAACGTTAAGCTAGCAAACACCCTCTTTTTTTAAAAAATCCAATATAAATTTTTTTAAATGTGGGCCATTTCGAGAGCCCTTAATGAGCCCTTAATTCCCGTGTGCTTACTTTTCAATTTCCGGGTGTAGTTGACATAGTGTTCGACTGGCTTAACGTTAAGCTAGCAAACACCCTCTTTTTTTTTAAAATCCAATATAAATTTTTTTAAATGTGGGCTATTTCGAGAGCCCTTAATTCTTGTGTGCTTACTTTTCAATTTCCGGGTGTAGTTGACATAGTGTTCGACTGGCTTAACGTTAAGCTAGCAAACACCCTCTTTTTTTTTAAAATCCAATATAAATTTTTTTAAATGTGGGCTATTTCGAGAGCCCTTAATTCTTGTGTGCTTACTTTTTAATTTCCAGCTGTCGTTGATATAGTGTTCTGCTGGCTTAACGTTAAGCTAGCAAACACCCTCTTTTTTTAAAAAATCCAATATAAATTTTTTTAAATGTGGGCTATTTCGAGAGCCCTTAATGAGCCCTTAATTCCTGTGTGCTTACTATTTAATTTCCAGCTGTCGTTGATATAGTGTTCTGCTGGTTTAACGTTAAGCTGACAAAAACCCCTGTTTTTTTAAAAATCCAGTATAAATTTTTTTGAATGTGGGCTATTTCTAGAGCCTTTAATGAGCCCTTAATTCCTGCGTGCTTTCTTTTTAATTTTCGGCTGTCGTTGATGGAGTATTCTGCTGGCTTAACGTTTAGCTGACAAACACCCCTTTTTTTTTTAAAATCCAGTATAAATTTTTTTGAATGTGGGCTATTTCGAGAGCCCTTAATGAGCCCTTAATTCCTGTGTGCTTACTTTTTAATTTCCGGCTGTCGTTGACATAGTGTTCTGTTGGCTTAACGTTAAGCTAGCAAACACCCTCTTTTTTTAAAAAATCCAATATAAATTTTTTTAAATGTGGGCTATTTCGAGAGCCCTTAATGAGCCCTTAATTCCTGTGTGCTTACTTTTTAATTTCCGGCTGTCGTTGACATAGTGTTCTGTTGGCTTAATGTTAAGCTAGCAAACACCCTCTTTTTTTAAAAAATCCAATATAAATTTTTTTGAATGTGGGCTATTTCCAGTGCCCTTAATGAGTCCTTAATTCCTGTGTGCTTACTTTTTAATTTCCGGCTGTGGTTGATAGAATGTTCTGCTGGCTTAACGTTAAGCTGGCAAACACCCCTTTTTTTTTAAAAATCCAGTATAAATTTTTTTGAATGTGGGCTATTTCGAGAGCCCTTAATGAGCCCTTAATTCCTGTATGCTTACTTTTTAAATTTCGGCTGTCGTTGATAAGAGTGTTCTGCTGGTTTAACGTTAAACTGACAAAAACCCCTGTTTTTTTTTAAATCCAGTATAAATTTTTTTGAATGTGGGGTATTTCGAGAGCCCTGAATTCTTGTGTGCTTACTTTTTAATTTCCAGCTGTCGTTGATATAGTGTTCTGCTGGCTTAACGTTAAGCTAGCAAACACCCCTATTTTTTTAAAAATCCAATATAAATTTTTTTAAATGTGGGCTATTTCGCAAACCCTTAATGAGCCCCTAATTCCTGTGTGCTTACTTTTTAATTTCCAGCTGTCGTTGATATAGTGTTCTGCTGGTTTAACGTTAAGCTGACAAAAACCCCTGTTTTTTTAAAAATCCAGTATAAATTTTTTTGAATGTGGGCTATTTCGAGATCCCTTAATGAGCCCTTAATGCCTGCGTGCTTACTTTTTAATTTTCGGCTGGCGTTGATAGAATGTTCTGCTGGCTTAACGTTAAGCTAGCAAACACCCTCTTTTTTTTAAAAATCCAATATAAATTTTTTTAAATGTGGGCTATTTCGAGATCCCTTAATGAGCCCTTAATTCCTGTGTGTTTACTTTTTAATTTCCAGCTGTCGTTGATATAGTGTTCAGCTGGCTTAACGTTAAGCTGACAAAAACCCCTGTTTTTTTAAAAATCCAGTATACATTTTTTTGAATGTGGGCTATTTCGAGAGCCCTTAATGAGCCCTTAATTCCTGTGTGCTTACTTTTTAATTTCCGGCTGTCGTTGACATAGTGTTCTGCTGGCTTAACGTTGAGCTAGCAAACACCCTCTTTTTTTAAAAAATCCAATATAAATTTTTTTAAATGTGGGCTATTTCGAGAGCCGTTAATGAGCCCTTAATTCCTGTGTGTTTACTTTTTAATTTCCAGCTGTCGTTGATATAGTGTTCAGCTGGCTTAACGTTAAGCTGACAAAAACCCCTGTTTTTTTAAAAATCCAGTATACATTTTTTTGAATGTGGGCTATTTCGAGAGCCCTTAATGAGCCCTTAATTCCTGTGTGCTTACTTTTTAATTTCCGGCTGTCGTTGACATAGTGTTCTGCTGGCTTAACGTTGAGCTAGCAAACACCCTCTTTTTTTAAAAAATCCAATATAAATTTTTTTAAATGTGGGCTATTTCGAGAGCCCTTAATGAGCCCTTAATTCCTGTGTGCTTACTTTTTAATTTTCGGCTGTCGTTGATAAGAGTGTTCTGCTGGCTTAACGTTAAACTGACAAAAACCCCTGTTTTTTTAAAAATCCAGTATACATTTTTTTGAATGTGGGCTATTTCGAGAGCCCTTAATGAGCCCTTAATTCCTGTGTGCTTACTTTTTAATTTCCGGCTGTCGTTGACATAGTGTTCTGTTGGCTTAACGTTAAGCTAGCAAACACCCTTTTTTTTTTAAAAATACAGTATAAATTTTTTTGAATGTGGGCTATTTCGAGAGCCCTTAATGAGCCCTTAATTCCTGTATGCTTACTTTTTAATTCCCGGCTGTCGTTGATAGAATGTTCTGCTGGCTTAACGTTAAGCTAGCAAACACCCTCTTTTTTTTAAAAATCCAATATAAATTTTTTTAAATGTGGGCTATTTCGAGATCCCTTAATGAGCCCTTAATTCCTGTGTGCTTACTATTTAATTTCCAGCTGTCGTTGATATAGTGTTCTGCTGGTTTAACGTTAAGCTGACAAAAACCCCTGTTTTTTTTAAAATCCAGTATAAATTTTTTTGAATGTGGGCTATTTCGAGAGCCCTTAATGAGCCCTTAATTCCTGTGTGCTTACTTTTTAATTTTCGGCTGTCGTTGATGGAGTGTTCTGCTGGCTTAACGTTGAGCTGGCAAACACCCCTTTTTTTTAAAAATCCAGTATAAATTTTTTTGAATGTGGGCTATTTCTAGAGCCTTTAATGAGCCCTTAATTCCTGCGTGCTTTCTTTTTAATTTTCGGCTGTCGTTGATGGAGTGTTCTGCTGGCTTAACGTTGAGCTGACAAACACCCCTTTTTTTTTAAAAATCCAGTATAAATTTTTTTGAATGTGGGCTATTTCGAGAGCCCTTAATGAGCCCTTAATTCCTGTATGCTTACTTTTTAAATTTCGGCTGTCGTTGATAAGAGTGTTCTGCTGGTTTAACGTTAAACTGACAAAAACCCCTGTTTTTTTTTAAATCCAGTATAAATTTTTTTGAATGTGGGCTATTTCGAGAGCCCTTAATGAGCCCTTAATTCCTGTATGCTTACTTTTTAAATTTCGGCTGTCGTTGATAAGAGTGTTCTGCTGGTTTAACGTTAAACTGACAAAAACCCCTGTTTTTTTAAACATCCAGTATAAATTTTTTTGAATGTGGGCTATTTCGAGAGCCCTTAATGAGCCCTTAATTCCTGTGTGCTTACTTTTCAATTTCCGGCTGTAGTTGACATAGTGTTCGACTGGCTTAACGTTAAACTGTTAAAAACCCCTATTTTTTTGAAAATCCAGTTCTGTTGGCTTAACGTTAAGCTAGCAAACACCCTCTTTTTTTAAAAAATCCAATATAAATTTTTTTAAATGTGGGCTATTTCGAGAGCCCTTAATGAGCCCTTAATTCCTGTGTGCTTACTTTTTAATTTCCAGCTGTCGTTGATATAGTGTTCTGCTGGTTTAACGTTAAGCTGACAAAAACCCCTGTTTTTTTAAAAATCCAGTATAAATTTTTTTGAATGTGGGCTATTTCGAGATCCCTTAATGAGCCCTTAATGCCTGCGTGCTTACTTTTTAATTTTCGGCTGGCGTTGATAGTGTTCTGCTGGCTTAACGTTAAGCTGGCAAACACCTCTATTTTTTTAAAAAATCCAGTATACATTTTTTTGAATGTGGGTTATTTCGAGAGCCCTTAATGAGCCCTTAATTCCTGTATGCTTACTTTTTAATTCCCGGCTGTCGTTGATAGAATGTTCTGCTGGCTTAACGTTAAGCTAGCAAACACCCTCTTTTTTTTAAAAATCCAATATAAATTTTTTTAAATGTGGGCTATTTCGAGATCCCTTAATGAGCCCTTAATTCCTGTGTGTTTACTTTTTAATTTCCAGCTGTCGTTGATATAGTGTTCAGCTGGCTTAACGTTAAGCTGACAAAAACCCCTGTTTTTTTAAAAATCCAGTATACATTTTTTTGAATGTGGGCTATTTCGAGAGCCCTTAATGAGCCCTTAATTCCTGTGTGCTTACTTTTTAATTTCCGGCTGTCGTTGACATAGTGTTCTGCTGGCTTAACGTTGAGCTAGCAAACACCCTCTTTTTTTAAAAAATCCAATATAAATTTTTTTAAATGTGGGCTATTTCGAGAGCCGTTAATGAGCCCTTAATTCCTGTGTGCTTACTTTTTAATTTCCGGCTGTCGTTGACATAGTGTTCTGCTGGCTTAACGTTGAGCTAGCAAACACCCTCTTTTTTTAAAAAATCCAATATAAATTTTTTTAAATGTGGGCTATTTCGAGAGCCGTTAATGAGCCCTTAATTCCTGCGTGCTTACTTTTTAATTTTCAGCTGGCGTTGATAGTGTTCTGCTGGCTTAACGTTAAGCTGGCAAACACCTCTATTTTTTTAAAAAATCCAGTATACATTTTTTTGAATGTGGGCTATTTCGAGAGCCGTTAATGAGCCCTTAATTCCTGTGTGCTTACTTTTTAATTTCCGGCTGTCGTTGACATAGTGTTCTGTTGGCTTAACGTTAAGCTAGCAAACACCCTCTTTTTTTAAAAAATCCAATATAAATTTTTTTAAATGTGGGCTATTTCGAGAGCCCTTAATGAGCCCTTAATTCCTGTGTGCTTACTTTTTAATTTTCGGCTGTCGTTGATAAGAGTGTTCTGCTGGCTTAACGTTAAACTGACAAAAACCCCTGTTTTTTTAAAAATCCAGTATACATTTTTTTGAATGTGGGCTATTTCGAGAGCCCTTAATGAGCCCTTAATTCCTGTTTGCTTACTTTTTAATTTCCGGCTGTCGTTGACATAGTGTTCTGTTGGCTTAACGTTAAGCTAGCAAACACCCTTTTTTTTTTTAAAATACAGTATAAATTTTTTTGAATGTGGGCTATTTCGAGAGCCCTTAATGAGCCCTTAATTCCTGTATGCTTACTTTTTAAATTTCGGCTGTCGTTGATAAGAGTGTTCTGCTGGCTTAACGTTAAACTGACAAAAACCCCTGTTTTTTTTCTAAATCCAGTATAAATTTTTTTGAATGTGGGCTATTTCCAGTGCCCTTAATGAGCCCTTAATTCCTGTGTGCTTACTATTTAATTTCCAGCTGTCGTTGATATAGTGTTCTGCTGGTTTAACGTTAAGCTAGCAAACACCCTTTTTTTTTTAAAAATACAGTATAAATTTTTTTAAATGTGGGCTATTTCGAGAGCCCTTAATGAGCCCTTAATTCCTGTGTGCTTACTTTTTAATTCCCGGCTGTCGTTGATAGAATGTTCTGCTGGCTTAACGTTAAGCTAGCAAACACCCTCTTTTTTTTAAAAATCCAATATAAATTTTTTTAAATGTGGGCTATTTCGAGAGCCCTTAATGAGCCCTTAATTCCTGTGTGCTTACTTTTTAATTTCCGGCTGTCGTTGACATAGTGTTCTGTTGGCTTAACGTTAAGCTAGCAAACACCCTCTTTTTTTAAAAAATCCAATATAAATTTTTTTAAATGTGGGCTATTTCGAGAGCCCTTAATGAGCCCTTAATTCCTGTGTGCTTACTTTTTAATTTCCGGCTGTCGTTGACATAGTGTTCTGTTGGCTTAACGTTAAGCTAGCAAACTCCCTTTTTTTTTTTAAAATACAGTATAAATTTTTTTGAATGTGGGCTATTTCGAGAGCCCTTAATGAGCCCTTAATTCCTGTATGCTTACTTTTTAAATTTCGGCTGTCGTTGATAAGAGTGTTCTGCTGGCTTAAGGTTAAACTGACAAAAACCCCTGTTTTTTTTTTAAATCCAGTATAAATTTTTTTGAATGTGGGCTATTTCCAGTGCCCTTTGCTTACTTTTTAATTTCCAGCTGTCGTTGATATAATGTTTTGCTGGCTTAACGTTAAGCTGGCAAACACCCCCTTTTTTTTTTAAATCCAGTATACATTTTTTTGAATGTGGGCTATTTCGAGAGCCCTTAATGAGCCCTTAATTCCTGCGTGCTTACTTTTTAATTTTCGGCTGTCGTTGATGGAGTGTTCTGCTGGCTTAACGTTAAGCTAGCAAACACCCTCTTTTTTTTTAAAAATCCAATATAAATTTTTTTAATTGTGGGCTATTTCGAGATCCCTTAATTCCTGTGTGTTTACTTTTTAATTTCCAGCTGTCGTTGATATAGTGTTCAGCTGGCTTAACGTTAAGCTGACAAAAACCCCTGTTTTTTTAAAAATCCAGTATAAATTTTTTTGAATGTGAGCTATTTCGAGAGCCCTTAATGAGCCCTTAATTCCTGTGTGCTTACTTTTTAATTTCCGGCTGTCGTTGACATAGTGTTCTGTTGGCTTAACGTTAAGCTAGCAAACACCCTCTTTTTTTAAAAAATCCAATATAAATTTTTTTAAATGTGGGCTATTTCGAGAGCCCTTAATGAGCCCTTAATTCCTGTGTGCTTACTTTTTAATTTCCGGCTGTCGTTGACATAGTGTTCTGTTGGCTTAACGTTAAGCTAGCAAACACCCTCTTTTTTTAAAAAATCCAATATAAATTTTTTTAAATGTGGGCTATTTCGAGAGCCCTTAATGAGCCCTTAATTCCTGTGTGCTTACTATTTAATTTCCAGCTGTCGTTGATATAGTGTTCTGCTGGTTTAACGTTAAGCTGACAAAAACCCCTGTTTTTTTAAAAATCCAGTATAAATTTTTTTGAATGTGGGCTATTTCGAGAGCCCTTAATGAGCCCTTAATTCCTGTGTGCTTACTTTTTAATTTCCGGCTGTCGTTGACATAGTGTTCTGTTGGCTTAACGTTAAGCTAGCAAACACCCTCTTTTTTTAAAAAATCCAATATAAATTTTTTTAAATGTGGGCTATTTCGAGAGCCCTTAATGAGCCCTTAATTCCTGTGTGCTTACTTTTTAATTTCCGGCTGTCGTTGACATAGTGTTCTGTTGGCTTAACGTTAAGCTAGCAAACACCCTCTTTTTTTAAAAAATCCAATATAAATTTTTTTAAATGTGGGCTATTTCGAGAGCCCTTAATGAGCCCTTAATTCCTGTATGCTTACTTTTTAATTCCCGGCTATCGTTGATAGAATGTTCTGCTGGCTTAACGTTAAGCTGGCAAACACCTTTTTTTTTTTAAATCCAGTATACATTTTTTTGAATGTGGCTATTTCTAGAGCCTTTAATGAGCCCTTAATTCCTGCGTGCTTTCTTTTTAATTTTCGGCTGTCGTTGATGGAGTGTTCTGCTGGCTTAACGTTGAGCTGGCAAACACCCCTTTTTTTTTTAAATCAATTATAAATTTTTTTGAATTTGGGCTATTTCGAGAACCCTTTATGAGCCCTTTATTCCTGTATGCTTACTTTTTAAATTTCGGCTGTCGTTGATAAGAGTGTTCTGCTGGCTTAACGTTAAACTGACAAAAACCCCTGTTTTTTTTTTTAAATCCAGTATAAATTTTTTTGAATGTGGGCTATTTCGAGAGCCCTTAATGAGCCCTTAATTCCTGTGTGCTTACTTTTTAATTTCCGGCTGTCGTTGACATAGTGTTCTGTTGGCTTAACGTTAAGCTAGCAAACACCCTGTTTTTTTTAAAAATCCAATATAAATTTTTTTAAATGTGGGCTATTTCGAGAGCCCTTAATGAGCCCTTAATTCCTGTATGCTTACTTTTTAATTCCGGCTATCGTTGATAGAATGTTCTGCTGGCTTAACGTTAAGCTGGCAAACACCCCCTTTTTTTTTTAAATCCAGTATAAGTTTTTTTAAATGTGGGCTATTTCGAGATCCCTTAATGAGCCCTTAATTCCTGTGTGTTTACTTTTTAATTTCCAGCTGTCGTTGATATAGTGTTCAGCTGGCTTAACGTTATGCTGACAAAAACCCCTGTTTTTTTAAAAATCCAGTATACATTTTTTTGAATGTGGGCTATTTCGAGAGCCCTTAATGAGCCCTTAATTCCTGTGTGCTTACTTTTTAATTTCCGGCTGTCGTTGACATAGTGTTCTGCTGGCTTAACGTTGAGCTAGCAAACACCCTCTTTTTTTAAAAAATCCAATATAAATTTTTTTAAATGTGGGCTATTTCGAGAGCCGTTAATGAGCCCTTAATTCCTGTGTGCTTACTTTTTAATTTCCGGCTGTCGTTGACATAGTGTTCTGTTGGCTTAACGTTAAGCTAGCAAACACCCTCTTTTTTTAAAAAATCCAATATAAATTTTTTTAAATGTGGGCTATTTCGAGAGCCGTTAATGAGCCCTTAATTCCTGTGTGCTTACTTTTTAATTTCCGGCTGTCGTTGACATAGTGTTCTGTTGGCTTAACGTTAAGCTAGCAAACACCCTCTTTTTTTAAAAAATCCAATATAAATTTTTTTAAATGTGGGCTATTTCGAGAGCCCTTAATGAGCCCTTAATTCCTGTGTGCTTACTTTTTAATTTTCGGCTGTCGTTGATAAGAGTGTTCTGCTGGCTTAACGTTAAACTGACAAAAACCCCTGTTTTTTTAAAAATCCAGTATACATTTTTTTGAATGTGGGCTATTTCGAGAGCCCTTAATGAGCCCTTAATTCCTGTGTGCTTACTTTTTAATTTCCGGCTGTCGTTGACATAGTGTTCTGTTGGCTTAACGTTAAGCTAGCAAACACCCTTTTTTTTTTAAAAATACAGTATAAATTTTTTTGAATGTGGGCTATTTCGAGAGCCCTTAATGAGCCCTTAATTCCTGTATGCTTACTTTTTAAATTTCGGCTGTCGTTGATAAGAGTGTTCTGCTGGCTTAACGTTAAACTGACAAAAACCCCTGTTTTTTTTTAAATCCAGTATAAATTTTTTTGAATGTGGGCTATTTCCAGTGCCCTTAATGAGCCCTTAATTCCTGTGTGCTTACTTTTTAATTTCCGGCTGTCCTTGATAGAATGTTCTGCTGGCTTAACGTTAAGCTGGCAAACACCCCTTTTTTTTTAAAATCCAGTATAATTTTTTTTGAATGTGGGCTATTTCGAGAGCCCTTAATGAGCCCTTAATTCCTGCGTGCTTACTTTTTAATTTTCGGCTGTCGTTGATGGAGTGTTCTGCTGGCTTAACGTTAAGCTAGCAAACACCCTCTTTTTTTAAAAAATCCAATATAAATTTTTTTAAATGTGGGCTATTTCGAGAGCCCTTAATGAGCCCTTAATTCCTGTGTGCTTACTTTTTAATTTCCGGCTGTCGTTGACATAGTGTTCTGTTGGCTTAACGTTAAGCTAGCAAACACCCTCTTTTTTTAAAAAATCCAATATAAATTTTTTTAAATGTGGGCTATTTCGAGAGCCCTTAATGAGCCCTTAATTCCTGTGTGCTTACTTTTTAATTTCCGGCTGTCGTTGACATAGTGTTCTGTTGGCTTAACGTTAAGCTAGCAAACACCTTTTTTTTTTAAAAATACAGTATAAATTTTTTTGAATGTGGGCTATTTCGAGAGCCCTTAATGAGCCCTTAATTCCTGTATGCTTACTTTTTAAATTTCGGCTGTCGTTGATAAGAGTGTTCTGCTGGCTTAACGTTAAACTGACAAAAACCCCTGTTTTTTTTTTAAATCCAGTATAAATTTTTTTGAATGTGGGCTATTTCCAGTGCCTTTAATTCCTGTGTGCTTACTTTTTAATTTCCGGCTGTCCTTGATAGAATGTTCTGCTGGCTTAACGTTAAGCTGGCAAACACCCCTTTTTTTTTTTAAATCCAGTATAAATTTTTTTGAATGTGGGCTATTTCGAGAGCCCTTAATGAGCCCTTAATTCCTGCGTGCTTACTTTTTAATTTTCGGCTGTCGTTGATGGAGTGTTCTGCTGGCTTAACGTTAAGCTAGCAAACACCCTCTTTTTTTTTAAAAATCCAATATAAATTTTTTTAAATGTGGGCTATTTCGAGAGCCCTTAATTCCTGTGTGCTTACTATTTAATTTCCAGCTGTCGTTGATATAGTGTTCTGCTGGTTTAACGTTAAGCTGACAAAAACCCCTGTTTTTTTAAAAATCCAGTATAAATTTTTTTGAATGTGGGCTATTTCGAGAGCGCTTAATGAGCCCTTAATTCCTGTGTGCTTACTTTTTAATTTCCGGCTGTCGTTGACATAGTGTTCTGTTGGCTTAACGTTAAGCTAGCAAACACCCTCTTTTTTTAAAAAATCCAATATAAATTTTTTTAAATGTGGGTTATTTCGAGAGCCCTTAATGAGCCCTTAATTCCTGTATGCTTACTTTTTAATTTCCGGCTGTCGTTGACATAGTGTTCTGTTGGCTTAACGTTAAGCTAGCAAACACCCTCTTTTTTTAAAAAATCCAATATAAATTTTTTTAAATGTGGGCTATTTCGAGAGCCCTTAATTCCTGTGTGCTTACTATTTAATTTCCAGCTGTCGTTGATATAGTGTTCTGCTGGTTTAACGTTAAGCTGACAAAAACCCCTGTTTTTTTAAAAATCCAGTATAAATTTTTTTGAATGTGGGCTATTTCGAGAGCCCTTAATGAGCCCTTAATTCCTGTGTGCTTACTTTTTAATTTCCGGCTGTCGTTGACATAGTGTTCTGTTGGCTTAACGTTAAGCTAGCAAACACCCTCTTTTTTTAAAAAATCCAATATAAATTTTTTTAAATGTGGGCTATTTCGAGAGCCCTTAATGAGCCCTTAATTCCTGTGTGCTTACTTTTTAATTTCCGGCTGTCGTTGACATAGTGTTCTGTTGGCTTAACGTTAAGCTAGCAAACACCCTCTTTTTTTAAAAAATCCAATATAAATTTTTTTAAATGTGGGCTATTTCGAGAGCCCTTAATGAGCCCTTAATTCCTGTATGCTTACTTTTTAATTCCCGGCTATCGTTGATAGAATGTTCTGCTGGCTTAACGTTAAGCTGGCAAACACCTTTTTTTTTTAAATCCAGTATACATTTTTTTGAATGTGGCTATTTCTAGAGCCTTTAATGAGCCCTTAATTCCTGCGTGCTCTCTTTTTAATTTTCGGCTGTCGTTGATGGAGTGTTCTGCTGGCTTAACGTTGAGCTGGCAAACACCCCTTTTTTTTTTAAATCCATTATAAATTTTTTTGAATGTGGGCTATTTCGAGAGCCCTTAATGAGCCCTTAATTCCTGTATGCTTACTTTTTAAATTTCGGCTGTCGTTGATAAGAGTGTTCTGCTGGCTTAACGTTAAACTGACAAAAACCCCTGTTTTTTTTTTAAATCCAGTATAAATTTTTTTAAATGTGGGCTATTTCGAGAGCCCTTAATGAGCCCTTAATTCCTGTGTGCTTACTTTTTAATTTCCGGCTGTCGTTGACATAGTGTTCTGTTGGCTTAACGTTAAGCTAGCAAACACCCTCTTTTTTTAAAAAATCCAATATAAATTTTTTTAAATGTGGGCTATTTCGAGAGCCCTTAATGAGCCCTTAATTCCTGTATGCTTACTTTTTAATTCCCGGCTATCGTTGATAGAATGTTCTGCTGGCTTAACGTTAAGCTGGCAAACACCCCCTTTTTTTTTAAATCCAGTATAAGTTTTTTTAAATGTGGGCTATTTCGAGATCCCTTAATGAGCCCTTAATTCCTGTGTGTTTACTTTTTAATTTCCAGCTGTCGTTGATATAGTGTTCAGCTGGCTTAACGTTAAGCTGACAAAAACCCCTGTTTTTTTAAAAATCCAGTATACATTTTTTTGAATGTGGGCTATTTCGAGAGCCCTTAATGAGCCCTTAATTCCTGTGTGCTTACTTTTTAATTTCCGGCTGTCGTTGACATAGTGTTCTGCTGGCTTAACGTTGAGCTAGCAAACACCCTCTTTTTTTAAAAAATCCAATATAAATTTTTTTAAATGTGGGCTATTTCGAGAGCCGTTAATGAGCCCTTAATTCCTGTGTGCTTACTTTTTAATTTCCGGCTGTCGTTGACATAGTGTTCTGTTGGCTTAACGTTAAGCTAGCAAACACCCTCTTTTTTTAAAAAATCCAATATAAATTTTTTTAAATGTGGGCTATTTCGAGAGCCGTTAATGAGCCCTTAATTCCTGTGTGCTTACTTTTTAATTTCCGGCTGTCGTTGACATAGTGTTCTGTTGGCTTAACGTTAAGCTAGCAAACACCCTCTTTTTTTAAAAAATCCAATATAAATTTTTTTAAATGTGGGCTATTTCGAGAGCCCTTAATGAGCCCTTAATTCCTGTGTGCTTACTTTTTAATTTTCGGCTGTCGTTGATAAGAGTGTTCTGCTGGCTTAACGTTAAACTGACAAAAACCCCTGTTTTTTTAAAAATCCAGTATACATTTTTTTGAATGTGGGCTATTTCGAGAGCCCTTAATGAGCCCTTAATTCCTGTGTGCTTACTTTTTAATTTCCGGCTGTCGTTGACATAGTGTTCTGTTGGCTTAACGTTAAGCTAGCAAACACCCTTTTTTTTTAAAAATACAGTATAAATTTTTTTGAATGTGGGCTATTTCCAGTGCCCTTAATGAGCCCTTAATTCCTGTGTGCTTACTTTTTAAATTTCCGCTGTCGTTCTACAGAGTGTTCTGCTGGCTTAACGTTAAGCTAACAAACACCCTTTTTTTTTTTTAAATCCAGTATAAATTTTTTTGAATGTGGGCTATTTCCAGTGCCCTTAATGAGCCCTTAATTCCTGTGTGCTTACTTTTTAATTTCCGGCTGTCCTTGATAGAATGTTCTGCTGGCTTAACGTTAAGCTGGCAAACACCCCTTTTTTTTTTAAAATCCAGTATAATTTTTTTTGAATGTGGGCTATTTCGAGAGCCCTTAATGAGCCCTTAATTCCTGCGTGCTTACTTTTTAATTTTCGGCTGTCGTTGATGGAGTGTTCTGCTGGCTTAACGTTAAGCTAGCAAACACCCTCTTTTTTTAAAAAATCCAATATAAATTTTTTTAAATGTGGGCTATTTCGAGAGCCCTTAATGAGCCCTTAATTCCTGTGTGCTTACTTTTTAATTTCCGGCTGTCGTTGACATAGTGTTCTGTTGGCTTAACGTTAAGCTAGCAAACACCCTCTTTTTTTAAAAAATCCAATATAATTTTTTTTAAATGTGGGCTATTTCGAGAGCCCTTAATGAGCCCTTAATTCCTGTGTGCTTACTTTTTAATTTCCGGCTGTCGTTGACATAGTGTTCTGTTGGCTTAACGTTAAGCTAGCAAACACCCTTTTTTTTTTAAAAATACAGTATAAATTTTTTTGAATGTGGGCTATTTCGAGAGCCCTTAATGAGCCCTTAATTCCTGTATGCTTACTTTTTAAATTTCGGCTGTCGTTGATAAGAGTGTTCTGCTGGCTTAACGTTAAACTGACAAAAACCCCTGTTTTTTTTTTAAATCCAGTATAAATTTTTTTGAATGTGGGCTATTTCCAGTGCCTTTAATTCTTGTGTGCTTACTTTTTAATTTCCGGCTGTCCTTGATAGAATGTTCTGCTGTCTTAACGTTAAGCTGGCAAACACCCCTTTTTTTTTTTAAATCCAGTATAAATTTTTTTGAATGTGGGCTTTTTCGAGAGCCCTTAATGAGCCCTTAATTCCTGCGTGCTTACTTTTTAATTTTCGGCTGTCGTTGATGGAGTGTTCTGCTGTCTTAACGTTAAGCTAGCAAACACCCTCTTTTTTTTAAAAATCCAATATAAATTTTTTTAAATGTGGGCTATTTCGAGAGCCCTTAATTCCTGTGTGCTTACTATTTAATTTCCAGCTGTCGTTGATATAGTGTTCTGCTGGTTTAACGTTAAGCTGACAAAAACCCCTGTTTTTTTAAAAATCCAGTATAAATTTTTTTGAATGTGGGCTATTTCGAGAGCGCTTAATGAGCCCTTAATTCCTGTGTGCTTACTTTTTAATTTCCGGCTGTCGTTGACATAGTGTTCTGTTGGCTTAACGTTAAGCTAGCAAACACCCTCTTTTTTTAAAAAATCCAATATAAATTTTTTTAAATGTGGGTTATTTCGAGAGCCCTTAATGAGCCCTTAATTCCTGTATGCTTACTTTTTAATTTCCGGCTGTCGTTGACATAGTGTTCTGTTGGCTTAACGTTAAGCTAGCAAACACCCTCTTTTTTTAAAAAATCCAATATAAATTTTTTTAAATGTGGGCTATTTCGAGAGCCCTTAATGAGCCCTTAATTCCTGTGTGCTTACTTTTTAATTTCCGGCTGTCGTTGACATAGTGTTCTGTTGGCTTAACGTTAAGCTAGCAAACACCCTCTTTTTTTAAAAAATCCAATATAAATTTTTTTAAATGTGGGCTATTTCGAGAGCCCTTAATGAGCCCTTAATTCCTGTATGCTTACTTTTTAATTCCCGGCTATCGTTGATAGAATGTTCTGCTGGCTTAACGTTAAGCTGGCAAACACCTTTTTTTTTTTAAATCCAGTATACATTTTTTTGAATGTGGCTATTTCTAGAGCCTTTAATGAGCCCTTAATTCCTGCGTGCTCTCTTTTTAATTTTCGGCTGTCGTTGATGGAGTGTTCTGCTGGCTTAACGTTGAGCTGGCAAACACCCCTTTTTTTTTAAAAATACAGTATAAATTTTTTTGAATATGGGCTATTTCGAGAGCCCTTAATGAGCCCTTAATTCCTGTATGCTTACTTTTTAAATTTCGGCTGTCGTTGATAAGAGTGTTCTGCTGACTTAACGTTAAACTGACAAAAACCCCTGTTTTTTTTTTAAATCCAGTATAAATTTTTTTTAATGTGTGCTTACTTTTTAATTTCCAGCTGTCGTTGATATAGTGTTCTGCTGGTTTAACGTTAAGCTAGCAAACACCCTCTTTTTTTAAAAAATCCAATATAAATTTTTTTAAATGTGGGCTATTTCGAGAGCCCTTAATGAGCCCTTAATTCCTGTATGCTTACTTTTTAATTCCCGGCTATCGTTGATAGAATGTTCTGCTGGCTTAACGTTAAGCTGGCAAACACCCCCTTTTTTTTTAAATCCAGTATAAGTTTTTTTGAATGTGGGCTATTTTGAGAGCCCTTAATGAGCCCTTAATTCCTGTGTGCTTACTTTTTAATTTCCGGCTGTCCTTGATAGAATGTTCTGCTGGCTTAACGTTAAGCTGGCAAACACCCCTTTTTTTTTTAAAATCCAGTATAAATTTTTTTGAATGTGGGCCATTTCGAGAGCCCTTAATGAGCCCTTAATTCCTGTGTGCTTACTTTTCAATTTCCGGCTGTAGTTGACATAGTGTTCTGCTGGCTTAACGTTAAGCTAGCAAACACCCTCTTTTTTTAAAAATCCAATATAAATTTTTTTAAATGTGGGCTATTTCGAGAGCCCTGAATTCTTGTGTGCTTACTTTTTAATTTCCAGCTGTCGTTGATATAGTGTTCTGCTGGCTTAACGTTAAACTGTTAAAAACCCCTATTTTTTTGAAAATCCAGTTCTGTTGGCTTAACGTTAAGCTAGCAAACACCCTCTTTTTTTAAAAAATCCAATATAAATTTTATTAAATGTGGGCTATTTCGAGAGCCCTTAATGAGCCCTTAATTCCTGTGTGCTTACTTTTTAATTTCCAGCTGTCGTTGATATAGTGTTCTGCTGGTTTAACGTTAAGCTGACAAAAACCCCTGTATTTTTAAAAATCCAGTATAAATTTTGTTGAATGTGGGCTATTTCGAGAGCCCTTAATGAGCCCTTAATTCCTGTATGCTTACTTTTTAATTCCCGGCTATCGTTGATAGAATGTTCTGCTGGCTTAACGTTAAGCTAGCAAACACCCTCTTTTTTTAAAAAATCCAATATAAATTTTGTTGAATGTGGCTATTTCTAGAGCCCTTAATTCCTGCGTGCTTTCTTTTTAATTTTCGGCTGTCGTTGATGGAGTGTTCTGCTGGCTTAACGTTGAGCTGGCAAACACCCCTTTTTTTTTAAAAATCCAGTATAAATTTTTTTGAATGTGGGCTATTTCGAGAGCCCTTAATGAGCCCTTAATTCCTGCGTGCTTACTTTTTAATTTTCGGCTGGCGTTGATAGAGTGTTCTGCTGGCTTAACGTTGAGCTGACAAACACCCCTTTTTTTTTTAAAATCCAGTATAAATTTTTTTGAATGTGGGCTATTTCGAGAGCCCTTAATGAGCCCTTAATTCCTGTATGCTTACTTTTTAAATGTCGGCTGTCGTTGATAAGAGTGTTCTGCTGGCTTAACGTTAAACTGACAAAAACCCCTGTTTTTTTTTTAAATCCAGTATAAATTTTTTTGAATGTGGGCTATTTCCAGTGCCCTTAATGAGCCCTTAATTCCTGTGTGCTTACTTTTTAATTTCCGGCTGTGGTTGATAGAATGTTCTGCTGGCTTAACGTTAAGCTGGCAAACACCCCCTTTTTTTTAAATCCAGTATAAGTTTTTTTGAATGTGGGCTATTTTGAGAGCCCTTAATGAGCCCTTAATTCCTGTGTGCTTACTTTTTAATTTCCGGCTGTCCTTGATAGAATGTTTTGCTGGCTTAACGTTAAGCTGGCAAACACCCCTTTTCTTTTTAAAATCCAGTATAAATTTTTTTGAATGTGGGCCATTTCGAGAGCCCTTAATGAGCCCTTAATTCCTGTGTGCTTACTTTTTAATTCCCGGCTATCGTTGATAGAATGTTCTGCTGGCTTAACGTTAAGCTAGCAAACACCCTCTTTTTTTAAAAAATCCAATATAAATTTTGTTGAATGTGGCTATTTCTAGAGCCCTTAATGAGCCCTTAATTCCTGCGTGCTTTCTTTTCAATTTCCGGCTGTAGTTGACATAGTGTTCTGCTGGCTTAACGTTAAGCTAGCAAACACCCTCTTTTTTTTAAAAATCCAATATAAATTTTTTTAAATGTGGGCTATTTCGAGAGCCCTTAATTCTTGTGTGCTTACTTTTTAATTTCCAGCTGTCGTTGATATAGTGTTCTGCTGGCTTAACGTTAAGCTGACCAAAACCCCTGTTTTTTTAAAAATCCAGTATAAATTTTTTTGAATGTGGGCTATTTCGAGAGCCCTTAATGAGCCCTTAATTCCTGTATGCTTACTTTTTAATTCCCGGCTATCGTTGATAGAATGTTCTGCTGGCTTAACGTTAAGCTGGCAAACACCCCTTTTTTTTTTAAATCCAGTATAAATTTTTTTGAATGTGGCTATTTCTAGAGCCCTTAATGAGCCCTTAATTCCTGCGTGCTTTCTTTTTAATTTTCGGCTGTCGTTGATGGAGTGTTCTGCTGGCTTAACTTTGAGCTGGCAAACACCCCTTTTTTTTTTAAAAATCCAGTATAAATTTTTTTGAATGTGGGCTATTTCGAGAGCCCTTAATGAGCCCTTAATTCCTGCGTGCTTACTTTTTAATTTTCGGCTGGCGTTGATTGAGTGTTCTGCTGGCTTAACGTTAAGCTGGCAAACACCCCTATTTTTTTAAAAAATCCAGTATAAATTTTTTTGAATGTGGGTTATTTCGAGAGCCCTTAATGAGCCCTTAATTCCTGTATGCTTACTTTTTAATTTCCGGCTGTCGTTTATTGAGTGTTCTGCTGGCTTAACGTTAAGCTGGCAAACACCCTTTTTTTTTAAATCCAGTATACATTTTTTTGAATGTGGGCTATTTCGAGAGCCCTTAATGAGCCCTTAATTCCTGCGTGCTTTCTTTTCAATTTCCGGCTGTCGTTGATTGAGTGTTCTGCTGGCTTAACGTTAAGCTGGCAAACACCCCGTTTTTTTTTAAATTTGCAGAGCACTAAATTTCGCATTTGGGCATTAAATTAGCCCTTAATGAGCCCTTAATTATGGTACATAATAGAACTTGATCTGAGAATGTTGTTCTGCCAGCTTAACGCACCTGAATAATCGCGCACGTAACCCCTAAGGTAGTTCGAGCTGTAGCTAAGGCTCAGTAGGTCGCAATTTAAATCACCCGTAATAATAATATTTTTGAACGTAGGCATATAACAATTTAATTTATTTATAAAATCTGACAGCATGTGACCTTCAGGCCGTCTATATATGATCAATAGTAACCCAGTATTTTGTGGTAGCTTTACATTTAATATGAGATATTCCGGATCATTTACAGACGCGCTAATTGACGATTCTAACACATTATAAACTAACGATTCGTGAAGGTAGCACGCTACTCCTCCACCTAGAACATACTTATTACTAACTGTGGACCACAATGCCCTATCGTTCCGCACTAGGTTATATGACGGAATACTGAGTGCACTGGACGAAAAAAGAGGGTTCAGCCAAGTTTCAGACAGCGCAAGTATATGAAGATTTGTGGTCTGAATAAACTGTTCAACTTGGGCAAAGTGAGCCCGCAACGAATTTATATTACTATGAAAAACATAAATAGAGTTTATAGAATTATCCGTGTTTACAACATTTGTTTGGTTTTTAATAGTACGAGTTGCAGCTGAGCGAGAGGTCAAGTGTCATTTTATAAGTGACAAATCATCTTCTGTTACAATTGGCAACTCACGAGTGCCCGCATCACGCCTGTAAAATATGTTCCCATTTCGCGTCCATATACGTGACCCTATAATCGGTTTGGCTAGTTCTCTTGCTCTATGCAGCAATTGGAAAGACGGTCGAGATAAGAATTCATTAACGAAAATAATGTTGCTATCTCGAGCAAAAAGATCCGGAAATAGATCCATACGCGTTAATTTCCCAAATTTCTTTTTCTTTTCAATGACAAGTTTACGCAAGCCGACTGAAAGACAAGTAACAATTATAGAGAAGGTAGATTGCGTAGAGACTGATGCACCGCCTACATTATTATTGGATTTATGCTCAACTTTTCTAGTTCCGATGATAAAGACATTATTATTATAGCGAGTAAGCTGCAATTTCTCTAATACACGGCCAACAATATCATCTAATGGCAGCTGACAAGTACTAGGAATACCGGTGATAATAAATTCGTTAGTTGGTTGCGCGTATGCCCACAAATTTTTGATGTCGCTAATTTCTCGCGTATTTGCACTAGTAGCCGCGGAATTCATCGCTATGTTATTGGCTATGAAATCTAGACGGACGTTTGGTTTAGGAACTGTTGCATAATTGCCGACAGTCGATCATTCGTATCCATCGTATTCCAATTTTCAGGCATTGTCGGTGTCTGAAAATCCGAGTGCGAAGGAATCGAAGCAGTAGCGTTATTCATCGTTTCAGCGGGAGTATGAACGTGACGTACAATCGACGAAGCGTCAATTGATAATGACGAACCGTGAGTTGTTGCAACAAGAGGCGACGTTGTAGTGTACGTATCTTCTACACGTGCAGACTCAACCGAAGACGAGGTGCAGACAGGGATAAAGAAGAGAGGGGCAGTGCTAGAAGTACAAGGCACGGGGAAAAGCTGATCGATTCCTTTGTAATTTAAAAAAAAAATATCTAATTGTGCTGGCGAATATATAAAATTTGTATTGTTTACTGCAAAAAAATTGTGATTAAAACATTAAGATAATCCAGAAATCGTGTTAAAAAAAATATGTGCATTGTAAAATGTGATCATAATATCAAAGTTTTATTGCAAAATGTTATTCATAGAGAAAACAGTTTTTCGTAACTTTCTGGGGTCTTGCATGTATTTTCACTTTGGGAGGCAGATTTTCTTCAGTTCTATACAATCATATTTTGTAAAACATTCTTGTATTATTAACTAATTAAATAACTGTTAATTATTTTGATAGTTTTCACTTCTATAAATATAGATAAAATGATTGCACTGGTGAATTGGATGGTATATCCATGGTGAATTGGTATATCATTCCACTCAAATAAAACTTTGGTCGGAAGAATATTTTAGACCTGAGATACTCTACTGGTGTAAAACTTTGACTGAAAGGTTTTAGATCTATAAGGTCTTTCATCGATGATAAAAGTTTTGTCAAAAGAAGGTTCTAGATGTATAAAATCTTTAATCGATGATAAAATGTTCATATTGGTCATTTTAATATTTGCTACAGATATATCTTATTTTGGTAAACACAATTACTAGCTCATTCATCACTACTCGCATTTTATTCATGATGGGTCGATGTGGTCATCTTCTTCTTAGTAACACATTTTACATTTTTAAAAATTATTTTATATGCACAAGTCAAGTTATAAACAGCGCTATTATAATAATTGCACGAGGATAGTCAAATTAGTAACTTTAGGATAATCAATCATTAATGTTCTACATCTTACAATCAAGAATTATAAAAAATCTTTAAAATATCAACTGCGCGTTTGTCTTTTTACGCGCTTACAAATATTTTGTCACTCTGATCGTGTATAACATATCATATATAATGTAGTACAGACGCCTTAAGATAATTTATCAAAGGTATATGCAACACCTTTAATAGTCGATTGTGCGTACTTTTTTCGAATGCGCGGGTATCATTGAAGTAGCTTGCAGCATTTTCTGAAGTTCTTTGGCAGAAGACAGCTAATTCTCTATACACTTCCAGAGCAGAAGTGTGGGAACCGTGTATGCGATGATTTTTAATAAGTCCGCTATGGTGTCAGGGCCTTTATCCAGCATAGTTCGATATGCTTCTCCTTTTAACCGCGACAGTGTTAATTTTGTTAAAGCGCGTTCAGCTCAGGTTGGCACCATTTTTAAAGTGTTTTACAAGCGGTCGGAAATTCTGTGTAGGTACGAGTAAGATTGGTGCCGTTACTCATTTATTGAAGTTAGTAACGTAACATATGGGTTATTAGCTACAAGGACTATTGATCACTAATAATTCTAAACTTGTCGCTTATATAGGTTGTGTTCTTCAGATTTCACAATTAATTACCAACAAAAAAATGTAACTTTTCGTTTAATAGTATTGCTGAACTTGATTTTTCAACCCGATTTCATTCAACTCTAAACGCTTTTTGTTTAATAGCGTGACTATTACTCTAAACACCTGTTGGACTGTTCGTTTTCAACATCACCACCAAAAAAAAATGAAAAAAGAAAAAGGGTAGTCGGTATGATTTAGACACGTTTAGTAAATTTGGTCGGTGTCAGTACGCAGTTTACAACACAAAATTTATTAGTTTCGCGCGTGTATACGGCGATTTCGTTCGATTTGGCGGCTTCGTTCTCTGGCGGCTTCGCGTTTATTATTTTACGCGGTAAAAAACAAGAAACTTTTTAAACACTTTAACACTTTTTTATTATTTTTCTTCGCTCTATTTGGCGGCTTCTAGTTTTTTAATTGTCGCGAAAGAAAACGAAACTTTTTTAAGACTGTGAAAAATTTTTTATTATTTTTCGCTCGTTTTGCACGGCGACTTCGCTCTATTTGACGGCGTCGCTCTCTGGCGGCTTCGCGTTTATTATTTTAAACGCGGTAAAAACAAGAAACTTTATAAACACTTTAGAACTTTTTTATTATTTGTCTTGGCTCTATTTGGCGGCTTCGATTTATTATTTTGAACACTTTAAAACTTTTTAATTATTTGTCTTCGCTCTATTTGGCGGCTTCGCTCTCTGGCGGCTTCGCGTTTGTTATTTTAAACGCGGTAAAAACAAGAAACTTTTTAAACACTTTAAAACATTTTTATTATTTTGCGCTCGTTTGTCACGGCGACTTCGCACTATTTGGCGGCTTCGCTCTGTGGCGGCTTCGCGTTTATTATTTTAAAGGCGGACAAAAAATCCTTCATTTTAGACGATGAAAATTGATTTCTGCTCAACACTGTCAAATACAAAAAAATTTCGAAATTAATAGAGAGCATAGCGACTTTGCCTTCGAAAAGGACTTATGGTCCGCATCGGCTAAAAGGGCCTTCGGAAAGGACTGATGCCCGCGGCACTCGAAATACGTAAACAGTATAAAAATTTATTTCACTTTTATTTTCACTGCTTTTTATTTATTTTAGGTTATTCGCGACTTTTCGTTTTTTTTTTGTTAAAACACGAGTAATCTTTATTGAGTAATGTGATCGAAATTAAAATAGTTAACGTTTATTAGGAAGATATTTTACTTTGCTCCTCTGGTTTTTATATTTTACTATTTTTTTGGTTTTTGGTTATAACTTCACTATCACATTGTGGGATTTTCAAAACACTTTTTGTTCATTTTATATTCGTTTTGCTGAAAGAAAAATTTCATTAGTACAATAAATCGATTATTTCGCAATCTCTCTATTCCGGTTCTATCGACTGCGCCAAAAATTATGTCCTCTGTTACGTCCAGCGTTGAACGCAATGGAGTGTAAGTAACAATAAGAGAAAGGTGTAAAACTGACTATTCGTCCCTCTTACCTTGGGACGACCGGGGTGGTGAAGAAATGGTGAAATAAATGTACAATTATTACCATTATTATAACTTATATTTTAGGTTGGTATGAACACAGGTATTTAAAAATAGTGGAAGATAGTATAACTTGGGAGAGATACTATGGAAAAATTGGTTGGGTTGGGATTAATTAACAAAAAAACGTGTTTAGATCTGATACCTTGATGTTGGTATCTTAACAAGGAAGCATCCAACTTCAAGCATTCGTTTCTAATGCAAAAAAAAAAGAAAGGAGATCCTTTTGTCTCAATACCTTAAGGTTGGTACCTTGACGACGAAGTGTCCAACCTCTAGCCTTTAAATTAAAGATGAATAAAATTAGTTCAAAAATAGTTTGATTCAATACCTCGAAGTTGGTACCTTAACAAAGAGGCATCCAACTTCAAGTCTTTGAAATCAAAGTGTTGTTTTACGGAATATGGAAAAGAGGAAAAAAATGGCCTGAAAATTGGAAAATATGTATGTTTGTGTGTATAATTGAATACAGTCTCACCATTTTCGTAGAGGCCGAAAATAGCTTCAGGAAAAATTTGGGTCCATTCCAGTATCGGCTCTCGACTCTCGACTCTTCAACTGTCAACTCTTTTATTTTCGACTCTTTGACTCAATGGGGACGAGTCCGGTCGACTGCCGACCCTCCGACTGACTTGGAAAATTGCTTTTCCTAAATCGTCACCTCGGTCAGAGGTCTAGGACTTCTCCCTCTCAATGTTCAAGAGATGAGAGTCCCAAAATAAAGATTGGATGATAGAGAAAAGGGGGCAGGGCTTATGCCCCGAGAAGTGGGAAAAGCGGATATGATGTATAATATCTTCCTTTACAAATATAGTTTTATAAACTTACATCTAAATGGAATAATAATAATTAATATTTAATATACAACAATGGTATTTCGTGTATTACATATTTCGCAAATTGATGATATACTCATCGCGCAATATCTCGATTAGTGATTGCTTATAACCATCAACTATTAATAAATTAATAACGTCTAATTAAAAATACTATATTAAATAAGACATATCTCTAAACTTATTGATAGAAATCTAATTGTCCGTTGACAATGAATTAGTCTTAGTAGCGCTTCTATAATTTTATTTATATATAAAATTTAAATATACATATATATAATATATATAAAATATACATATATATAATATATATATAAAATTTATATATATATATATTTAAATATAAAATTAATGGTTAATTGATTATTATATATAATAGTTGCAATGGTAACTGTTGGTAATGCTAAAAGAAAGACAGTGAGGACATGACGTCCTTCGGGACAAAAATTATTTAATCTTTTTAGTTTTACACATGTGTTCGAGAACAGGAAGTGTTCTATCGATGTAAGATATTTTTAAATTTACTATGGGATAACGCTCTTGGCCATAAAATAGGTTACTCGCGTTCAGATTGCGTACCAAAGAACCTATTTAGAAAAGATCATAAATTTACACGACTTCGAGAAATTCGTGTCTTTGTCTATGTGGCCGACTAGTCGAGCTACTCTATGATTTCGCCCGACATGTGTTTTTCGGCTATGCGTTGAAGAAGCTTATCTTCTGGTTGTCGAACATTGGAAAATAATATCTTTCCCTTTTTTAATTTTACGAGCAGCAGCTATGCAAAGCAGAGTAAGATAAAACTCTGGGAAAATTATTTTGTGAGAACTAGTTAGAAACGTCCCACGTTACAGTATTAATGAAATCCTAGGCGGAATAAGAAAAGTGCAGAAATTCAAATAGTGGTAAATTTTACTCATCAAATATTTATTCGCTTAGGACCAGGCTTGAATAAAAAGAATTGACAACTGAGGTCCTGATTAAATCAAATGCGATATAAGAAAAGCGTATAAATTCAAAACGTAATACATTTTGCACATCAAAAGTTGATACGCTTAGTAACAGCTTCAAGTAAAAAGAATTCAGAGCGCTGGTATTAATGAAATCCAAGGAGGTATAAGCGAAGTTTTTGTTCCTGGTAATGAATTTTAATATTTCTTTGATCAGTAGAATTGTTTAAAAATGGTTGTCGGTGTATGAAATATAAGATCATTGATGTTAATGAATTTTACCATTTCTTTGATTAGCACATGCGTTGAAAAATTATTGTCGACATGTGAAGTATAAGATCGTTGATGGTAATGAATTTTATCACTACTGCGATCAATAAAAGTGTTTAAAAACTATTGTCAATGTAATAAATGCAACATCGTTGATGGTAATGAATGTTACCATTTACTTGATTAGCACAAGTGTTGAAAAATTATTGTCCGTGTATGAAATATAAGATCGTTGATGGTAATGAATTTTACCATTACTTCGCTGAGCATAAGGGTTGAAAAATGATTGCTGATGTACGAAATACAAGTTCGTTTAATGGTATTGAATGTTGCCATTAATTCACATATAAAAAAGCTTAACAAATTGTTGGTAATGAGAAAATGTAAAAGTATAATGAATGCTACCATTGCTAGATTCATAAACCTGTAAAAAACTGTTTGGCGGCATACAAAACTAATTATGTTGTTAGTAATGAATGTTACATTAGCATATACATAACCGTGATGTAATAAGTTATCAGTGAGTGGATTGTGGCGATTACGCTATATATGTTTACTTTACCGCTCTAACTTAAACGTCATTCCGAGCAGTTGACTCTGCACTACGCCATGTTGGATATTGTCTTGAAGAGAGCGCTCCCCGTGCCAAACCCCTAAAACATATATATCAAGAGAAATTTAAATGCCAGCAAAGGCATTTAAACTGGGTATTTAAATTTCGTATAGAATCCCCCTAAGTCATCATAAAAAAGATATGTGGGACGTTTCACATCAAACGGAACAAAACTCCTCCCAAAATTATAACCGATGGATTGTAATGAGCTTGGGCTTAAAATGTTCCATATTGACCAGCCTTTACGGGCCAGTGTGGTGTTTTGGAAAATTTGAAATGGCGGCTTAAAATAGAGGCTGCAAACCAGACAAAAATTAGGACTTCAAATCAAAAAGCTTGTAAGAAAGTGAATTGGTGTTCTATTCGTTTGGTTTTTAGCTCAAATTGTTGGTATCTGACGTCTTCAAAAAGTTGGTAAGGTAGGTTGATGAAATCCAAGATGTCGGATTCAAGATGGCGGCTAAAAACTCGGAATCGTCGGGATTTAGAAAACAATTGTCTGATAAATGCTAAAATTAGTTTACGGGGGTTTTGGAGGTCGCTGATCATTATTCTGAATTCGGATTTGAAAAATTCAATATGGTGGACAATTTTTTGGATCGGAAGATGGATTTGCAAACTTCAAAATGGCGGATACAACATGGTGGACCAAACTTTCGAAAACTAATTTATGTCGCATGGTATTGAGCATGGTGTAATAAGAAAGGTAAAACGCTTTCCGAGATGCGCAGTAGTGCAACGAAACAGCCAATCAGCGCTAGAGCTATTCTGCATAATTGTGTGTTGTACATGTGATCGATATCGTTGTGTTAGTACGCAGTGATATGGGATATCGAGGATTTTTCGCGCACCCATGTGCGCAGGTTGGGCGCGATTGACGGCTGGAGGCACGATTGGCGGAAAATTTACAGTCCTTGCGTGTTCACGCTTCGAATAAATGACTGCGGCTAGCAGCTAGCAACAATTGTTTAAAGAAATTGTAAGTCTTTAAATATATTTTTTCACGTAATTATGATATATCTTTGTAACTGATGTCGGTTATATTTCTATTTGTGAGAATCATTATTATCAGTGAGCGGCAATATTATATAATACATTTTCTAAATTAGTAGTAATAAATAAATAATTTTCTACAGTTAGGACAACATCGCCAA